>NC_069410.1:5520093-5762593 GCF_026875155.1 Cherax quadricarinatus | reverse complement strand
CATGTACTTCAATATTTTGCTAATATCATCTATATGACTTATTTATCTATCACAATTCATCTAATATGACATAATAAACAATATAAATAACATAGAAGCCTGATATATACTCTAGAATAAAATGTGTCATTACGTGACAGGTGGAGGCGGCCACAACCACTCTCGCAGTGTTGTGGTAATCATTGCCATCTAGTGATGGCCTTTTGAAGCCGGCTATTATCATAATTATTATATAGTACATTATTATTATACAAGTATTATTATACATATAATTATTATTATATTATATATTATGCTAATATTGTTATATGTATTATTATTATTATTATTATTATTATATAAATAATTTGTAATTTTTATTCACACAAAAAATAGAAGATTTACTGTTATGCAGACTACTGCATTATTGTAATAATTGTATAAATAATGTCAGCCCATTCATAATTGCATATTGGAATGAACAGTGATGTCATTCATTTACTCTTGAACATCACCAAAGAACTGAACATTTTTGCTACTTTGAGCTCAATTTCAAGGTACTTTTCGTTGTGAAACCAATCAAAATCATATCTATTCCTGTAATATATCTTCCATTCTATCAAATGAGACCAAAAAAATGAGAATGCAGCCATAAAAACCATACAAAAATACCAGTAAGGGGTGGCTAATAGCTAAGAAGTGAACTCCATTATTTATGGTCTGATTTTTCATTTTTGGTGTACATTAAGAAGCATCTTTCCATCATACATTGCCCAAGTTTCAATAAGATAGTCCAACAAACAACTGAGATCCAATTCTCTAGATCAAGAGCAAGAGCCCCTCACCAGTGTCAAGGAACCTCCCTTGAGGCCTGCTCACTTATGGAAATTTCCCTCGCATATAGAAGCAAAAAAATCGACCAAGCGACTGCTCGTATTTGGAAAAAACTCGCACATGGATGCGCTTGCAAGTGGAGGTTCCACTGTAATGCTAATATACATCCTTCTTCATATCCAAACCATCACAAAGTACAGTATTTATGGAAATGAAGGAACTCATTAGGAGACATGAATGAAGGAAAAATAAAGAGGCTATACATATACGTACAGTAGGACCCCCATATCCACGGGGGATACGTTTCAATGACTTGCTGTGGATACCAAAACCGCAGATAGTAGCAAACCCTACATACATTGTTTTTTGGTTACAGACATACCTATTATAAAGTTTCACTGATAAATTACACACAATAAGTGGAGAATTATCACTTTTCACTGATGGGAAGCACTTCACTAATTTTCTAAGCTTTGAAGAACTTCCACCATCACTACTTTTGCACTCTGAGGCCATTACTAAGCAAAATTAAGGGTTATGTTTGGGCCACAGTAAACAGCGGATAACTGAAACAGCTGATACCAGACCCATGGATACAGGGGTCCTACTTCATTTCAGTCTCTATCCAAGGTCCTCAGAAGACTAGTTAGAGAGACTGAAATGTACAATTTCCTCTTCATATTTTATTTACATCTTTGATTAGGTTTCTCAGAGTCTTCATTATTTCAGTTTCTACATTATTTATCCTGATGAACTTTACTATCTCATATCTTCTTTATCTTGATCACCTCTTCTACCTCATATCTTTTATAGGCTTGTCCTGTTGTTTCATGGTGGTACTGTATCAAACCTACATGCTGTATTTAAATTCTGGAATATTTTCCAATGTTCTCCACACATTTTAACACTGCCAATGTTACTCCTCATATTTTAACAATGTCAATGTTGCCCTTACATTTTAACACTGCCAATGTTATCCTCATATTTTAGCACTACCACTGTTGCCCTTATATTTTAACACTGCCAATGTTGCCCTTATATTTTAACACTGCCAATGTTGCCCTTATATTTTAACACTGTCAGTGTTACCCTTCATATTTTAATAATTTCACCTTAGTGTGTCTCATAGCTTGGTTGCTAGCACACTCAGCTCACACATCGAAGTCTGTGGTTCATCCGCAGTACAGGTGGAAATATTAGGATGTGTTTTCTTGAGACACCTATTGTCCCTGTTCACCTATCAGTAAAATAGATACTTGGATGTCGACTGTTGTGGGTTGCACCTTGGGGACAAAATTAACCTAATTTACTCGAAATGTTCTGCATAACAAGGGGCTTTCTATATTACAGTAGTATGTCACTGATGTCAGCTAGGCCTACAATACCTTATACATGTACTTATAGAAATAAAGATTACAGTGGTACCTCGGTATCTGACTTTGTTCGGTAAAAAAAAATCGCTAGGTAGTCGACCGTTTCCTTGGCACTCGACCAAACAAACACAACCTGCAAGAACTCCGCTGTAAACTATTTTGTGTTTCTTCGTATTTTTTGGTGTTTATTTTTTATATTATTTGTATAAATAAGTCACCATGGGAGCCTAGGAAGATTAGTGATAACAGCCAACAAATAAGAAAATTGGTTAGGAAAAATTCGTTCAGTACTCAAACAGATCGGCACTTGAACAGCCTTCTGGAACAAATTAAGTTCGAGTACCGAGGTTCCACTGTACAGCCTCTCCTCACTTAGCGACTTAGCGACTTGCTTGTTTACCAACAACTTGGACTTACAATGGGCTCTCTGACCAGTATGCATACCTAAATAAGGTATATTAGAGCTGATTTCTTCTATTCTGTTTATTACAATACTATACAGAACACTACTGTATAAACATTTAAAAATATACCAGATATGTTATAAATGGTGCAAAAGTGACATTAAAACAATATCAAAGATGGCTGACACAAACCCAATACCATTCTAGTATGCTCCTCACTTAGCGATGAATTCATTTACCGATGTGGTCTTACAAACAGAAGTCCATCATTAAGTGAGGAGAGGCTGTATTATCATTAACACTTCCAGTGTTACCCCTCACATTTTAACATCTTCATGGGGACACCTCCCTGTGTCCCACAGGGAAGTGTCCTTGGCCCTCTTCTCTTACTCGTTTACATAAATGACCTACCAAATGCATCGCAACTACTCAAACCCACACTATTTGCAGATGACACTACGTACGTCTTCTCTCACCCATACCCAATCATGCTAGCCAATACTGTGAATACCGAAATACAGAAAATATCTACCTGGATGATGACTAACAAACTTACTCTCAACATTGACAAAATCTACTTCATTCAGTTTGGAAACAGAGCTATAGATGTCCCTCTTAACATAATGATAAATGGATCACCTATCACAAAGCTCACAAGAGGGAAAATTCTTAAGAATCCACCTTGATAATAGACTCAAATTTCAAACACATGTACAACAAATTTCGAAGAAAATTTCCAAGACCGCAGGCATATTATTGAAGATATGGTACTATGTTCCACAGTCAGCCCTCCTGGCCCTATATCACTCACTTATTTACCCCTATCTCACCTATTGAATTTGTCCATGGGGCTCAACAACAATAAACCATCTCAGACCATTAATTACCTCAACAAAAGGTTGCAGTCAGAATGATAACAAATTCCCACTACAGGCAGCACACTCCTCCAATATTCAAAACTCTAAACGTACTTACCGTACAAAACATCCATGCTTGTTATTGTACCTACTACATACAGAGAACACTTAACTCGGATATAAACCCTCCCCTCAAACGTCTCCTTACCAACCTCAACAGAACACATGACCATAACACAAGGCACAGATCACTCTTTGATGTTCCACGTGTCCATCTCACACTATGCAAAAACTCAATGCACATAAAAGGCCCAAAAATCTGGAATTCATTACCTGTGAATATAAAAGAAACGCTGTCTGTTTATAAATTCAAGTCTCTTCTTAAAAATCACTTACTCACCCACAACTAAATAAATACTGAATAACTGTATCTCATAAATGTTTAACATTTGACCCAATCAAACTTTGTTTTTTTAATTACATTACCTAACAGAATACTTCATTCTATTGAATGCACAGCAACTCAGTAAATGATCATATGACCTGTCTTTGAAAGACTCATTTGTGCTTAATTGTTATTTGTTTACTATAATTTTTACCACTGAATATATCATTCCTTAGTTAATCTTAAGTTAATTTTAAGCCTGCCCATAATGCTCTGCATACAAGGGGCTTTTGGCATGTTACACTTAATCACTGTATTTCTTTGTACATCTATGTATCATGTCCAAATTAATAATAAATAAATAAATAGATAAACATATTTTAATCACAATCTACAAAAATGTCCTACTTCTAAATTTTATTTTCACTTTTGAATATATCTTCTTTTATCACCATTTAGAACACCTTTGTTTTGTGTTGTCCACTACATACAGTTCATTAACTGCTTCTGGCTCTCATAAGAACCCTTGTGTTGGAAAGTGTTTTAGGCAGCATATTAATATTTAATCCAAGGACCTTTTAAGATTTTCTGCTTTGAAAATCAAGGTTTTTTTTTTCTTGATGGTGTATGTGCTCAAGCCACACGTGCATGTGTGCGTGAATCTGCTTGTGTGTATACATTTGTATGTGTGTCTTTGAATGTAATCATCAAGTTGTGTTTGTGGAAGATTCGGCTCCTGGCCCCTCCTCTTAGATCCCTTTGACTGGCATCACTGAATTTCTGGACTCTTGGGCCTTTTCATATCTGTGTTTGAAGCTGTGTATTAAGTTTGCCTCCACTGCCTCATCCAAATCATTCCACTATTCAACCACCCTGAGACTACAAAAATACTTCCTTCCATCCATTTGGCTCTTAATTCACACAATTTGTCCCTGTCTGCCTTATATATCCCTCTTAGAATTTTATATGTCATAATCAAGTCTTCCTTTGTCCTCCTTTCCACCAAGGTCAACAGGTTTATTTCCTTCAACTTCTCACAGTACCTCTCTCTCAGTTGATTGCAACCCTTTGGACTTTCTTGAGCTTCTTCACATGCTTTATTGGGTGTTGGCTTCATGAAGGATTCTTCACTCAGGATCCTCAATGATAGTCTGAACTTTGCTAATATTCTATGCTGCTGATGTTTCACTATTTATGCACATTTCTGGCAATATATTTTGTGTTATATTTATCACCAGGTCTCGGTCTTGGTCTCTCTCTCTGTGTCTGTCTGTTTCTCTCTCTCTCTCTCTCTCTCACACTCACACTCACACTCACACTCACACACCACACACACACACACACACACACACACACACAGGAGGAGGAGGAGATTGGTAAATGAAGGAATGGATGGGAAAGGTTAGTGAGCAAACAAAATTAGAGCCAAGCCATTTAGGAGGCAAGCAAACAGGAAAACTAGGAAGTGAGGCAGTGTGTGTAAACAAAATAGCTACTGTTTTTTTTTTATTTACATTAGCTTTTACAATTTCCATTAAAACTACAAACTGTATTTAAGGAGAAGCATAATGTAATAATTTAACAAGGTTTGTTTGTGGGTTCATTAAATAACTGTACAATTTGTTCATATGTGTCTGAGGGCAAGACTGGTAATTAAATGCCATCCACACATTATTGGAGACTTACTAGGCAAAGTTACTTGCACACAAAGACCACTATATGTGGTATTTGTGTGCCATAGTGTGTTTCAAGAAACCAATTTTAAAATCTTAAACTGTGTATTGCTTGACTGTCCTAAACTATATAATATTTTTCAAGTTAATGAATGGCACAAAACTTTGTCTTTTTATCTGTATACATACTTGCAAATTTAACTTGATCTACATACCCTTAATATTTTTACTTTCACTTAATAAATACTTAATTCCCTTACTCACTCAGTCGTAATTCTTTCATACACCATCACAAGCTCACTAAGCTTATTTCTGTAGTTTCTATGCTTTTTTCTGCTACCTTTCTTTGTGTTTTTGTGGTTATATTCACTACCCTTCCTTGTGTTCTTGTGGTCATTCTTACTATCTTTGTATATGGTTACTATCTCTATTTTTGCTCAGTTATATTTTCATTTCTCCTTGAGTGCATTCTCCTTGTGCATTCACTTTTATAACTTTTTTTTAACCCCTAAACGGTCCAAACATATAAATACGTTCTCTTGCCCAGTGCCCCGAATATTTTGAAAAATAAAAATTATCGTTTTTTTTTTCATTGAAATAGAGAAAATATTTCTAAGTGTCATAGGATTAAAATAAAAAAATTAGGGTCAGTACTTACTGAGATATGAGTCTGCAAAGTTGGCACTTAATGCTCACCTGACGGCAATATCGAGTCCTGCCGCTTCAGAAGTGTTGCCGATATACCTTTTCTTCTCATTTTTATATTATTTTATATAATTTTTATGTTCTGATAATTACAATTTACTGTAGTTCTCGTCATTTCATAACCAATCTTTGTTCTGACACTAATATTAGGCACTGAAATTGTACTCAAATTGTCACAAACACATTGACAGGTGGACATTTACACCTGTCTTGGTCATTTACTATTGTCTAGAAATATATACAAAGTATTTATAGGTCCCAGCAATGTTTTGGATACACGGGAGTATAGAAGAAGAAGGAAGACAGAAGAGGAAGCAAGAAGAAAGAAGTTCCCTTGAAGCAATGTGTAAGTGTCAGTGACAAGCATCCGGGAGGGCAGTGATAAGATAAGGGATGACATTTGATGGGTGCCAGCGAGGGTGCAAAGATGAGACAGGGCAGAGATAAGATGAGATAAGGGATGACATTTGATGGGCGCCAGCGAGGGTGCAGAGATGAGATAAGGGATGACATTTGATGGGCGCCAGCGAGGGTGCAGAGATGAGATAAGGGGTGACATTTGATGAGCTCGTATCTCTGTCTCTGATTATCTGTCTCTCTGTCTGCTTGTCTCTTTCCATCTTGAATTTTTAGTTTATCCTATATAATTTATATATGTATAATTGTATTTGTGTGTACCTGTGAGATAGATAAAAGAGACAGAGACAGATAGACCCTAAACTTGGGGTTAACATCACTTTCCTCTTAAAAGGGGAGTGTTAATATGACATTGCATCAGTGAATCCTTGGTGTTTGCCACACTGTTTGCTCTAGCTGGCGCTCAATTTAACTGGCGCTCCCACAAGGTACTAAGTGGTCCCAGATTTTTTTAATATGGTGCACACCGAGTGCTAAGACCCATTCTATGCTGACCAGGCATCTAAGGCCAATCTTGCCAAATTTGGAGGCAGGAAAAATAAAACGTATATATATGTTTGGGGTGCTAGCGGTAAGAACGTATATATACGTTTGGACCATTTAGGGTTAATCATCTTATTACCAATAACCTCTTCTAAGAGTACAGTTATGGACTGCCAATTCTAATAACTGCCGTTTTAGACTATCCATATGACACTTCACAGTGTCCCTGCCTTTCTCTGATCATTCACTGACAATCTCCATAAGTACCACTGATGCAGTACCTCATCCCTTTAAAGTACAAGCAAGTACAAAATTTTCTCACCACATATTTAATTCTTCCTCCACCAAAATTATATTTTGACCCTAATGAAAGCTGCATTTCTGCACTAGGGTCCACAGAAAGTCATACCAGGACTATGTCACACCTCATTCATAGTGATAGTCATCTTTCTAGACCCACCTAGCAAGATCTGTACATGCACTTCATGACAAGTACTGACCTTCTTCACCTTTGATCACCAAGTGCTGTTTGCTTGCTTTGATCAACATCACCCAAGACTCCTGAATGTTATGGAGTCCACTTGACACCCAATCCATGGGCTTTCCCAAGGCCCTTGATGCAAAAATATGCATTCTTTCGTTATGATCAGAAGGCAGTTTTGGGCTGCAGAACCCTTGGCAGCCCACCTGGAAATATACCACACACAAGACAGACGAAGAAACTCTCGATCAGAGGTAGAATCATGGTAGATTCATATATCTTGGTGACAGCATTCCTGTAGTTATGAAGCAGTTTCATGGGACACCTAAAGGTCATGCCGGAATGGTACATGAGAATTGTTGTACGTACTTAGCCCTAAGCATGCACCATAATGCAGTAAGCCATATCAAAGGCATCCTATGATGCCAGATTATATCATTATTATTATTATATGAAGTACTAAACCCATGTAGGTCATCCAACGCAAAGAGTATTGGAGAAACAATATTTATTTTCTACTTGTGAGACAGAAACCCTACTCTTACAACAAGGTCAGAAGACTTTGCCACTACATTCAAACACAAGTGACTGCTGGCTAGCACACAAGTATAAACAATCTAGCAAAAGTTCCAAAATGTGTTATGAAGTGGCTCCCAGAGTTGAAGAAAAAAGTAAATTATGAAGAAAGGCTAAGAGCAATGGATTTGCTATCTTTGGCAATAGCTGACAGAATAAGAAGCCATAAATACACACTACCCTAAGTAAGAGGAGCTGGCAAAGAGATTCTTGAGAGTATTTCTTTGCAAACAGAGTGGTAGATCAAAGGAATGATTTACAAGAGGAGGATAGTGATGTTCATAAAGGGGCGCCTAACCCTTTCACTGTCGGTGCCATAGTACTATGGCTTGTAAACCAGTGTTGGTGTCATAGTACTATGCCAAAATTCTAGCAGCTTCAATCTAGTGGAAGAAAGCTGGTAGACCTACATGCGAGAGAATGGGTCTGCGTGGTCAGTGTGCAGTATAAAAAAAAAAATCAGGGAGGCCGTGGTGCATTGTGGGAGTGTCAGTTCAGTACATTTTGTTCACCATGCCTAGTAGTAAGGAATACCTCACTCCCCGGCAAATTGGAACTCTTCTAACACAGATGGAAGTGTAAGTGAAGATGAATTTCATGGTTTTGAGGAGTTTGTGATCAAAAGCAATGCCCAGAATACCAGATACAGATAGTGAAAAAAAAAGACTGAGTGGGTGGTGGGGAAGACAGCATGGGTGGTAGGGAAGGCAGAATGGATGGTGGGGAAGATGGTGTGGGTGAGGAAGATGGTGTGGGTGAGGAAGATGGTGTGAGTGAGGAAGATGGTGTGGGTGGGGAAGACAGCATGGGTGGATGGGAAGATGGCATGTAAGTTTATTAAGGTATACACGAATACAGTTACAAAAATTATCATACATAGCAGCATATGTGTAGATTACCTAGGATAACCCAAAAAAGCCAGACAAGTGACTTACTTCCAGTGTGGGCTTGTGTAAACAAGTTTTGTAAATAATATAATGATAACAATATTTGTGCGGTTATTGTGTTACATACAGCTGTTGGATATATATACATTATGCATTATATTGGTCTCACAGGCCACAAAAGTTACTTGAAAAAATAAAATATTAGAAGAGAAAAAATAGAATAAAGGTAAAAATAATATTACAGAGTGAGCAGCAATCGTCAATGTTGCCACAAGAGGTTTACTTTCTGTCAATTTCAAACCTCTGTATCTCAGTAAGTACTCATTGCAAAATTTTTTATTTCTTTTAAAATACTCAGAAAAATATTCTTAAGATTTTGGTAAGTAATTTTTTTTTTTTTTTTAATATTTTTTGACACGGAGAGCAAGTTTGTGATCAGGGGTTTTCAACAGTGAAAGGGCTAAAAGATACCACCAGGGATGAGGCCAGTGTATATTCCTAGTTACAGGCTCCTGCATGCACCTGCAGTAGAAACGAAAGAAAGACCTTCCCCAGTGCAACTGCAAAGAAGACCCAGACAGAGCCCCAATGATATATGGAATAGGAGAACACCATACCCTGGGAATGATGTCTAACCAGTCAACTGGAACAAGGAAGGTAAGCCAACCCTCACAACTGCCAACCATAGATGCTGGAGGACAAACAGATCAGTTAACATTAGTCCATTCTCTGAGAGCTGGGCGAACAAATGGTCCTAATGTAGATTAATCGCTTCGTGAGAGAGGGCTTGCAAGGCTGGGATCCAGGGTTGCAGGGGAAAACTATGGAGAAATGAAAATGTTAGGTAAAAGGACACAAGTGCAACTAACGTGACATTTTATTGAGGTAACATTTCACTCTCTCTCCAACCACTAACAGAAATGTTTGTCTAAACTATTTTTATGCTACCCAAGTAATAGCTTTTATTACCTTTTACTCATGTGCAGGTTGATTGTTCTATCATAGTGTATTACTGTTACAACTAATATTACTACTACTACCACTAGTATTACACTTCAGTGTCCATGTGTTGTTTGTAACAATCTGATAAAGCTCCTGGAGAGCGAAACATTGCCACAATAAGCTGTCACATTAGTTGCACTTATGTCCTTTTAAACCTAACATTTTTTTTTTTTTTTTAACAAGTCGGCCGTCTCCCACCGAGGCAGGGTGACCCAAAAAAGAAAGAAAATAGCCAAAAAGAAAATACTTTCATCATCATTCAACACTTTCACCTCACTCACACATAATCACTGTTTTTGCAGAGGTGCTCAGAACACAACAGCTTAGAAGCATATACCTATAAAAATACACAACATATCCCTCCAAACTGCCAATATTCCAAACCCCTCCTTTAGAGTACAGGCATTGTACTTCCCATTTCCAGGACTCAAGTCCGGCTATATAAAAATAACCAGTTTCCCTGAATCCCTTCACTAAATATTACCCTGCTCACACTCCAACAGATTGTCAGGTCCCAAATACCATTCGTCTCCATTCACTCCAATCTAACACGCTCACGCACGCTTGCTGGAAGTCCAAGCCCCTCGCCCACAAAACCTCCGGTTTCCCTGAATCCCTTCACTAAATATTACCCTGCTCACACTCCAACAGATTGTCAGGTCCCAAATACCATTCGTCTCCATTCACTCCAATCTAACACGCTCACGCACGCTTGCTGGAAGTCCAAGCCCCTCGCCCACAAAACCTCCTTTACCCCCTCCCTCCAACCTTTTCGAGGATGACCACTACCCCACCTTCCTTCCCCTACAGATTTATACGCTCTCCATGTCATTCTACTTTGATCCATTCTCTCTAAATGACCAAACCACCTCAACAACCCCTCTTCAGCCCTCTAATACTTTTATTAACTTCACACCTTCTCCTAATTTCCACACTCCAAATTTTCTGCTTAATATTTACACCACACATTGCCCTTAGACAGGACATCTCCACTGCCTCCAACCTCCTCCTCACTGCTGCATTCAAAATCCAAGCTTCCCACCCATATAAGAGTGTTGGTACTACTATACTTTTATACATTCCCTTCTTTGCCTCCATAGATAACATTTTTTGTCTCCACATATACCTCAACACACCACTCACCTTTTTTCCCTCATCAATTCTACGATTAACCTCATCCTTCATAAATCCATCCGCCGACACATCAACTCCCAAGTCTGAAAAGATTCACTTCTTCCATACTCCTCCTCCCCAATTTGATATCCAATTTTTCTTTATCTAAATCATTTGATACCCTCATCACCTTACTCTTTTCTATGTTCACTTTCAACTTTCTACCTTTACACACACTCCCAAACTCATCCACTAACCTTTGCAATTTTTCTTTAGAATCTCCCATGAGCACAGTATCATCAGCAAAAAGCAACTGTGTCAATTCCCATTTTGTATTTGATTCCCCATAATTTAATCCCACCCCTCTCCCAAAAACCCTAGCATTTACTTCTTTTACAACCCCATCTATAAATACATTAAATAACCATGGTGACATTACACATCTCTGTCTAAGAGCTACTTTTACCTAACATATTGTCAGTAATTCTGCCAACATTAACAGAAATGAAAATATAAGGAATACAGTGGACTCCAGCATAATGTTGGCATCGCATAGTGTTAAATCCACATAGCGATACATTTTATCGCTAAAATTTTGCCTCGCATAGTGCTAGAAAATTTGCTCAAAGCGATTCGTCCGAGACACGTCCATGCAGCCTGAGCCAGCCTCACTTGTTCTGCCAGTGGCATTGTTTACAAGCCAGCCTCCGTGGTAACATTCAAGCATACAATCGGAACATTTCGTATTATTACAGCCTTTTTATAGTGATTTCACCTGAAAAATAAGTGACCATGGGCCCCAAGAAAGCTTCTAGTGCCAACCCTACAGGAATAAGGGTGAGAATTACTATGGAGATGAAGAAAGAGATCATTGCTAAGTATGAAAGTGGAGTGCGTGTCTCCGAGCTGGCCAGGTTGTATAGCAAACCCCAATCAACCATCACTTCTATTGTGTCCAAGAGAATGGCAATCAAGGAGGCTGTTCTTACCAAAGGTTTAACTGTGCTTTCGAAACAGAGATCGCAAGTGATAGAAGATATTGAGAGACTGTTATTGGTGTGGATAAACGAAAAACAGATAGCAGGCGATAGCATCTCTCAAGCGATCATAAGTGAAAAGGCTAGGAAGTTGCACGAGGATTTAATTAGAAAAATGCCTGCAACTAGTAGTGATGCGAGTGAATTTAAGGCCAGCAAAGGTTGGTTTGAGAAATTTAAGAGGCGTAGTGGCATACATAGTGTGATAAGGCATGGTGAGGCTACCAGTTCGGACCAAAAAGCAGCTGAAAAATATGTGCAGGAATTCAAGGAGTACATAGACAGTGAAGGACTGAAACCTGAACAAGTGTTTAATTGTGACGAAACAGGCCTGTTTTGGAAGAAAATGCCATGCAGGACCTACATTACTCAGGAGGAAAAGGCACTCAGAGGACATAAGCCTATGAAAGACAGGCTTACTCTTCTCAAGTGTGCCAATGCTAGTGGTGATTGCAAAGTGAAGCCTTTATTAGTGTATCACTCTGAAACTCCCAGAGCGTTCAGGCAAAAGAATATCCTCAAGGCTAATTTGTGTGTGCTGTGGAGGGCAAACAATAAGGCATGGGTCGCTAGGGACTTTTTCTATGACTGGTTACACCAAGCATTTGCCCCCACTGTGAAAAATTACCTAACTGAAAAGAAATTAGACCTTAAGTACCTCCTGGTGTTAGACAATGCCCCTGGTCATCCTACAGACTTGTCAGAGCGACTTTGTGGGGACATGAGTTTCATTAAGGTGAAGTTTTTGCCTCCTAATACCACTCCTCTCCTGCAGCCCATGGACCAGCAGGTTATTGCAAACTTCAAAAAACTGTACAGAAAAGCTCTGTTTGAAAGGTGGTTTGTAGTGACCTCAGAAACTCAATTGACTCTAAGAGAGTTTTGGAGAGAGCACTTTAGTATCCTCAATTGTGTAAACCTTATAGGTAAGGCTTGGGAGGGAGTGACTAAGAGGACCTTGAACTCTGCTTGGAAGAAACTGTGGCCAGAATGTGTAGACTAAAGGGATTTTGAAGGATTTGAGGCTAACCCTGAGAGGTGTATGCCAGTTGAGGAATCAATTGTGGCATTGGGGAAGTCCTTGGGGTTGGAGGTTAGTGGGGAGGATGTGGAAGAGTTGGTGGAGGAGGACAATGAAGAACTAACCACTGATGAGCTGCTAGATCAACTTCAACAGCAAGAGGCCACACCTGAGGAAATTGCTTCGGAGGAGGGGAGAGAGAAATTGAAGAAGTTGCCTACTTTAAAGATTAAGGAAATCTGTGCAAAGTGGCTTGAAGTGCAAACCTTCATGGATGAAAATCACCCTCAGACAGCTATTGCAAGCCATGCTGGTGACTATTACACTGACACTGTTGTGAAACACTTTAGGAAAGTCATAAAGGAACGAGAGGTACAGGCCACTATTACCTGGAAAGATTACCTGGAGAGAGTTCCGGGGGTCAACGCCCCCGCGGCCCGGTCTGTGACCAGGCCTCCTTAGGTCAGTGTCCCAGGATGCGACCCACACCAGTCGACTAACACCCAGGTACCCATTTTACTGATGGGGAACATAGACAACAGGTGGAAAGAAACACGTCCAATGTTTCTACTCTGGCTGGGAATCGAACCCAGGCCCTCACCGTGTGAAGCGAGAGCGTTAACCACCAGGCCACCAGAGCCCTTATGGACAGATATGTTGTGCGACAGAAGTCCAGTGACTCTGAAGCTGGTCCTAGTGGCATTAAAAGAAGAAGGGAAGTAACCCCGGAAAAGGACTTGACACCTCAAGTCCTAATGGAAGGGGATTTCCCTTCTAAACACTAAAACCATCCAGTCTCCCCTCCTCCCATCCCATCAATCATCACCACATCTTCAATAAAGGTAAGTGTCATGTAACTGTGCATGTTTTCTTAAGTTTGTGTGATTAAAATTAATATTTCATGTGGTAAAAAATTTTTTTTTCATACTTTTGGGTGTCTTGCACAGATTAATTTGATTTCCATTATTTCTTATGGGGAAAATTAATTCACATAATGATAATTTCGCATAACATTGAGCTCTCAGGAACGGATTAATAGCGTTATGCGGGGGTCCACTGTACATTGCTAATCAATGCAAGGTATGGCTTCATTAAGCCAAAAGATAAGCAGGAAGATGTGAGGAAACTGACCACCTGTCTGTTGAGGGAGAAAACTGCCATAGCTGAGGCCAGTGGGTCAAGGAATGGAGAGACTATAGCTGGAGTGTTGTGGGTGGCCCTTATGATGAACAAGTTCATATCTGGTGAGTCCAACCATGCTACCAGAGAATGGAAGACCCCTTGAAAGCAATTTTACAATTGATTTGCCAAGGTACTGAGGCACCTGGACAAGTGACAGTGAAGAAGAAATAGCAACCTACAGACCCTGAATAAGATAGTAACTAACTCTAGAAATAGATTCCATCTTCAAAATGCACAGAGGTACAGGTGTCATTTCCATGCTGTTGCACTAGGAAGATAGTGAAGAAGATACTTGGGGTGTACCAGATATGTATCCCTCAGTGCTGTCCCAAAAAAACGTACCGCAACACTGGAAACAGGCTCACCAAGGAAGTCACTAATGAAATGACAAAGAGAAAGGCCAAAAGGATCCTTGTGGAATACACCCTGTAAGGACTGATAGCAAGACCATCAGTCAGGAAACTCCATGCTGTTGAGTATAGAACCAACCAAACTCCCCATAGGCAGTTATCACAAAATCCAGGACTGGTATGCCCCCTGAAAGGACCCCTGTGGAGAGGGTTTCCAACTGGTGTGAAAACTGGTAGATGAGGAGTAGGAAAAGTGCCCCTAGAAATGTTGGGGGGGAAGCCACGGGGGATATTTATTTATTTATTTAATGTCTTTGCAAACAGTACATTGAGATTTTGTATTTACAATAGTGGGTTGCAATGCAAAGAGAGCCTCTATTATGCCTGGGCATTATGGGCCAACTTAACATTATTGACTTACAGACTACTTAACACTAAGGATTATATCATAGTTGTACAGTAGGATAGTAATTATTTCATAGTTGTACAGTAGATTATTAATTATAAATTAATCAAAATTTGTATAAGACAAAAGATATATTCATATATTCGAAAATGCTTTTTGTGAAAACAATGATTCAATTATATTCCTGTCAACAATGGATAAAAGGTTCAAAGTGATTGTTGAAGTTATGATGTGGGAGTACATAAGTGAGTATGTGTGTACTGAGTATTTAGCGTTTAGTCTAGGGTGATTAAATGGCTTTTGAGAAGAGTCTTAAACTGATTTTCAGACTGGGTTACTTTAATATCTTCTGGTAATGAATTCCATATTTTGGGGCCCTTTATGCGCATAGTTTTTACATAGTGTGATATGGACACGAGGTATATCAAAAAGACATGTGTGTCTTGTGTTGTGGTCATCAAAACATACATCATTCCTAGGCATCAGATATGGAAGGCTGTGGCCAGTAAGTGCAGCAGAACATGACATTAAATATGGCACTGGCTCATTAACTACTTTTTCAGCAGTAGAGGCAACAGGCACTGCAGGGCCCCTACAGGTCAAAGAGCAATTGCTCACACACTGTTGATGGGTGCAGGGCCCAATTATATATTTTTCTCCCATTTGAGGAATATAGTACAGTACTAGGAGTAGCATGACCTGACACAGAGAGTCCCTAAAGTGAAAGACTGTCCATTTCTAAACACATGCAGGAATCATGAGAAAGATACTACGTTTGCAGTGAAACCTATATTATGTTTTGTCTTTCTATCTGTTAGCTTATGCTATTGTTCACCCACCTCCAGAAATCCCCTGGAAGGGATCTGGGAAGCCCAACCCAAAGGAGGGCAAACTGGTCAGTCAGGATGATTCTGGCAAGTCCAGTGTGTCAGACAAAGGGCTAACAAAAAAAAAAAAAAGTTGTGCAATAGGTACTGCCACAAACCTTATAAGGCAGTTGGAGAGGCTTGGAGATACAAATATCTATGATGAAGAAGAGTGACGGTTTATGTGATGGAAAGAGGGTAACAACTGTATTTGAAATACTATATTCTGAGAGCCTCAGGTAATGACAACTGCAAGGAAATATTATCTGGTGATCAGAGGTTATAACTGGGGTCTAAGAGAGGCAAGTATTGTTGTGAATAAGGTGTGGCATATTCTACCTTACATCCCTCCATAGTTCCATAGAATGACAAGTGGCACTGCAAAATATTAAAAATAATCAAAATATACTCAAAAAGGGAGGAAATGAAATACAAAAAAAAAAAAAAATGAGAAGAAAAACTGTTCTGAGCTCTATTAACCTGTTAAGAAACTACAGTGTGGAGGGTATATCATTTAGGCATTCAACTGTGCTGTGATAAGAATAACACAGACAGCAGTAATTAATAAGCAAAAAAGATAGTAAATCATAATAAAAAATTAGGTGTGTATTGTTAAAAAGTCATGAGAAGATTGAAGTAAATCTGCACAAGAGATCAGTCAGTGGAATGGTTTAAAAAACTCATGGTACATTCAAATGTCTGAAAACAAAACCAGCATTGAGTACAGTACAGTGCATCACTTGTAATATGAAATCAGCTGAATCTGGAGCTTTCATATTTTAGCTTATTTTTAGATAAGAACCAAAAATTATATGGGGAATTAATTTTTTTATAATACAGTACAGTAATTTAATACAGTAATGTGTGATTATTTGTGAGTATGTACTTGTAGCTATAAGATAAGAGTTAGGTTTGTAGTGCCCAGTCTTTAGTACTTAGTCTAGCATCTCACTAAAAGTTGAATGCATTTTTCTATTTCAAAGTACAGGAGGGCCCCACTTTAGAGCGCTTCGCTTTACAGTGTTTCGCTAATAGAGTGGTTTTCAATTACACCCATTCTTCATTTATTAACCGTTAAACTGTCCAAACGTAGATCTATGTTCACTCACGTAGTGCTCTGAACGTATATCTATGTTCGATTTTACGTGCTCTATGTAAAAAAACTCAGATCTACATTCGGAGCGCTACGCGAGCAAACGTAGATCTATGTTTGGACAGTTTAAGGGTTAAGACATTCTACAATAAACATATTCACCACTCACTATAAGCTATGGACAAAAATATTTTAAGGTAAGTAATGTGTGTAATGTGTATGCATTTTTAGGCCTAGCACTATTGCTCACCTAATATATGATAGTGGAAACATGTTATCAGACTTTTATATGCACTTGAAAATGAAAAAGTCTATGTTTCACTTTTCAGCAATTTTTACTTTACATCAGGTAGCCAGGAACCTAACCTGCTGTATAAGCGGGGCCCTCCAGTATACAAATATTTATAGTGTGTAGAGTACATTCTAACTGTGAATGATCTACACTTCAGCACTGCTTAGTTGGGAACTAGAGTGAATGGTGATGGTTCAACCATGTGACCATCTTGAGCCTCTGTGTGGGTAATGGGGAAGATAATTTTTCATGTAATGACATCAATGATTCCTCTGACTGATAAGACTGAATACCTGAACACTTGCACCATTTCCTATTTAGTTACATATTTCTTCCGCATAAAGATTATTTCATCAAAATAGGTTATAACCTTTTCTATTGCTATACTGTCAATACAACAACTAGTTCTTGATCATAATCATAACTAGGCAATAAAACTAGTTCTTGAGCCCCTTCATCACTTTCTCCTGCTTCTAATTTTCTGACAAAACTAATGGCCTTGATGACCACCAATGTCTGATGGAAAGCAAGATGATCATCACAGTCAAGCCAGTATTTGGAGTCTTCAACAGTCTGAGTGATCATTTTATAGTCTTTTGGCATTTTTAATAATACACTGCAAGGAATTAAATTGAAACTCTTCAAATTTTACTCTAGATCATCTTTGAAGAACTTATCATGTTACACTGTATGCCATGCATTTTTTGGCATAGAAGTACAATGTTGTACTAACCCTATGCCATGATTTTGCAATGTGAAGAGTGAACATTTATAACAAGTTTCTTCTAAAAAAAATTCTAGATACCATTTTCATTAAACTTCATTAAGTCAGTCATTAACCTATTGCAGAACTGGTCTTCAAAACTGTTATGTATTGACCAATGGGCTGGACCAGGGATTTTCAGTCACAGAAGTATTTTGCAAAATCAGTCCTATTTCATTAATTTAGACTTTCTGCTGATAGGTAGGTAGAGCAGTTGTCAGATGTCAAGCATTTTGCAGTTTTAAGGGAGAGTGGCTGTTACAGTGATGTCTGGCCCCACAAAATGTTTTGGAAACTCCTGGTTGGCAATTTATATAATCTAGTCTTTTTTGGTCCACCTCATCAGTAACAAGCAACATTTTGACACCTTTGAAGGACTGCAGGTTTTTAATTTAGTTTATTACAAGTAGGGTGTATTATGTGCTCCCTGCAGCTATACAGGTGAAAACAGTAAGCCACTCACTAATTGGAGTCTTTCACCCTACATATTTATATCTAATGGCAAAGAATGAGAATATTTAGGTATTCTTGAAGGAGTACCTTTAACTGGTTGCCAGATTTCTTATTTTTTCCTCTACAAGGTTTTCATTTATAGCACGAGAACACCTAATCTGACCACATTCAAATTTTATTGTGATTTTGTGAGTCATGATGATGGCTTTGAAGGGATTTAAGCTTGAGTAAGCCACAGCCATGCTGGTGTGCATTTGTGGTTGCAGTGGAGCCCATGCTAATCTCCTTATGATGTATAGAAATATACCTAGTTGGATGAATCTTATTAGAGCCAGTTGGCCGAGTGGTAAGCACACTGGCCTGTGAGCTTTAAGAGCCCTACCCTTTCTGTGATTTATAAAACAAATTGGTTTCCATGCAGTAACTTTTAAATGCCTCTTCTGATTGGCTTCAAAGCTTTATCATTAATATTTAAGTGCATCTGAAACTAATGTCGCACTCTGTACTATTCCTTTTGTATGCATTGAGGTAGAGGGTGTAATGACAGAAACACCTCTACAGCAGTTTGTACAATTCCTCTTGAAAATGAACCTGCATTGCTGGCATTATAGATCTGTTAAAAGAGTTAACTGTGCTCCTCGACAAACTAGCAAATTTGTTCATTTAACCCTTTGACTGTTTTGGTCGTATATATATGTCTTACGAGGTACTGTGGTTGACGTATATATACTCATAAATTCTAGCTGCTTTAAATCAAGCAGGAGAAAGCTGGTAGGCTCACATGTGAGAGAATGGGTCTGTGTGGTCAGTGTGCACCATATAAAAAAAATCCTGGAGCACGCAGTGCATAATGAGAAAAAAAACTACGACCATTTTTGTAATTAAAATGCCGACTTTGTGATCTATTTTCGTATAGTATTTATGATTGTATTCTCATTTTCTTGGTCTCATTTGATAGAATGGAAAACATATTATAGAAATAATGGTGATTTTGATTGGTTTTACTATAAAAAGAACCTGGAAATGGAGCTCAAAGTAGGGGAAATGTTTGATTTTTGCCAATGTTCAAAAGTAAACAAATGATGTCATTGTCCAATACATGTCCAACTAGCCATTCTAATATGCAGTCATGAATGGGTTGACATTATTTGTACAATTATTACAGTACTGCAGTAGTCTGCATAACAGTAAATCTTCTATTTTTTGTTTGAATAAAATTTCAAAATAGAAAGCAAGAGTAATATCAGAGGGGCCTGGAGATGTGACTGATGAACAAAGAAAATGTTATTTTAGAGCCAGGAATGTCTGCATTGTTTATTCTGGACCCTATTTTGAAATTGTCATATTTTTTAATTTTTGTGAAATTGGCCAAATTGCAAATTCTGACCACATTATTGGGTAGTTTAAATCAGTAAATGGGTAGTTTCTTGTACTCAATCAATAGAAAAAATGGAGTTCTAAAGAAATAGCTATGAGTTTGGTCGACTGGAACAACGGAATTAGCCGAAAATAGGGCTCAAAGTGGGCAAAATCACCGATTTGTAAATATCTCCGAGGTCGCTAACTTCACGAGAGCATAATTCCATCAGTTTTCCATCAAATTTCGTTTTTTGGTGTCATTACAATCGGGAAAAGATTCTCTATCATTTCATAAGAAAAAATAATTTTTTTTTTTATTTTGCAACACCAGGAGACACCTCAGGATTGGGGGTTGTGACGGTCAAGGGGTTAATTCCACTTAGCACCCTAGTTTGCACATGTCCATCATAATATGGCTTAATGTAATGCATACAGTATTATTTCTGATATCCCTGCTGCCAGCCATGACTATATCCAGCATTGTTATAAACATTCATTTTTTTTTTTTTAGCAAATTGCCTGACCTCTTCCATTATGATTCTGATAGTAAGAGGAACATTTTACTGCATCACTCAAGTAATCATTTACTGTATTGAAAATGAATATAAAATAGTTTAGTTCTTGGTTAGCAAAAGAACACAATTTAGTTCTTGGTTAGCAACAGAACACAGTTTAGTTCTTGGTTAGCAATAGAACACAGTTTAGTTCTTTGTTAGCAAAAGAACACAGTTTAGTTCTTGGTTAGCAACAGAACACAGTTTAGTTCTTGGTTAGCAACAGAACACAGTTTAGTTCTTGGTTAGCAACAGAACACAGTTTAGTTCTTGGTTAGCAACAGAACACAGTTTAGTTCTTGGTTAGCAACAGAACACAGTTTAGTTCTTGGTTAGCAACAGAACACAGTTTAGTTCTTGGTTAGCAACAGAACAGTTTAGTCCTTGGTTAGCAGACTCCCACAAACTTTTATTTTCTCTTGCCTTCATTATTATAACCAAAACTAAGTAAGCGCTAAACCAGCAGGGTCATACAGCGCTGCCTTATGCCTTCAGACAGTGTGTTTCCAATTAAAATTAAAAAAAAAATCTTTGTCTATTCTTAAATTATGTATAATTTTTCTTTAAACATTGAACTTCTCCATAACCATCTTAATACTTATACTTATAAAATATTTGTTAATGTGTGTTTATGGTTCTGAGAATCACTGCCCTAATGACCCAGTATCAGGCCAAGCCACCAAAACTGTAAAGTATAAAAATACAAAAATGATTTAGAATACACAAAAAGTAAAGTATATAGTGAAAGTATGGTAAAAATTTATAACGTTACCAGACATATTACATGTTTAAGAGACAGACAGAAAGCTCAGCAATTCTGACTTTTATTTCACTTGCATGGTAGGACGATAATACCACCCTATATAGTTGCTGTCTACAAATCTATTTCCTAATTTTACTGCACCCTTTAACTTTCCAAGTATGGGAAGTCTATTTTCTGCTGTATTACAAGCAAAATCGTTACTAACCATGGTATGGGTGTTGATTGAACTTGCGGCAAGTGAGTTGTAAAACTCCAGGCCAGCGCGTAAGCCACTGGGCCGGCTGGCTACAATAAGATTCATCCAACTAGGTATATTTGTACACCATAGAGAGGTTAGCATGGGTCCCACCCTGACCACAAATGCAAGTTTTTTACAGGTGAATCTCCCGCCAGCATGGTCGTGATGAAGCTGGCCCTGTGGCTTATGCGATGGCATGAAGTTTTATGACCCACTTGCCGCAAGTTCAATACCCAGCCATACCGTGGTTTGTTTGCAATCGTGTCATTACAATTTCAAGAGTCAAAATCCTTACTGTTTTATGAATTTTTCACCAGATGTTCTGGCAGTGGAGGAGACACCATCTCTTGATGGCATGGACATGTATCAAGGCTTGCAGCTTTTTCTCACTGATTATATAAATGCAGCATGCTTACCAGAAGCGCTAGCATGCACAACATAAAAAAAGCATGGATGAACACCACATCAAGGAGAGGGCAGCACCGTGTGAGGCATGAGTGGTAGGTGATGATGGCTGTTAATGTACCAGCAGCAATTACAAACACTAATGTACCTTCCCAGAATTTCTAACAAATGTGCAGTTATTTAAGTGGGCACTGCTAAACAGCACTTTTTCTCATACAGTAATTTTGTTTTAACAGTTTTTGCTTAAGCAGTGATGCACTGTACATGTTAACTGGACAAGCACCAGGTAATGGTTTGTCAACTTATAAAAGGAGAAAAATTAACAAAATTCATAAAAAATTAAACTAGTATTTTCAAACCTTTCTTAAAGACCTAAAAAAACAAATTGCAGATCATAAGCCTTCTATCAGTTATTTAAAAGATTATGACTTAAATACTCACCTAAAGGCTTCATGGAAGACTTGATTTTCATCAGCTAAGAAAACAGGCAGAATTTAGAAAAGATCACAGTAATGTTTATTATCTACAAGTTTTCCAAGAGTTGTTCCAAAGAAATAATGAGTAATTTCTATTGAAATTAGGATTTACTGATTATAAAATGGAATATAGTTCAGTTACTTCAGTGTGTTATATAGCACAGGATTTAATGAATTGAAGAACTAAGGAAACCAATAGTAACATTATTTCTGAAATGCTATTTCCATAATTAGACAATAATGACTAAAAAAATTAATTAAAAAAAAAAAAAGAGGGGCACACCAAGGTGACTCTTTCTCAAAGGTTCTTCACAGGAGTCTTGGAAGAAACTTATAAATAATTTATTTTGCAAGGCTGGAACAAATATTGATGGTGTTTATTTAATTAAACCACAGTGTACCCTCAATTTAATGGAATAATATGGGGGAAAGGGAGGTCCTCTAAATCTCAACTTTGAGAAAAATTTTCCATGTCCTAACAGTAACAGACAATTTTTGTATTTAACAACCTAGGACCATTAAATCCAAAAACAAATTGACCCAGCAGACTGTAAAATTAACAGGTAATTCTGGATTTAACGATCTTGCCAGTGAAATACAGACAGAAATCCATTAAATCCTAAGTGAATTTACCCAGATGATTAAGATTAACAGACATTTCTGGATTTAACACCCTTTGTCCATTGCTTCTAATGTCGTCCAGCTAAGGATTTAGTCAATTAAATCTGAAATCTGTTAAACAGAGGTTTTACTGCACTTTCATTTTTTTGCATAATACTCATACTTGCATCAAACTGAACAGAATTACAAAGAACACGAGGCTGATTGAAGTAGCAGTATTAGATTAAAAATAAACTTAACAGTGGCATATTAGACAGTAAAGCAAGCAATGCTTACTCTACAAAAAATTCTTCTCAAATTAATTTATTTTTGTTTAATCATTAAAAAAGTCCACATTGTTATTCTTTACAATCTACACAGTTATTATTTAAGCAAATTTAGTGCTTTAATTGTAATTTATTTTGAAAGACAAGAAGAGTTTGTAGCTTGGAAAAGTTGTCACTTGGATACACAGTAGAAAGAGTACTGATGCCAGATGTAAAATGAAAGAATTAATTGCATTCCAGCATTTCTTTCCAGATGCTAATAAAATTATTCAGATTCACAGACTTGCATTTCTTTGTTAATATTCGCTCATCATAAATTACTACATTCTGAAAAAATCTTCCTGTACAGTATATGAACCACATAGGAATTATTACCTGTCAGTTTTACCTCCAAGATGACCAGTTTCAAACCTCCCTACCACTTTTAGCCCAGCCAGGCCTCTTACTGGAGTGAAATTCTACCTCTTGAACTACGAGATATCATAGCACAGTGCAGAATTTTTAAAATGACTTTCAGTGGCCAGAGACTGCAGTGATTAGAAACACCACTAGTTTGTTACTGTGCCCTTCACAGTGAAAATTATATAAATTATCCCACTCACAAATAAATTTTTTCTGTCATTCTATAATACAGAAAAAAACTAACTTTTTTTTTTAAAAAGATTCACTACAACACAGGCTGCAAGTTATGTTTAGGGCAGTATGCAGTCAAGACAGATCAAAAGCAAATGTCTGTCTATCCAGTGAATGGTATATCCTGTCTATTAGAACAAGCAGACAGCAATTGTTTTGAATTTAAAGAGGTTAAATGAAGTTTATTAAGTACAGTTATTCCTAAAGGGGTACCTTTAAGCAGTTGCCTCATTTTTTTTTTCTTACCTCAAAGTGTCTGTTTATAACATGAGAATCCTTTATCTACTCAGTTTCAAATCTTCAATGCTGGTGTACTATAACTAGGAAAAGGTTTAAGTAACTATTGGCTGTGCCTTTTGGTCAGTTTTAAACAGGCCATTCATGGTTTTGTTTTTGTGTGATTTCTTAAGAAAGCCTCTTCTGATTGACTTCAACTCACTGGTGTATCCTATTTAGGAGGTTGGAATTATTATTGGGATGTGTAGATGAGAGTTTGCTAGTTTTTTTAAAATGGTGTGAAATTACATTCCATGAAATATTCTGAGTATGCTTCATTTGAATGGCTTCAGTCATTAATACCTGATGCATCTTACGAGGAAGATGATATGTACCCAAAACGTTTAGGCTGTGTAGGTGCAAATTTACCAATATACTAAAATAGTTAAAAAAAAACTTGAAACTTCTTTGATTCTGGAGATAGCTGGAGAATGCTTGTTCTGGTCTGCTTCAAAAATTTAGCATTGATGTTTTTCATTTAACAAAAATTTTGGTTATTGGATTGCATAAGTCCCAATTTCCCAATTCTATTAAACAAATTGTGATATATATATCCATTCAATAACTGGAGAATGCTTCAAACCTTAATTGTTGATGCATTTTAAGAGAAGAATGATACCCTATTAGTTCAGGCTGTGTAGACGCAAATCTGCCAGTATGCTAACACAATTTAAAAGCCTTGAAATCACTGGATTCTGTGTGATAACTTAAGAATGTTTCTTCTGTTTGACTTGAAGGAATATTTAGTTTTAGGTTCTGTAGCTTGTTATTTGTTAATTTCATTAATACAATATCTGGAACATCACTGAGTGATTATCATATTACATCAGCTCATTTCAAAGCCTAACTCTAAGATTCTAAGATATACTAACACCCTGTGGGATGTGAACCACACCCAGGTACCCACTTACAGCAAGGTGAGCAGTGGCAGCAGGTGGAAGGAAACATGCTCCTTTCCACCCATACCAGGGACTGAACCACAGTTGCTCAGTTTGTGAGCTAAGGAAGCTTCCAGATGAGCCACAGGACACTTCTTATTACAGTGTTTGGCTGGGTTCTCATTTTATCACACACACACATGTGCATATGCACATGAATACACTCACACTAATACACAAGCACATGTATACTTACATACATGTATACATAAGCACACACACACACACACACAACAATCTTTGGCTCACCTTATCTGGGCCTACAACCTTTTTTTTTGGTTAAGGGATTTAAGAAGTATACTTCATCCTGCCTTATTGTCACCTCTGACAACTCTGATACAATTCTTGCAGTTAGCAGGATTAGAAACTTGAACCTAGGCAGCAAAGTGTTCAGCAAGCAGGTCAGTTTTTTCTTAACTGCTAGTAAAGATAGTCCAGTCCTGACAATTTAGAGGTGGAATAATTTCATCAGGTGAATATCTTATTGGTCCATGACCAAGGACCACCAGGTTTTGAATCCCACCCTTTCTGATGCCAGTTTTGCTTTTGTGTCATCCTCCCATTTAGAGATGGCTCACTTTTTTACTTCTTATATTTCCTAACAGGCTTTTAATCTTCCTCTTCCTCTCCATATATTCTTCCTTCTTTATATCATTTTTGCATCATAAAACATCTTTCATATGCCAATTTTTTCCTCCCTTACCACCCACTTTACCTCATCATTCCTCCAATCATTCTTCTTCCTACCTGCAACTACCCTCCTTTACCCACAAACTTCTGCTGCACACACTAAAAATGTTTTCCTAAATTTATCCCATGTCTCCTCTTCCTTCTAACATTTCATTTCATTAACTGTAAAATATTTTCTTAGATCATCATACTTTCCTTTTTCTCAACATGTCCTCCTAGGTTACAATGATGGTTTTTGACTGCTGTATATGAATTTAAGCTGATTTCTCTACATATACAGTAAATGCACTGTATACCTGACTCTCCGCTCATGTGAAGATTGAAATACATAAGTTTGAATCTCCTGCTGGTCTGAGCTCAAATGTTTAAAAATAATTTATGCTCGTTGTGAACTGTTATGTATTCTCATGCTTTTCATAGGCCAGTGTACGAGGACAAGATAAAATAGACGATCTCTACTTCCATATCCTGGTGCTCTCAGGTATGGGAATCTACAGTTATCTTTGGCTGGCCACCCAAACATATATGGGGTCTATCCAAGTGGTGTAAGCACTGTGTACCCAGCTCTGTGCATGTGGAGAGTGAGGCACACAGGTTCAAATCCTCTGCTTGTCTGATATAAAATGTCTGAATAATTTCCTCCCATTGCTAATTGTTAAGGAAAGTTAGGTTAACATAACGTACTCAAACTTAACCTTGCCTATTTATCTCTATACATAGAAGCTTTCTCTGTATTCAGAGACTTAAACTAAACAAGATAAGCAAAAAATAAAATAAATTCATTTGCAGACATGATCACTAGATAGATGTCTATTTTGGTTTAAATTCATTGTGCAAATGAAACTAAGAGAAGTAATCTAATCTGTTTTTTTGAAATAAAACTTTATAATATGAATCCAAATCAAATAAATTATTCTAAAATTAATTTACTTTGTTTTTACAATGTCCCAATTAGTTAAAATTAGTAATTAATCAGATGTGTCTACTATATTTGTATACATTATACTGTAATTATGAAGTAATAGTTGAGTGCATATATGGACAATGTAATGCAAATTTTCTGATAAGTACAGTCCACTATTATAACACTGTAAGAGTAGTGTATCTGTCCATTATTATTTAGAAAATAAAATGAATTATGCCCATTATTACTTCCATTACCACAGAACTTAATAAAAAAACTACAAGCTCCAGCCTGGTCTTGACAATTTTGGATTAGTGTTGTTAAACAGCACGACACTTAACCTTCATGACATAAATGATAGTTTGAGGCAAAATTTGTTGTACTTAAAAAATATTTTCCTCAATGCTTTAAAATAAAGCCTCAATATAATGGACTTCAGGAATCTAGAGCAAAATCTGCTGGGTCAATCAATTTGGAAACAATGGACAAAGTCCATTATTGTTATTGTCATGGCATAGCAGACTCTTTTTCTATCCACCACAATTGCCATTACTGGCCTCCCACTTCCCCCCATCAGTCCATTATAGAGAGCTTTTAAAACAAAATTCAGAATATTGTAAAAAAAAAAAATACTTTCTTCTTAAAATGAAAAAATTAGATTTTCATCAATTTTTCTTACTATTGAAACAAATTATCTTAAAAAAATACAAAAAAATATGCAAAGATGACAAAATTGTAGGCAAATGGAAAATTTGTAGGCAAAATTCATGTACCTAGTTGTATATTTACTTTTATTTTATTTTATACAGTGCATGCACTGAGTATTGCAGCACCAAGCAATAAAGGATGAGCAACACAGCTGTGTTGCTTTATACAGTATATAAAATATTGTACACAGCTTTAGGTTTACTATCAACATGGCAACAGCCAAATGTCATACCTTTGGCATTCAAAGACTTGCGTGTGTATTTGAGGTATTCCCGCTTTCCTGAGCATTACTTGAAGGTCAATAAATTTGACTTTACGACTACAAGGGCATTCTCTTCACTAATTAGGCATTTAAGTGTTTCCCTCATTTAATTTATAATAAAGGAAGGTCACACAATCATATAAAACATATTTTACCTTCTTAAGGAGTGATCATCTTTCAATGTTGAAATATTTATTTTATATCAAAATTATTATTATACTAATGAAGTGCAAAAACCAGTAATGGTAAAACAGGGCCTGGGAAATTGAAAGATATTAGGTTTGATCTAAGGAAGGAGAGGGGTAACTCTAGTTTCTTGGACCAAGAGCACTTTACAAGCATAAAGCAATGAAGGGTGTATTATCTGAAACATTAGGAGGAGAGATGGAAGGATGCTGTATGAGTAAGATTTAACACATCAGATCTTCCAGATAAGTAACCTACAAGCTTAATTAAAGCTTCACATGGTAAATAATGTAGTACCTGAAATATAAGAATCACTCCCTCCTCACCATCTAAAAATGTAAAATTTAGAGTTGGGTAATTTTAAAATGAACGTATGAATGTTTAATAATTTGTCTTTCCTAAATTTGCAAGAGAAAATAAAGACTTCCACTTCAAATTATTTACGTAAGTCTCTAACAGCTTGAAGCAAATAGCAATCTAGGCATTGTATGACCTATTTGGGTCTAGTGCTTTCTTGTGAATACAATTCAGATAGCTATAAATCAGTGGTGGGCAAACTATGGCCCGCAGGCCACCTGCAGCCTGCCAAAGGTTTTCATGTGGCCCGCCAAGATCAAGTCATATACAGTACTCACAAACTGGTAAATGACTGCAGTCAGATTCATCATTCTCATTGGCATTGTTCTGTTACTTACTGAGTTACTTTGTTTTTCAAATAAATGTGTTTCATATGAAGTTTCTACTTTAAAAAATTAATTGCTTTCTTCTTTAAAAACCTTTTATTTTGGCTATTTTAAATATTAATTATTTTACTTAATATACGATGCGGTCCTTTAAAATATTGAATTTCTGAATGTGGCGCCTGTACTGAAAAGTTTGCCCACTCCTGCTATAAATGTTGCACGTCAGCCTGTCAACTAATGTGAAATACTTAAACAATTAATTTACTGTGAAATAAATACTTCACAATGCAGTATCATTAAAATGTAAACTTGTAAAAACTTGTGAGACTATACAGTAAACTTCATAACCAGAGAATGCAGTGCAGCATCTATTTACCACCTGTTGGTAATATGACTAGTCAATATATATAAATTTGACTGAGAAGTCCTCTAACCAGTAACTTTTACACTATTAAATACACAGCATTTTATACTAATGTTTGTTTATGATAAAACTAATACCTAAGTAATATTACTCTATAATAATGAGGAAATAAAATTATTGCTATATAAACACCATGGTAGATCAGGGTCTCGACCCAACAACTGTTAACGTTGAGATATTTAACAGGTCAGCACTTACATAAGTTTGTGAATATACAAGGCTTTTAAGTTCTATTACATTTAAGTTTAGACAACACTCTGTAAATAAAAGCAAAATAAAAATCATTATCAATAAATAATGAATTTTGAAGAGAAAATTAACATATTTTAATAACAAATTAATGTGTCTAACAAATAAATAGTAATAATATGGAACAAATAAAAACTAAAATGTTAAAGTTACTTACCAGGAATCATTTCCCACTTCTCAGGAACTTAAATACAGCATCAGAAATGGACATTTATAAACTTCTTTCAGTCTTACACTAGACAAGATAGATAGGTTAGTCCAGGTCAGGTCACACTGAGTCATGTTCTGTAAATTTGGTAATGACAACAATATTGTTTTTGTGATTTCATCATAAAGCGAAATCCATAACAGTTATCTTCATTGTATGACATATACTGCTAATCATTTCAATCAGTAGAAATAAAACAAACATAACAATGGAATGCTTAGTACCTGCTACTACACACAAAACAGGATTGGAATGCATGTGTTATTCAGCAACTTAAATTTGTTTCTTGTGAGTTAATCTTATTTATCATAAAAATCTTTGCACTCTGCTATTTATTATTTTAAAATAATAATAAATGAATATGTTAATTTCAAGCTTATTCCTGAATTTTCTGTACATAATTACAAGTTATGGTCCTACTGGGTAATACAAAATTTACAACAAAATTACATAATTTGTTGAAGATAACATAAAGGGAGTGCAATAATTTTTAGTGAAATATAAGTTTCATGGCAGACTTTGCCATGTTTTTTATATCTTGTGCTCCAATCCATCCTGTTAATACATGTATTTGCCATAATCGGATATTCATTCAGCTTGCCTCAGTATATGAAGACAAAATAACATCTACAACTCAAAGATTACTCTTAAAACAACCAATACTATCAATTAAAAATTAGTATCTCAAAATTCTGATATTTTTTTACTTAAGCCTTCTTCATGCTGAGGCAGTAGTAGTCACCAGTTCATGCGTCAGGTCTAGTCAGGCATAAGTCAGATCACTCAAGACAGACATGCAAGGAATAAGCAAGTCAAATACAAAAACCATGCTGCCTCCAGATAGTATTATCATTCATTATAACTGCTCTTCCTTGATATCCAATTCCACAAAGATGGAGTCATCACTGGAGCACAGCACAGTTCACTGATAACTTAGGAGATCTAGGAGCAAACAAAACTCTGCATAGGTCGGAGGCACATATATTGGGGTCATTGTACAGGAATGCCTTAATTCACATGCTTAATGACAATGGAAGGCATATACTGCAGGCAAGGTGGAGGGGAAGGGGGGATCAAACACAGAAAAATCTACTTCCCATATCTGACATAGAATGCCAGTGGCCCTCATTTTAACTATTTACAAATTTCACTATTTAATACTGATCCTTATACGTATCTTCCTGAAGAACCAACTAGCAGATGTAATATAAGAAGTCAATGAAATATTAAAATAAAGAGAAAGCTGGAGAATGAAGACCACTGATATTACCAGCCAAAAATATGATGCCTAATACCTATTGCACTGTTTTCTTTCTTGTGTAGTGTTTACTGCAAGCAAGATACCTGACCCATCCTGGTGTACGAAAACAGAAGATAGACCCCAACCAATACCCCATTTCCTTCACCAACCCCCCACACACACCACCAGGTCCACCCTGCCTGTAGTTTACACCCAAGGAGGAGAGAGCAATCATGTAAGATAAAATATCACAATCATTATATCATTATGATTACAATGTTTGAATTACTTTATGAAAAAGAAAAAACATTATATTAACCTAAATTGTAATAATTTATTCAGTCACTTGATAGCCACCTAAAATCAGTGGAGCATCACAGTATAAGCTCTTATAAATAAGAGATAAGTTTGCCAACTTGAGGTAAATATTAAGATTCTCTGTACTGTGGCCCAGTCAACTGAAGCTTGAATTATGAAGTGGTGTCATACACAATCAATGAGAGTAAGTGGTTAGCTTACAATACTATGACAAAGAGCTTCAGATGATCGAGCTAAACTATGGAATTACTGTACTGTATTTTATACAAGAGTCCGAAATGTATAATGCCCAAATCAGAAAACTGCACATATCGTGTTAAAGGTTCATTCATTCTTTTCTGTGCTGTGTTGAATTTTGAATTATGACAAGGGTTGGAAAGCACTATTACTGTACTGTAATTAAGTGACCAGAAGAATGTATGTAACATATCGCTTACAGTTACGGTTAGGTTTTAAAAGTTTCTAGTTATCTACGCAAATTGTACTTTATCATTAAAATTAAACATTAACACAAACAAAAACAAACTTTTTATAAGTAACAGGTATGACGAATAAAGCACACAGCATCTCAAGAAAAAGCAGATGATAATGCCTATTATTTCCTTCCTCATACTATGTTATGAATAATGGAGATGGACTTGAAAGGTGTGATTTTTGCTGTGCAACGTAAAGCAAATAATGTGCTAGAAAAGTTACCACATAATGACAAGTGTACACATGCAAAGGTACAAAGCAGGACTTCACTATGTTTGAATAATTAGTTGAACAACTCACTCTTAGAACAGTAGATGACAAATGCACACACTAATCCTGTCTCAAATGAAAATGCAACTGTGAAACTTAGTCAAATAAAAAGATAGTGCTAAAACCTCAAATGATAATCACTTATTGTCTTCTGTCAGTGATAACTTAACCATGAAAATGATGGAATTACTTACTAAAATGCTAAATAATCTATTATTTTATGCTTGAGTGAAAACGAAAGTGAATGAGAAATATTTCCTATTCTCATATATATTTTTATTACTAAACAGCATTATCTTATGAAGATTCTCTCAAATATAACTGCCACTGATTACAGCAACATATTACAAGCAACAAGTTCATGAAAGAAACATTCAGATGGCACGTCTGATGTGGAGAGCACGCTTCTACCTCTTAAGAGAGAGAATTGTTACAAAAATACGTTAGGACTATTCACAAAACATTACTCATTTATTGTTTGTTCTAATCTACATTCTCAAATTAAATACTAAATTTCTTACATAAGCTGGAGAAGCCTTTCCATAAAGGCATTAAAAATTAAGCCCTGTTAAAATGAGTGAAACTGAGCAAAGCTCATCTGAATAATTTACTAAAAATAGAGAAAATCAAACTTTATATTATATTACAAGTAGGTAGGTAGGGAGAGAGACAGACAGAGAGAGAGAGACAGAGACACAGAGAGAGAGAGAGAGACAGAGACAAGAAGAAGAGAGAGAGACAGAGACAGAGAGAGAGAGAGAGAGAGACAGACAGACAGACACAGAGAGAGAGAGAGAGACAGACACAGAGAGAGAGAGAGAGAGAGAGAGAGAGAGAGAGAGAGAGAGAGAGAGACAGAGAACAGAGAGAGAGAGAGAGACAGAGACAGAGAGAGAGGAACAGAGACAGAGAGAGAGAGAGAGACAGACACAGAGAGAGAGAGAGAGACAGACACAGAGAGAGAGAGACAGACAGACACAGAGAGAGAGACAGACACAGAGAGAGAGAGAGAGACAGACACACACAGAGAGACAGAGAGAGAAAGAAAGAAAGTGATAGAGAAAAATTATTTATTTGCAGCTGCAGGAGCTGAGCTATCTTAACTGTGTCCCATCTTTGGCATTTAATTTTCATATACTAATTACTGTTTATGATCCCAGTGGTTGTCACACTTACTACCTCCTTTTGTGAATCATTCCATTGTTCTAACACTCAGTAAAGAACATTCTAATATCCCTTTCTTCTTAGTTTAACTATGATCATTTGTTCTCCCTGTAGATGGTGCTAGGAAATCTTCTGCATCAAATCTTTCACATCCTCTGACAATTTTACATGCCATTAATGTCTCTCTTACCCTGAGGCTGAGGGCATGCATAATGCCCACAGCCTTTCTTTATGGCTTACATCTCTGAGCTCTAATAGCCAATTTTTATAGCGCAGAGACAATACCAATTTTAGTCAAGTAGGTGTTGTAAACAGCCATTTTGGCATTTCCCAAAACCATTTATATAAAGAAAATATTTAAAGACAAGATTTAAAAGCAAGTGATGCATACAAGTTTCTCTATTTCATCTATGATCTGTAAAAAATTACTTTTTGATCTCTTGCTTGGTTTGATTTCTTTAATAATTTACACAATCTATATTTTTCAGGTGGACTGTTCTCACTTCCATTTTTATTATTGTACACAATTTATTATTATAATAAAAAAAGAACCACTAAACCTACAAGGGATTGTACACAAATAACCAGCATTTAAAAATGAAACTTATGATGACATTTCAGTCTGTCATAAGTTTCCTCTCTTAAATGTAGGTTTTTGTTAATTATTCCAGCCATGGAATTTTGACTTGTGTTCTTCTTTGTTACTGTACATGGCACTTATCTACTGTACTTCAATTCCACCTACAGTATTACTCTACTTTGTCAGTCTATTGAAGTATTCCTGCACATACACATAGTTATTTTTATTTCTTAACTTGCATAGGATCTTTGCATCATCCACAAACAAGTCATTTATATAACCTAAATCACTATCAGTGAGAGCACAAATAACTATGACACCCCACTGGTAACGCTCCAACATGAAGACTCATTAACTTGTATTATTACCCGCATTTTCCTTTCCAACAGGAAATCTCTTATCCACTGTAATAGTTTCTGGCCTCTTGAGCCCTATTACATCCATTCTTACAGTTATGAAGAGAGTTTACCCTCACCACTGAAATTACTCCCTACAAGAGCAAGGGTCTCAGCAGATGGTGTAAAATACTCCCAGCCATGTACTCTGGAAAGAGATAGATCTTCACTTGGTACTTCCCCCACTCTTCTGACATTATCATTCAATTCTCATAGTGCTATCAATTGTCCATATTCTCTTCCACCTAGTGATGATGCTCACTCTTAAGTTTTCCACTCAGATGATGCTTATGTCTCTTCTATGCCAATGCTGCAACATCTCCAAGATAATTCAAAGGCTATCCATTTCTTTGATATATTTCACAAGAAAACTAGTGTTTGACTCGCAAAATCGTAATGACACCAATAACCCACATGTACTGTGGTTTGGTTAAACCATGGTACAGGTGGAATGTGCTTCACCCATCATTCACTAGGAATGGATGAATACCATTTCCCAGATTTCTTATTCCACAAGGCAAAATAATCTACAGTGTTCCATCACCAGTACCACAATGCCTTTCCAAAGCCTTTATCATCATGCTGAATTTAAGAGATAAATGATCTTCATTCCATCCCTAGTGTCAGCACAACAGATGACATTGCACATGATATTAAGCCTGTACAGTGGAACCTCAGTACTCAAACAGCTCCATACTCAAACACTTTGTTCGGTAAAAAATTGCTCGGTAGTTGATTGTTTGTTCGGCACTCGACTAAACAAACACGACTTGCCAGAACATGTGCACGAGTCTCCCCACAGCTGTCACTCAGTCCAAAACTTCGCTGACCTTCACTGTAATCTATTTCGTGTTTTTTCGCATTTTTTTTTTTATATGTACAGTGGACCCTCGCATACCATTGGCATCACATAACGTTAAATCCTCATACCGATACATTTTAACGATAAAATTTTGCCTCGGATACCGCTAAAAAACTCGCTCAACACTATTCGTCCGAGACGCGTCTAATGTGCAGCCCGAGCCAGCCTCACATGTTACGCCAGTGGCATTGTTTACCAGCCAGCCTCCGCAGTAACATCCAAGCATACAATCAGAACATTTCGTATTATTACAGCGTTTTTGGTGATTTCATCTGCAAAATAAGTGACCATGGGCCCAAGAAAGCTTCTAGTGCCAACCCTACAGGAATAAGGGTGAGAATTACTATAGAGATGAAGAAAGAGATCATTACTAAGTATGAAAATGGAGTACGTGTCTCCGAGCTGGCCAGGCTGTATAGTAAACCCCAATCAACCATCGCTACTATTGTGTCCAAGAAAACGGCAATCAAGGAAGCTGTTCTTGCCAAAGGTGCAACTGTGTTTTCGAAACAGCGATCGCAAGTGATAGAAGATGTTGAGAGACTCTTACTGGTGTGGATAAACGAAAAACAGATAGCAGGAGATAGCATCTCTCAAGCGATCATAAGTGAAAAGGCTAGGAAGTTGCATCAGGATTTAATTAGAAAAATGCCTGCAACTAGTGATGATGCGAGTGAATTTAAGGCCAGCAAAGGTTGGTTTGAGAGATTTAAGAAGCGTAGTGGCATACATAGTGTGATAAGGCATGGTGAGGCTGCCAGTTCGGACCACAAAGCAGCTGAAAAATATGTGCAGGAATTCAAGGAGTACATAGACAGTGAAGGACTGAAACCTGAACAAGTGTTTGTGATGAAACAGGCCTGTTTTGGAAGAAAATGCCAAGCTGGACCTACATTACTCAGGAGGAAAAGGCACTCCCAGGACATAAGCCTATGAAAGACAGGCTTACTCTTCTCATGTGTGCCAATGCTAGTGGTGATTGCAAAGTGAAGCCTTTATTAGTGTATCACTCTGAAACTCCCAGAGCGTTCAGGCAAAAGAATATCATCAAACCTAATTTGCGAGTGCTGTGGAGGGCAAACAGTAAGGCATGGGTCACTAGGGACTTTTTCTATGACTGGTTACACCAAGCATTTGCCCCCAATGTGAAAAATTACCTAACTGAAAAGAAATTACACCTTAAGTGCCTCCTAGCATTAGACAATGCCCCTGGTCATCCTACAGACTTGGCAGAGCAACTTTGTGGGGACATGAGCTTCATTAAGGTCAAGTTTTTGCCTCCTAATACCACTCCTCTCCTGCAGCCCATGGACCAGCAAGTTATTGCAAACTTCAAAAAACTGTACACAAAAGCTCTGTTTGAAAGGTGCTTTGTAGTGACCTCAGAAACTCAATTGACTCTAAGAGAGTTTTGGAGAGAGCACTTTAATATCCTCAATTGTGTAAACCTTATAGGTAAGGCTTGGGAGGGAGTGACTAAGAGGACCTTGAACTCTGCTTGGAAGAAACTGTGGCCAGAATGTGTAGATCAAAGGGATTTTGAAGGATTTGAGGCTAACCCTGAGAGGTGTATGCCAGTTGAGGAATCAATTGTGGCATTGGGGAAGTCCTTGGGGTTGGAGGTTAGTGGGGAGGAAGTGGAAGAGTTGGTGGAGGAGGACAATGAAGAACTAACCACTGATGAGCTGCTAGATCATCTTCAACAGCAAGAGGGCAGACCTGAGGAAACTGCTTCGGAGGAGGGGAGAGAGAAATTGAAGAAGTTGCCAACTTCGAAGATTAAGGAAATCTGTGCAATGTGGCTTAAAGTGCAAACCTTCATGGATGAAAAATCACCCTCAGACAGCTGTTGCAAGCCGTGTTGGCAACATGTACACTGACAATGTTGTGAACCACTTTAGGAAAGTCATAAAGGAACGAGAGGTACAGACCTATGGACAGATATGTTGTGCGACAGAAGTCCAGTGACTCTGAAGCTGGTCCTAGTGGCATTAAAAGAAGAAGGGAAGTAACCCCAGAAAAGGACTTGCTACCTCAAGTCCTAATGGAAGGGGATTCCCCTTCTAAACACTAAGACCATCAACACTCTCCCCTCCTCCCATCCCATCAATCATCACCAAATCTTCAATAAAGGTAAGTGTCATGTAACTGTGCATGTCTTCTTCAGTTTGTGTGTATTAAAATTAATATTCCATGTGGTAAAAAATTTTTTTTTTCATACTTTTGGGTGTCTTGCATGGATTAATTTGATTTCCATTATTTCTTACGGGGAAAATTCATTCGCATAACGATAATTTCGCATAACATTGAGCTCTCAGGAACGGATTAATAGCGTTATGCGAGGGTCCACTGTACAGTGGTATCTCGGGATACGAACAGCTCAAAACTCGAACAATTATGTAAGTGTATTTATGCAAGTGCTTTTATAAGTGTATATTTGGGGGTCTGAAAGGGATTACTCTAATTTACATTATTCCTTATGGGAACAAATTCGTTCAGTATTGGCACTCAAACAGCCTTCTGGAATGAATTAAGTTTGTATCCCGAGGTACCACTGTGTTTGTATAAATAAGTCACCATGGGGCCTAAGAAGATTAGTGATAATAGCCAAACAAAAAGAAAATTGGTTAGTGTGTGTTTGCCCTGATGTAAACACCACCTCCGCCTCTCCATATAATATACAGTGGAACCCCAAGTTTTGTCCGCCCTGAGTACTGGCGGCTTTGAGTTTAGACCACTTTTTTAGAATCAATTTTGTTCCGAGTTTCGCACTATGCCCTGTGTTTTGTCCTATATACCAGATCTATCTGCCTGCCTGCACCTGTCCACCTGCCCGTGCCTGCACGCCTCCCCACGCAGGCATCATGAGTCAGTCTGGCTTTGTTTATCCTTGAGTGAACATTACCCTGCGCGCTCATCCAAACATTTCACAATTAATTGTGTTTGGTGCTTGTTTATTAAGTGCAATTGTGAAATAAGCCACCATGGGCCCAAAGAGACTTTCTAGTGGCACCCCTTTGATAAAGAAAGTGAGAAACACCATAGAAGTGAAGAAAGAAATACATAGTACAAAAATACGAGAGTGGTGTGCAAGTTGTGGAGCTTGCCAGGATTTATGGCAAAAGCAAATCAACAATCACTTCTATCCTGGCAGAGAGAAAAGAAATCAAGGAAGCTAATGTTGCGAAAGGTTTTGACATGTTAACCAAAAATAGATCACAAACAGTCGAAGAGGTTGAGAAGTTGTTGTTGATGTGGATCAACGATAAACAGTTAGCGAGTGATAATGCTCTGGAGTCGGTCATTTGTGAAAAGGCATGACAATCTCATAAAGAAAAGCCTGTAACGAGTGCTGATATTAGTGAATTTAAGGCCAGCAGAGGCTGGTTTGACAGATTTAAAAAGGGTAGTGGCATACACAGTGTTGTAAGGCATGGTGAGGCTGCCAGTTCAGACAAACATGCAGCTGAAAAATATGTGAGTGAATTTAAGGGGTAGGTAAAGACTGAAAAATTCGAACCCCAACAAGTGTTCAATTGTGACAAAACAGGCCTGTTTTGAAAGAAAATGCCAAAGAGGACCTACATAATGCAGGAGGAAAAGGCACTGCCAGGACACAGGCCTATGAGAGACAGGCTAACTTGTTTGTTCTGTGCTAACACTAGTGGGGATTTTAAAGTGAAGCCTTTACTGATGTATCACTCAGAAAATCCCAGTGTGTTCAAGAAAAACAATGTCATCAAGAATAAATTGTGTGTGTGTTGTGGAAAGCTAACAATAAGGCATGGGTCACGAGGCAAATTTTCAAGAGTGGGTCCATGAAGTGTTTGGCCCCAGTGTGAAAAAATACCTCCTGGAAAATAATTTGCCACTCAAGTGCCTCTTGTTACTAGACAATGCTCCTGCTCATCCTCCAAACTTGGTAGACCTATTGTCTGGGGACCTCAGTTTTATAACAGTGAAGGTCTTGCCTCCTAAAAACTACTCTTCTCATCCAGCACACGGACCAGCAGGTTATTTCTAACTTCAAAAAACTCTACACCAAAGCAGTGTTTCAAAAGTGCTTTGAAGAGACCTTGGGCACTCAGTTGACCCTAAGAGAGTTCTGGAGGAATCATTTTACTATTCTCCATTGCATAAGCCTTATAGGTAATGTTTGGGAGGAAGTGACTTCCAGGACTTTGAACTCTGCTTGGAGAAATTTGTGGCCAGAATGTGTCCTCCAGAGGGATTTTGAAAGGTTTGAGGCTGACCCTGACCCTGCCGACCCTCTGCCTGTTGTGAAAGGTATTGTGGCATTAGAAAAGTCCATGGTGTTGGAGGTGAGTGGCGAGGATGTGGAAGAGTTGATGGAGGACCACAGGGAAGAGCTAAACACTAAAGAGCTGCAAGAGCTTCAACTGGAATAGCAACAGACCACAGCCGAGGAACTTGCTTCAGAGGAGGAGGAAGAGGGAGTGAAGGAGGTGCCTTCTTCAATGATTAAGGACATGTGTGGAATGTGGAATAGGTTGCAAAGCTTTGTGGAAAAATACCACCCTGAGCAAGCTGAAACATGCCATCTCTGCAATATGTTCAGTGACAAAACCATGTCCCACTTCAGGGACATCTTAAAGAGATGCCAGAAACAGACCTCTCTGGACAGTTATTTTGTGCTACAGGGGTCCAGTGACTCTCAAGTTGGTTCTAGTGGCATTAAAAGACAAAGAAGGGAAGTAACCCCAGATAAGGACTTGTTACCTAAAGTCTTTATGGAAGGGGATTCCCCTTTTAAACAATAAGTGCTCCCTCACTCCTCACTATCTTCCAGATGCCAGCAACAGTCTTCAATAAAGGTAAGTAAATGTTATTTTAAATTTTTATTTAAATGTTTATTTATCTATTGCATTACTAATTTAAGTACTATATGTATTTATGTGTTGTATGTAAAACTATGGCTATTCTTTAAAAAATGCATTTTTTGTGAATATTTTTGTGGGTCTGGAACAGATTAATTGGATTTACATTATTTCTTATGGGAAATATTGCTTCGACTTTAGGCCATTTCAACTTTAGGCCTAGCTCCTGGAACGGATTAAGGACGAAACTCGGGGTTCCACTGTACCTTTTATTATTAATTTTTGGTGTCTTTATTGTGCTTCTAGGTTATCTATCATGTTTCTGATATCAAGTTGGAATAAATGTGATAGACAGATAACCTTTACTACTAATATTAGCATATTTACACAGCACTATATTTGCACCACCGCTAGTATCTGGCTATCAAGACGACTTATCAGATACTGAATGCTCCTTCTACTGGCCCCTCCCTCTCTCCTTTGGCTTCTCCCACTTTGGGCCCCTCTTATATTACGCTTGCTTTCCATTTTGAATTTTTATTCACACAAAAAATAGAAGACTTAATGTTATGCAGACTACTGCATTATTGAAAAAAGAGTATAAATAATATCAGTGTATTTGTGAAAGCATATTAGACCCACAGTTGATTTGTTTACTCTTAACATCAGCAAAAATCGAACAATTCCGCTACTCTGAGCTCAATTTCAAGGTACTTTTATTCTGTAAACCATTCAAAATCATCTCTATTTCTATAATATATCTTTCATTCTATCAAATGAGACAAAGACAATGAGAATACAATCATAGATACCATACGAAAATACACCACAAAGTTGCTGTAAGTGCATTTTTGGGGTCCTGAAACGGATAAATCTAATTTACTTTATTCCTTGTGGGAAAAATTTGTTCGGTACTCGAACAGATTGGCACTCAAACAGCCTTCTGGAATGAATTAAGTTCGATTACCAAGGTTACACTTTACATGATATTAAGCCTGAGTGCTACTATGACTAATCAAAGTATTTAGGTCTGTATGTAGATGAATGGTTCAGAGAACCGACACGTTGATAAATTAAGACACATGTGCAACTCTTGGGCATCTTAAAGATACCCAAGAGTTGCACATGTGTCTAATCATAGGTCTGTATGTAATGGCTTCCTTCACCTGTTCCCAGCATTCCTGTTTCTGGATTATTATATTGTTATGATTATTATAGTGCTAAACCTTTAAGAATCGTGCAGCACCTAAGGAATGGTAAGCAATCAGGTTCAAGTTTAGAAAGGGGTGGGCAGCTCCAATTCCTTGGATCAAGAGAGCTTCACCAGCATAAAGGCACTCCCTCGAGAGGTCCCATCTCTGGGGTCCCTTATCAATAGTGCCTCCATCATCCCTTCTGCCTTCTTCAGATACTCTCATCACCTCAACATAAGACCATTTCATACAGCTCTGCACCTTCCTTGCCTCCATGAATACAGTGGCCTCTCACAAATTCAAGTAGAACTCACTGCTACTAATCATGAGATTCCAAGTGCTTCCCCAGGAAGGCTGTTCTCTCTAAAAACAACTATTGTGCCAACAGATCATGTGTACTTGGCAAAAATGGAAGGTTACTGGCACATTGAATTTCATTGGTAGTGTTGCATGCTGCTCTAGCATTATTCCTACCATCAACCTTTCTTCCTCTGGTAACTTGACCCAAATCTCTTCTTGTTCCTGTTCACTACAGCTTCTACTTCCTCTCTAACTCTCCTTTCTACCTTCATCCATATGTTAAAATGGTTCTGGAACTTACTAATCTATCCATCTTCTGTTATTTAGAAAAGTGACTGACAGGGACTTAACTTCACCTTTGAATTGTACCATTCTCACTACAGTTTCCTGAACATCTTAACTTGCAGGATGCCCTCTCAAAGCTTCTCTTTCACTGGATACCAAGATGGTCTACTGTGTTTTCTTTCAGACTGCCTCCCTGGAACTCACAAAGGATAATGAGAGTGAAAATTTGGTTCTCATTTCTAAACAGGAATCTGTTGATTCTTCTACCTACCTCTCTACAGTGGGTGCTGTAAAGAATCAGTTTGAGGTGATCAGTCCTTCAACCTAGAAAGGTGTTCCATCAAACAATCTTGATGAAGCTGAACTACATGCCCTTGGATGTAGATTTATATATATACTGAAGACACAAGAGGTGAAGACGATGTCACATATCAATAGCTCCCCAGAGCCAATGTGATGTGATAGTGGCTCCCAAGAGAGCCTGCCACTCTCCAGGTATACTCCAAGTAAACAGTGGGCCCCCAGCTCCCATCAAGGCCATGAGCAGGTTAACCTTTAAATACTAGTGGACCGTCTTACAAATTTAGTTGACACAGTGGTCTAACACAACACCTGTTGTACGAAACTTAGAACCAGAACTCAGGGTCTGGTGACATTAACCTACACTCATCTTGTCTTGCTTAACCGATCTTCTCTGTTAGCCTGCGGATTAACATAGGATGTTGCACAGATTGTCTCAGATCATCCTACCTCCGCATCAGCATGATTTCATAAGGCAAACATTCCTGACAACCTCTGGCCAAAAACTTCCATTCATGAGTGTCACTAAGATTGTCATTATCTGGTTTCTTCACCTGTTCCATGAGAGCCAGCATATATGCACTATTCAGATATATCTATTAACCTTTCAAGTGATCGTCATGTATTGATGTTGTCATATTAATGATGTCAGGATCCCTTGCACAGATCTATGATTTGAACACAGCTCCCTCGGATAAGCTGTGAGCGGTAAATTTTGGCCTAGATATGAGATAATGGGTCCGTGCAGTGAGTGTGCACAGTATAAAAAAAAATCCTGTCCAATACAGTGCACTAGTCGCCGTTGCCCAGCGGTGAGAGAAGCCACTCTCATTGCTGAGGTCCAGGTAATAAACCCTGGAGATTAACATAACATGTCCAATACAGTGCATGATAGGATAAGCAAATTTCTGACTGTGTTTGGTTGAAAAAAACAACTTTGAGGTTTTTCTAGGATGGTTTTTTTATGACTATTAGCTGTTTCTTGAACAGAAGACATGTAACTAAAATAAAGATGATTTTGGATGGTTTAAGGACCAGAAGTAGCTTGAAATCACATTCAAAAAACAGTGAAAATATTAAATTATTGATGATTTTCCCAAGGCTGGGAAGGCCCCCCTACACCCCCAGTCTGTTTTATGAGATTTTACTTGATTTGATTTAATTATTAGGAAGCCACAAGCCATGACCAATCATTCCTGGTTAAATATATTTCATCATCTGAGAAATAGGATAAATCTTCGATTTTTCGTGATGATGAATTCAAAATGGAGGGTAAGTGTAATATAGGAGAGGCCTGAGGTTGTGATTAATGAACAGAGGAAATGTTGCTTTACTGCCTGGAAAATCAACAGTGTTTATTATGGATTCTATTTTGTAATTTTCTGTAAAATTGGCCAAATTACTGACTTCTGTGCACTTTATAAAGTAGTTCTGGTAGTGAAATGGGCAGTTTCTTATACTCATTGAAAAGAATGGAAAGCATACTGTAGAAATAGCTAAAAATTTGAAATGAGCAATAAATCTGGCTTAAAACAGGACTCAAAGCGGGTGAAATCACTGGTGCACAAAAATCAACCTGAAGACACTGGAGGACAGGAGAGATAGGGGGGACATGATAACGACATACAAAATACTGAGAGGAATTGCCCTCAGACTGCTAACTTCGCACCCGCTTAATTCTGTAAGTTTCCATCAAATTTCATATGGGTGTCATTACCCTCAAAAAAGAAAAAAAAAATCACTACCATTCCAGATTTTTTTTTTTTTTAATGTAGACACTGTCAGCACTTTTAATTTCAGGGCTTCCTACAGTGAAGGGCTTAATGCTGGATGAGTAAATTTTGTCAATGTTTTTAATGATGTAGCCCTTATGCCTATGATTCACCAGGTACTGTCAGATTTGCATCAGAAATGTCCTTAATTTTATGGTCTACCTACTTGTAGTTGATTTCAAGGGATTCATCACTCTTGCAGCCTGGTCACAGATTAGGCTCCTAATAAATCTTTACAATGGTTCTCAAGTGACATAGATGTCTTAGGTATACAATAATGGAACAGTATGTAGATTTAACTTAGGGTAACCCAGGAAAGTGACTTATTTCCACTGAGTCCTTGTCTGATGATTGATCCTGGGTCCTCTCGGGAGTAAGCTGTAGAGGTAGTGACCCCTGGAAGCAGCTTTTATCTTGCCAACAGTGTGCTGACATTACAATTCCTACTTCAACATCCCCACTCCTCTTTCAGGGTGCATGCACTGCCCTTCCCACCTCCAGGACTCAAGTTTGGCTAACTGGTTTCTCTGAATCCCTTCATAAATGTTACCTTGATCAAACTCTAACAGAATATCCAGCACAAACCATTTGTCTCCATTCACTCCTATCCACCAAACTTACACACTCAAACCCTAAAACTCAAGTCTCCTTTATTTATTGCCTCCAACCATTCCTGGAATGAACCTTACCCCTCCTACCATCCACCCCAGACATACACACCCTCTTCATCATCCTATTCCTCTTCATCCTCTCTACATGCCCAAAACACCTCAACAATCCCTCCTTAGCCCTCTGAATTAAACCCTTGGTGACCCCACCTTTTAATTTCTATGCTTTGAATTCTTTACGATATTCACACTACACATTGTTCTCAAACATGATATCTCCACTGCCTGTAGTCTCCTTCTTGCTGCAGCATTCAAAACACATGCTGTACACCCATATAAAAGTGTTGGTACCACTATACTTTGGAACATTTCCTCTTTTGACCTCCACTGATGAATGTTTTTTTCCACAGATGTTTCATCACACCACCTACCTTTTTGCCCCTCATCTAATCTAATATTTCACTTTTTCTTTCAAAGAAACCATTTGTTGACATGTCCATACTCAAATATCACACTACATTCTGCTATCTGTTAGTAGTTCTGGGGACTATCTTTCCCAAACCCTGTTCTCAGACTGATTGTCCTAGGTTGGAAAGAAAATATTACAGGATTAAGAACTATTAAGAAGCACATAAAATTTAAAGATATATGTATACTGAATGTATTAGAAGTTTTTAAAATTTACCTGTTATCTTAGGCGTTGATGAGACAGAAAAGATCAGCAATCTTGCTTTAGTGCAAAAAATTAACAGGTTTCCATTTTGCAATCCTTTCAATTTCTCTATATTTGATCCCTCTAATCTGATATCCAATTTTCTCCTTCCACATACACTCCCAAATTCCTCCACCAACCTTTGAAACTTCTCTTCAGAATCTCCCAAAAGAACTGTATCATCAGCAGAGCAACTGTGACAATTCCTTTATTCATTTCCTCCAACCATTCATGAAATGAACCCTACCCCTCCTATCTTCCACCCCAGACTTATATACATCTTTGTCTAAAGCTTACTTTTACTAGGAAATAAATCCCCACCCCTTTCTTACATACCCTGACCTAAGCCTCACTGTCTACATAAAAACTTTTTACTATAAGCAACCTATCATCTATTCCATACAGTTGCAACATGTACCACACTGTTTCCCTATCCACCCTATCATATGCCTTCTATAAATTGATAAATTCAGCAAACAGTTCCTTACCTTAACTAAGTATTGTTCACTTTTCTATTATAAACACTTGTCTACATTTTCCCTACCCTTCCTAAATCCCCTTTGCAACCCTGTTTTCTGGCTTATCTCTAACTCTTTCAATAATAATTTACCATACACTTTACCTGCTATATCCAACAGTTTCATTTCCTTTCCTTATAATCTCCTTTTTGTCTTATACACTGGAACTACAGTGGACCCCCGCTTAACGATCACCTCCAAATGCGACCAATTATGTAAGTGTATTTATGTAAGTGCGTTTGTACGTGTATGTTTGGGGGTCTGAAATTGACTAATCTACTTCACAATATTCCTTATGGGAAAAAATTCGGTCAGTACTGGCACCTGAACATACTACTGGAATGAAAAAAGTTCGTTAACCGGGGGTCCACTGTATACATGCTATTTGGCAGTCCTAAGGTACCTTCCCTTTTTCATACATATGAGCAAATAGACTAACCATTAATATTATATTCTTGCCTGCCTTTAATATCTCTGTATTAATCCCATCTATCCAAGCTACTTTACTTCATTTCATTCTACCCACTGCCTTCAAGCTTTCATTCACCTTAGGCTCCTCCTCACTACTATGCAATTTTATTCCTCCTTGCCTACTGCATGAAATCCTCGCCTCCTTTTAATCCTTAACATTCACCAAATCATCAAAGTATTCTCTTCAACTTCCAGTACCTCCACCTCCCCATCTAACATCTACTCTTTGTTTTTTAACTGCCAAATCTCTTTGCTCTCCAGGCTTTCTCCCTTCACTGATCTCTCTCTTAAAAGCTGCTTCTTAATTCTCAGTAAAATTGCTGATACTCACTCATTCTCTCATTGTTTGTTCTTTTGTGCTCCCTCGACTAACTCTTCATCTTAACATTGCTGTTACATTACACAAATAACCTACACATAGGAGAAAGAAACTTATGACGACATTTTGGTTCGAAACTTATATTAAATTTTTGCACTCCCTCATACTCTTTTCACCTCCTTTTTTCTCCATATACTATGTCTTCTATACACCATTTCTGTGTAAAAACTGGACTTGTCTTGGAGGTGGGAGGTACAGTGACTATATCTGAGGAACAAGTGAGTATGCTGAAGGTCAGAGGGTCATCTGAACTGTGATGTCAGCACACTGCTGGCAAAGGCAGCAATTGAGTGAATGACAGTGAATATATTTTCACTTTTTCTTGAGTCACCCTAGCTTGGTGAAGATAGCCAGTGTGTTAAAGAAAAATATTTATTCATTTACTTATTTACTGCTGGCCATTTTCTACAAAGGCAGGGTGACCAGAAGAAAAAAGTTCAGTATCACTTATTCCCTAGCTATCTTTCCAAGACCTAGACAACATGATCTCAATGATGAACAAGTTCAATGTTTCATATAATTACACAGTAAAAATTACACCCATTATATGAATATACAGTAGGCATCATAGATATGCATGTTCATAAATATGCCTTTGGCAGACTATTTGCCTGACTGATTCAAGAAGTGCCAGGGCAACTTTTGTAATGAAGACAGTCCCCCTTAAAATACTGCCAAAGACATAAAGAAGTGGCTAAATTATTGTGATTTTTCTATTTTTTAATGACTGGAAACTCACTGGACTTAAAACCAATAAAGAATGTTTGGAAACTCACGAAACATGAGCTTTTTGGAATGGACATGTATTCTAACACCAAAATCTTGAGTACCATTTAGCACATGTGCAACAGTATTGAGTTTTCTAAGCCTTATCAGTGCCTAGGATACTTAAAGAATGCATCAGGAGGAAAGGTATGAAATACTAGTTTAAATAAGAAACATATACACACAGCCTCTCCTCACTTTGTGACATACTCGTTTACCAATGACTCAGACTTAGGAAGGGCCCTCTTGACCAGCATGCATATTGAAATAATGCATATTACAGCTGATTTCCTCTATTCTGTTTATTATAATACACAGTACACTATGTATAAACATTTAAAAATATACAAAAAAGTTATAAATGATGTAAGGGTGACATTAAAGCAGTATCAAAGATGGTCGACATAAATCCACTACCATTATAGCATGCTCCTTGTTTAGTGACGAACTCGTTTATCAACACGGTATTAGAAAAGGAGCTCCGTTGTTAAGTGAGGAGAGGCTGTATTTCAATATTATATACAGCCTCACCTCACTTAACGACGGAGTTCCATTCCTAAGACCACATCATTAAACGAATTCATCGCTAAGTGAGGAGCATGCAAAATGGTAGTGAGTGTGTGTCAACCATCTCTGATATTGTTTTAGTGTCACCTTTGCACCATTCATAACATTTCTGGTACATTTTTAAATGTTTATAGAGTAGTGTACTGTATATTGAAATAAACAGAATAGAGGAAATCAACTCTAATATACATTATTTAGGTATAAATACTGGTCAGAGAGCCCGTCCTAAGTCCAAAGAGCAGTTAAACGAGTACTTCGCTAAGTGAGAGGTTGTTTTCTGTGTGATCCATATATAAGCATGCACATTTATAATGCCTACTGTATATCCAATTATTCTGGATTCAATCCCTCAGAAGGTATTGCAGCACCTCTTCTAGTACAGTGGACCCCCGCATACCGTTGGCCTTGCATAACGTTAAATCCGCATACCGCTACATTTTATCGCCAAGATTTTGCCTCGCATACCACTAAAAAACCCGCTCAACGCTGTTCGTCCGAGACGCGTCTAATGTGCGCCCTTAGCCAGCCTCACATGTTCCGCCGGTGGCATTGTTTACCAGCCAGCCTCCACGGTAACATCCAAGCATACAATCGGAACATTTCGTATTATTACAGTGTTTTTGGTGATTTTATCTGCAAAATAAGTGACCATGGGCCCCAAGAAAGCTTCTAGTGCCAACCCTACAGCAATAAGGGTGAGAATTACTATAGAGATGAAGAAAAAGATCATTGATAAGTATGAAAGTGGAGTGCGTGTCTCCGAGCTGGCCAGGTTGTACAATAAACCCCAATCAACCATCGCTACTATTGGTGGTACAGCTGCTGCTGCTGCTGCTGTACCACCATCAGCTGCTGCTGCTGCTGTAGTACCGTCTGCTGCTGCTGTAGCATCGTCTGCTGCTGCTGTAGCACTGTCAGCTGCTGCTGCTGTTGTACCACCGTCAGCTGCTGCTGCTGCTGTAGTACCGTCTGCTGCTGCTGTAGTACCGTCTGCTGCTGCTGTAGCATCGTCTGCTGCTGCTGTAGCACTGTCAGCTGCTGCTGCTGTTGTACCACCGTCAGCTGCTGCTGTTGTTGTAGTACCGTCTGCTGCTGCTGTAGTACCGTCTGCTGCTGCTGTAGCATCGTCTGCTGCTGCTGTAGCATCGTCTTCGTGCATGCTGCTGCTGTAGCACTGTCAGCTGCTGCTGCTGCTGTACCACCGTCAGCTGCTGCTGCTGCTGTAGTACCGTCTGCTGCTGCTGTAGCATCGTCTGCTGCTGCTGTAGCATCGTCTGCTGCTGCTGTAGCATCGTCTGCTGCTGCTGTAGCACTGTCAGCTGCTGCTGCTGCTGTACCACCGTCAGCTGCTGCTGCTGCTGTAGCATCGTCTGCTGCTGTTGTAGCATTGTCTGCTGCTGCTGTAGCACTGTCAGCTGCTGCTGCTGCTGCTGTAGCACCATTGTTGGTGTGGCTTATTGAGAATACCAAGAAACAATTAACCCCAGAGGATTTTCCACCCAGGATAACCCAAAAAAAGTCAGTGTCATCGAAGACTGTCTAACTTATTTCCATTGGGGTCCTTAATCTTCTCTCCCAGGATGCAACCCACACCAGTCGACTAACACCCAGGTGAACAGGGAAAAATGCCTGGAACTAGTGCTCATATTGGTGAATTTAAAGCCAGCAAAGGTTGGTTTGAGAGATTTAAGAATCGTAGTGGCATACACAGTGTGATAAGGCCTGTTCTGGAAGAAAATGCCAAACAGGACCTACAGTACTCAGGAGAAAAGGCACTCCCAGGACACAGTGTCTCATCAGTCATTGCTGCATCTTCAATAAAGGTAAGTGTCATTTATTCTTCATTTAGTAGAGTAGTACATGCACAATATATATTGTGCATGTACTACTCTACTATTGTGCATGTATCCTTCTCTTTGTGTGTAGGAAAATGTATATTTCATGTGGTAAAATTTTTTTTTCATACTTTTGGGTGTCTTGCACGGATTAATTTGATTTCCATTATTTCTTATGGGGAAAATTCATTCGCATAACGATAATTTCGCATAACAATGAGCTCTCTTGCACGGATTAATATCGCTATGCGGGGGTCCACTGTAATGCATAGAATATAGCCATTCCTGTGGTGTGCAGTGTATCTGAAGTAAGGTTTGAGAGTGCAACTATTCCTGTGGTAAATCTGAGGTAAGGCTGAGAGTGCAACTATTCCTGTGGTATATCTGAGGTAAGGTCTGAGAGTACAACCATTCCTATGGTATATCTGAGGTAAGGTCTGAGAGTACAACCATTCCTATGGTATATCTGAGGTAAGGTCTGAGAGTAACCATTCCTGTGGTACATCTGAGGTAAAGTTGAGAGTGCAACTATTACTGTGGTGTATCTGAGGTAAAGTCAGGTGTGCCATTATAACTTCTCCCGCAAGGTTACACTAAACCTGAGTTTTAATATATGGTTGTTTTGCACTGTATTTGAGAAGCACTGGGAAAGCTCCAAGGAGTGGCTACTCTTGCTGACTTACTACACAATACCAGGAATAGATAACATAATTTCCTCTAAAGGGTCAAGACTTGAAACACCAGACAAACATTCATATACAGTAATACTTTTTCCTTTTGCAGCCCACTGTGTTTGTCCAGTATAAATATACAGTAATTTAATCTTATCAATAATTATTCTTTTCTCTTGATGTTCTTTTTATATTTTAACAAAAGATAACTTCTCCAGCTTATTAAGTAACTACAACCCCCCCCCCCCAAAAAAAAAAAAAAATAATTCTAGATATCTATCTCAATGCATGGCAGTAATATGTTAGTTTAGCTACATGTAGATGGCACTTTATGACTACTAATGCTGCTCTGAGTGTTTCACACTGACTAGGGAGAAGAATTTTTTGCATATTCACTAAGCCAAAAAAAAAAAAAAAAAAAAAAAAAGGCAAGATCAAATTTGTTGTCATTACCAAATCTCTGTGTCTGTGACTGGGGAAGGGGGTTTCTTCATGATCCCAACAATACGAGGTTTAGTGCCAACTAATTGTGTCATGTTGGATTTTACTGATACACTACATTTGCTATCTTTAGGTACACTGTCCTGAGTAGCTTTATTCTCCTTACTTGTACCTACTGCTTTAGGTGATTTCAATTCATGAATTACTGCTGGATTGACCATGACCTGAGTTCCATAATATCTACGTCTGCTTACGTTGGGATTAATAACTTGACCTGGACTAACTGGACTAACAGGACGTTTTACTGATAGGCTCTTGCCCTGACCCACATAATTCTGCTTGCCAGGAAAAAGAAAAAGTTTTTGCGGACACCTATTCGATCCTTGTCTTCCAACAATAGCCCTTGGACCATGAATAGTACTGTTATTGATCAGGGGCAACTGATATTCATCAAAATCATGAACATTAGCAAAACCTTCTACTTTATGAAAAAGATTATTAGTGGCTTCTGAAAGAGGAGCTGTGGCTAATTTATAACTATTATTTCTTTGAAAAGGGCTATGTCCAGATCTAGCAGCATCAAACTGAGATGGATTAGAACAGCCTGCTTTTGTCTCTACTTCCTGACTCCACTGCTCTGATTCATTATAGTCTAAACGTAAGGCAGAAGGTCGAGTATTGGTAAGAAGCTGGTGAGTGGCTAAGCGGGCATGGGCCAAGGCTAACAGCACACGATCAGTGGTGGGATCAAGGTCTTCATCTAATAATGGTGCTTGTGACTGTGCACTAAGAAACTGTGTACCTGGATCAGTGCGCTGGTGTGGGTGAGTGAAGGCCTCAGTGCTGGGTTGGGCCCCACGTCTAGGGCTGGAGGTGATGGGGCCTTGCACAGGAGTAGGTGCACGAGAGGTTGTACCACTAGAGGGATAACCATGTGCACTCTGGGGACGCTGAGCAATTTTAGTGCTAGACTGGTTGCTTTGTGAGGACTGCACTGCTGGTGCCTGCTGAGTTGCTGTCCCCTGAGGAACTTGACCCTGTACATGTACATATGCACCAGCCCGCTGACTTCTTGGAGACATTGGTGCTCCCTGGGATGCCATAATAACACTTCCAGATGTAGTTGCAACCTGCATCTGTTGTTGTGGTAGCGACTGCTGTTGCTGTAGTTGATGTGCCTGGTGAGCTTCCTGTCGAGTTTGATATATTGCTTGTTGCTGCACCATCATCTGTTGTTGCTGCTGTAACTGCCTTTGAGCTTCCTCTCTTGTTTGATAAATAAGCTGTTGCTGCATTTGTTGCTGTTGCTGTAGTGCCCTTTGAGCCTCTTGGCGTGTCTGATAAATCTGCATTTGTTGCTGCTGCAGTAGCTGCCTCTGTGCTTCTTGTCGGGCCTGATAGATCTGCTGCTGTTGCTGCCTCATTTGTTGCTGCTGCTGTGTAGTTCCATATATGCCATTGGAACTTCCTGCAATACTTGTAAGTTGTTTTTCAGTAAGGCTCTGATCAACATCACTTTTGGCAACAAAGGTCACTTGTCTCTGACTACCAGGAGATTGAGGCGGCTGTACAGATTGCTGCAATCTTTGCTGTGGTAATGGTTGAGGTGGGCGAGCATGTTGGCTTGTTACTGTTGTTGGCACTTGTGCCATGCTCACAAGTGGAGGTACACTGGCAGTTTTCTGAAGTATGGGTTGAGAATCTTGCTTTGGTTGAATTGGCTGAACTTTTGCAGAAGGATGAGTAACTGATTGTGTTGATGTATGTAAGACAGGTTGTGAAGTTGTACTAGAAAGTGACTGAGATGCTGGAATAGGCTGTGAAGACTGACTTAACATAGACTGTGGAGGCAGAACTGGGAGAGGTTGTGACAATATTGGAAGAGGCTGTTGAGGTGGTAATGGCTGAGATTGTAAAGGAATTTCTGGGAGTGACTGTGATGGCAGTGCAGGATGAGGCTGTGATGGTTGTGCTGGATGAGTATGAGAAGGTAAAGTTGTTGGGTATTGAGAAGAAATGGCTTGAATGGAATGGGAAGGTCCCACTGAAGGTGGCTGTGTAGCAGTAGCTTGAATAAGTTGTGGAGTATATGACATAGGTTGTAAAGATGGAACAGGTTTTGTAGATTGTGAAGTTGTATCAGAAGATTGTTTTGACTGAGATGATGGTGGTGCTGAAGATGTAGACATCATATGTGATGCTGAAGGTGGAAGGGGCTGTTGTGGTCGTTGTGCCATTGGGTGAGAGAGGGGCACTGTAACTGCATTATTCAGAGCTGTAGACACAGGCAATGCCGGGTGCTGCATGCTGCTTGTTGCTGTAGAAACGGAGGACTTCACATGTGATACAGTAAGAGTGTGAGAATTACTGGCACCTCCTACTTGTTGGTGTTGTGATGAGCTCACAACCTGCTTAATATATGGCCCAGGTTCAAAGGAAGAGTGCCCTTTGCGCCGAGGTAAACTATCTGAAGAGTAAACAACTTTTCCATCAGAATTCAGTGTGACTCGGGCTCCAGGTTTGGAAGGGTTAGCCTTCCTTCTCTCTAAAGAGTTAGTTGGTGTGATTACTACACTCTGTTTGACACTGTTAGGCACAGCACTAAATGGATGAGCACCACTTGTGGTAGGAGGAGGAAGTTCCTTGTAAGATACCATCTCTGAAGTCTGTGACTGAGTCTTTTCCCTTGGTGCCTTTTGTTGTTCTTTCGATACTTGCTTTTGTAATTCAGCATGTTGCTTTTCATCACTTTCTTGTGATAATCTCTTTTCTCGCTCTGCTTGTTTGACTAGAGAGGGTCTAATCAACACTGGCTGATCAGGGTCTGGTTGTGCTGGAGATGCTACAGCTGCTGTATGCATAATTCCTTTCAAATGAGCATTAATGTCCCCATCTTTAGCACGGGGAATAACAGTAAGCGTTGGGGTATAGCCATGGGGTAAAACTGTAGCTTTTAATACTGGATCTTTCTTTTCACTAACACTAGCATCTACTACAGCCTTACCACTATTAATAGCACCACCACTTCTTGCACCACTACTCTGAAAAGAGAGTAATTTAGCAGCAACACTGTGAGTCTGTCCCTGACTAGCAAGGGAACCCATTAGTCCCTGAGGAGGTGCCTGCTGCCCTTGAGCATCAATCTGTGACCCTGAACTTTCCCTAGATAGTGGAACACTCCCAGACCTAACACTTTCGTCATCACTTTGTGGAGGTGTTATCACACACATTGATGGTATACGACTCGAATTAATTGTTGTTTTAACACGTAAAATTTCTTGTCTATCTGCTTCTAAATCAGATTCTGAGCATTCTAATTCTGGGGATGGTAAACTGGGCTGGCGTGGACTTGTGGGTTCAGTAGGTGAACTAGAAGTTTCACGTCCACTGTCACCATCCCGTGAGCTCCTACTATCACCATCTTGACTACATGCTTTGTCAGGTACATCTCCAGCAACATCTTCTTGTGAAGATGTAGACCCATTCACATGAATAACTGTAATAACACTTTCTCTATTTTCACGTTTTCTCTCTAAGCTGCTCACCCTTTGTGGTGGCTTTGGAGGTGTCTTTTTCTCAGGATTCCTCATGACAACAGTTCCTAAACTTGCTGAACTATTGGTAGTACCAGTGCTTCCTTTACCAAACAACTCGTATTCGTTTTCACTAGCTAATGTATTTCCTTCATAACTTACTGAACGCAGACCACTGTCTATATGGAAGGATGTGTAATAGCCTTCAGTGTCACAGGAGTAAGCTGAACTAGTATCATCATCCAGGAAAGGGATATCTTGTATATCTTGTGTAGGTGTCAGAGTACCATCACTTGCATGTGATGATGTTGAAGGAAAGTCATCAGTTGTTCTGGAGTTGGTTCGCTGATTACTTGAAGGAGATGATGATCTAATTTGCAATGACCTGTAAATATAAATTTATTGATTAAAAATTAACTTTTACAAACTTTACACTAAAAGATAAAATTCACATTTTCCTGAATAAATGAAACTATTTACATATAAATTGAGGAGGTGAAACTTTTTTCAATTCTTTACATTTACTGAATTTGTTGGGCTACTGTTAGTTAAATCTGCATAATTTACCACTATTATATGCCAAAAGCAATTTATAAATTTATAACACTGTAATACTGTTTATAAATTATATACAGAAAACTTGAAGAAAGATTATCTTAATATATCTTATGTCACTAAGACTAGAGTCCCTCACGTAGTTCTATGTCAAGAGCTCAGCTCACTCAAATACAGTGGAACCCTGGTTTTCATCTTTAATCCATTCCAGAAGGTCGGCAAAAAAGGATTTGTTGAAAACTGAAGTAATATTTCCCATAAGAATTTTTTTTTTTTTTAACAAGTCGGCTGTCTCCCACCGAGGCAGGGTGACCAAAAAAAAAAGAAAATCCCCAAAAAGAAAATACTTTCATCATCATTCAACACTTTCACCTCACTCACACATAATCACTGTTTTTGCAGAGGTGCTCAGAACACAACAGTTTAGAAGCATATACATATAAAGATACACAACATGTCCCTCCAAACTGCCAATATCCCAAACCCCTCCTTTAGAGTGTAGGCATTGTACTTCCCATTTCCAGGACTCAAGTCCGGCTATATAAAAATAACCGGTTTCCCTGAATCCCTTCACTAAATATCACCCTGCTCACACTCCAACAGCTCGTCAGGTCCCAAATACCATTCGTCTCCATTCACTCCTACCTAACACACACACACACGCTTGCTGGTAGTCCAAGACCCTTGCCCACAAAACCTCCTTTACCCTCACCCTCCAACCCTTTCAAGGATTACCCCTACTCCGCCTTCCTTCCCCTACAGATTTATACGCTCTCCATGTCATTCTACTTTGATCCATTCTCTCTAAATGACCAAAACACCTCAACAACCCCTCTTCAGCCCTCTGACTAATACTTTTATTAACTCCACACCTTCTCCTAATTTCCACACTCCGAATTCTCTGCATAATATTTACACCACACATTGCCCTATGACAGGACATCTCCACTGCCTCCAACCATCTCCTCGCTGCTGCATTTACAACCTAAGCTTCACACCCGTATAAGAGTGTTGGTATCACTATACTTTCATACATTCCTTTCTTTGCCTCCATAGATAACATTTTTTGTCTACACATATACCTCAATGCACCACTCACCTTTTTTCCTTCGTTAATTCTATGATTAACCTCATCCTTCATAAATCCATCCGCTGACACGTCAACTCCCAAATACCTGAAAACATTCACTTCTTCCATACTCCTCTCCAATTTGATATCCAATTTTTCTTTATCTAAATCATTTGATACCCTCATCGCCTTACTCTTTTCTATGCTCAATTTCAACTTTCTACCTTTACACTCTCTCCCAAACTTGTCCACTAACCTTTGCAACTTTTCTTTAGAATCTCCCATAAGCACAGTATCATCAGCAAAAAGTAACTGTCAATTTCCATTTGTATTTAATTCCCCATAATTTAATCCCACCCCTCTCCCAAACACCTTAACATTTACTTCTTTTACAACCCCATCTATAAATACAGTGGACCCCCGCATAACGATCACCTCCGAATGTGACCAATTATGTAAGTGTATTTATGTAAGTGTGTTTGTACGTGTATGTTTGGGAGTCTGAAATGGACTAATCTACTTCACAATATTCCTTATGGGAACAATTTCGGTCAGTACTGGCACCTGAACATACTTCTGGAGTGAAAAAATATCGTTAACCGGGGGTCCACTGTATATTAAACAACCATGGTGACATTACACATCCCTATCTAAGACCTACTTTTACTGGGAAGTAGTCTCCCTCTCTTTTATACACCCTAACCTGAGCCTCACTATCCTTATAAAAACTCTTTACAGCATTTAGTAACTTACCACTTATTCCACATACTTGCAACATCTGCCACATTGCTCCCCTATCCACTCTATCGTATGCCTTTTCTAAATCCATAAATGCAATAAAACCTTCCCTACCTTTATCTAAATACTGTTCACATATATGCTTCAACGTAACCACTTGATCTACACATCCTTGCTCATCCGCAATCCTACATTCTGTCTTACCTCTGATTCTTTCAATAATAACCCTACTGTACACTTTTCCTGGTATACTCAGTAAACTAATTCCTCTATAATTTTTACAATCTCTTTTGTCCCCCTTCCCTTTATGTAAAGGAACTATACGTGCTCTCTGCCAATCCCTAGGTACCTTTCCCTCTTTCATATATTTATTAAACAAAAATACCAACCACTCTTACACTATATCCCCCCCCCCCTGCTTTTAACATTTCTGTCATGATCCCGTCAGTTCCAGCTGCTTTACCCCCTTTCATTCTTACTAATGGCTCACGCACCTCCCCCACACTCACATCCTGCTCTTCCTCACTCTTAAAAGATGGTATACCTCCCTGGCCAATGCATGAAATTACCGCCTCCCTTTCTCCGTTGACATTTAAAAGTTCCTCAAAATATTCCCACCATCTACCCAATACCTTCATCTCCTCATCTATTAACTCCCCTACTCTGTTTTTAACTGACAAATCCATTTGTTCCCTAGGCTTTCTTAACTTGTTTAACTCACTCAAATTTTTTTGTTCTAATTTTCATTAAAATTACTTGACAGTGCCTGTCCCACCTTATCATCTGCTCTCCTTTTGCACTTTCTCACCACTCTCTCTGCCTTTCTTTTACTCTTCATATACTCTGCTCTTCTTATAACACTTCTGCTTTGTAGAAACCTCTCATAAGCTACCTTTTTTCTCTTTTATCACACCCTTTACTTTATCATTCCACCAATCACTCTTCTTACCTCCTGCACCCACTCTCCTATAACCCCAAACTTCTGCCCCACATTCTAATACTGAGTTTTTAAAACTATTCCAACCCTCTTCAACCCCCCCACTACTCATACTTGCACTAGCCCACTTTTCTGCCAATACCTACTTATATCTCACCCGAACTTCCTCCTCCCTTAGTTTATACACTTTCACCTCTCTCTTACTTCTTGTTGCCATTTTCCTCTTGTCCCATCTACCTCTTACTCTAACTGTAGCTACAATTAAATAATGATCCGATATATCAGTTGCCCCTCTATAAACAATTACATCCTGGAGCCTACCCATCAACCTTTTATCCACCAATACATAATCTAACAAACTACTTTCATTATGTGCTACATCATAACTCGTATATTTATTTATCCTCTTTTTCATAAAATATGTATTAATTATTACCAAACCTCTTTCTACACATAGCTCAATTAAAGGCTCCCCATTTTCATTTACCCCTGGCACCCCAAATTTACCTACTACTCCCTCCACAACATTTTTACCCACTTTAGCATTGAAATCCCCAACCACAGGTACTCTCACACTTAGCTCAAAACTTCTCATGCATTCACTCAACATTTCTCAAAATCTCTCTCTCTCCTCTATACTGCTCTCTTCTCCAGGTGCACATATGCTTACTATAACCCACTTTTCACATCCAACCTTTATTTTACTCCACATAATCCTTGCATTAATACATTTATACTTCCTCTTTTCCTGCCATAGTTTATCCTTCAACATTATTGCTACTCCTTCTTTAGCTCTACCTCTATTTGAAACCCCTGACCTAATCCCATTTAGTTCTCTCCATTGAAACTCTCCCACCCCTTCAGCTTTGTTTCACTTAAAGCCAGGACATCCAGCTTCTTCTCATTCATAGCATCCACAATCATCTCTTTCTTATCATTCGCACAACATCCACACACATTCAGACATCCCACTTTGACAATTTTCTTCTTCTTATTCTGTTTAGTAATCATTACAGGAAAAGGGGTTACTACCCATTGTTCCCAGCATTTTAGTTGACTTTTACAACACACATGGCTTACAGAGGAAAGATTCTTATTCCACTTCCCCATGGATATAAAAAAAAGTAATAAGAACAGAACAATTAAGATAAAATCAAAGAAAACTCAGATGAGTGTGTATAAATAAACATGTACATGTATGTGTAGTGTGACCTAAGTGTAAGTAGAAGTAGCAAGATGTACCTGTAATCTTGCATATTTATGAGACAGACAAAAGACACAAGCAATCCTACCATCATGTAAAACAATTACAGGCTTTCGTTTTACACTCACTTGGCATGATGGTTGTACCTCCCTGGGTGGTTGCTGTCTACCAACCTACTACTACTACTAGCACAATTCATCTAATATGACACAATAAACAATATTAATAACATAGAAACATGACATATACTCTAGAATTAATAAAATACGTCATTATGTCACAAGTGTTGCTGTGTTGTTGTTGTTGGGTGTATTTGGGTCACTGGGCCACTGACATCATAAGCCGTACATGGTGGTGGTGGAGGCGGCAGCAGAGGTGGCGGTGTTGTCAGTCGCCCTATATAACTCCAACAATATTGGAGGAGTTAGGTTCGTGATCTCCTTTTTCTATCGATTAATCGTTTAACTTACTTGCTATAGTTAATGCTACACTTTATTGCTGGCTGGTGCTATAGCCTTTATAGACTCCTGCTGCTTTAGTATAGTACATATTGCAGAATCACTGAAAAATGCACATTCTCCCCTCTCTCTCAGCCCTTTAACAAAGGGCTGGCTGGCACTAGAATCTTTCTTTGTGCCCATGGTGGCTTATTTAGCAGTTACAAGCACTAAAAAGAATGAAATAATACAAAATGTATCGTATGAACGCATGGGATCATCCTCACTGGCTGGTAAACAATGGCACACTGGGCAGCTCACGCCCCGAAATGAATGACTTATACCGAGTTCAGTGATGTTCACCGAGCCAATATTTTGACGCAAAAACATTACTTATTCCAATTATTACTTATTCCAATGATGTCTTAACCCGGAGGTCCACTGTAATTAACCCTTTCAGGGTCAGTGTCGTACTAATACGGCTTGCACACCAGGGTTGGTGCTGTACTTGTATGCGTAAATTCTAGTGCCTTCATATCTAGCGAGAGAAAGCTGGTAGGCCTACATATGAAAGAATGGGTCTGCGTGGTCAGTGTGCACAGTATAAAAAAAATCCTGCAGCACACATTGCATAATGAGAAAAAAAAAGACAGTGTTTTTTGTTTAAAACAGTGACTTTGCAGTGTATTTTCGTATGGTATTTATGACTGTATTCTTGTTTTCTTGGTGTCATTTCATAGAATGGAAGACATATTACAGAAATTGAGATGATTTTGATTGGTTTCACAATGAAAAGTACCTTGAAATTGAGCTCAAAGTAACAGAAATGTTCGATTTTTGCCAATGTTCAAAAGTAAACAAATCATGCCACGGGTCCAATACACGTCAACTGGTGAGTAATATTCTTTCACAAGTGCACTGATATTATTTATACCATTATGATCTGGAAAAGATTCTCTATCATTTCATAAGAAAAAATAATTTTTATTTTTTTTTTTCAAAAAATTTTCAACCCTGAGAACAAATTTAGGAGAGGGCCTCTTGACCCTGTAAGGGTCAAGAGTACTGATCTCAGTGCCCACTTTTAAAAAAGAAAATAAATCTTCTAAAATGGTAGAGAATCTTTTTCTTAAGGTAATGACATCAAAAGTGTAAAATTTGATGGAAAATTTACAGAATTACACAAGCACAAAGTTAGCAGTCTTGATGCAATTTATGCATCAGTGATTTTGCACACTGAGTCCTATTTTAACTCTTTCAGGGTCCAGAGGCCAAATTTCAACGTGTGCACCAGGGTCCAAGAATTTTCAAAAAATAATTTTGTTATTTTTTCTTATGAAATGGTAGAGAATCTTTTCTGAAGGTAATAAATCAAAAAGTACGAAGTTTGATGGAAAATTGACAGAATTATGCTCTTGCGAATTTTGATGTGTCAGTAATATTTACGCATCGGCAATTTTGCCGACTTTGACTCCCATTCTAGTCCAATTACATTATTCCAGTCGACCAAGTTCTTAGCTACTTCACTAGTATTACTTCAATTCTATTGATTGAGCACAAGAAATCGCCAAGTCAACTGTTTCATCTACAAAATAAAGTGACTGAAAATTAGTAATTTGGCCAATTTAATGCAAAGTTCAAAATATTCCAATTTCAAAATAGGGTCCAGAATAAACAATGCAGGCATTCTTGGCACTAAACTAACATTTCCTCTGTTCATTAGTTACATTTTCAGGCTTTACAAATGAATTCCATTTTGATTTTTAATTCACCTAATGAATTTTTATTCAAACCAAAAAATAGAAGATTTACTGTTATGCAATATTGTAATAATTGTATAAATAATATCACCACATTTGTGAACGTATATTAGACCCACCAGCTGGCATGTATTAGATGTGTAAGGTTATTTGTTTACTCTTGAACATCGGCAAAAATTTAACATTTCTGCTACTTTGAGCTCAGTTTCAAACCATTTTCAGTACTAAAACCAATCAAAATCATCTCTATTTCTGTAATATATCTTCCACTGTATCAAATGAGACCAAGAAATCGCAAATACAACTATAAAAACACACACGAAAAAACACTGCAAAGTCGCTGTTTTAATCGAAAATTACGGTCTCAGTTTTTTTTCTCATTATACACTGTGTGCCGCAGGATTTGTTTTATGTGGTGCACACATACCACATAGATGTATTCTCTCATATCTAGGCCCAAATTTACCACTCACAGCTTATCAGAGTGAGCTGAGCTCATGGCGTAGATCTATGGTTTGGACCCTCAACGTAAAGCCGTAGATCTACGGCACGGAGCCTGAAAGGGCTTAGCCAATTCCTTTGTTCAGTTCAAACAAGTTCTTAGCTATTTTGCTAGTATGCTTTCCTTTGTATCAAATGAGCATAAGAAACTGCCCACTCATCTATTTTAACTACCCTATAAAATGCAAAGAATTCAATAATTTAGCCAATTTTACACAAGATTAAAAAAATTCAGTTTAAAAATATAGTTCATAATGAACAATATAAACATTCCTGGCATTAAAACAATATTGCCTCTGTTCATTTGTCATGTCTCCAGGCCTCTCCTATATTACAATTGCCTTCCATTTTGAATTCTTATTGACAAAAAAATAGAAGATTTAATCTATTTGGCAGATAATAAAATATAACCAGTTAAGATTAGTGATGGTTTACAGTATCCCAATAATTGAATCAGACCTATTAACCCTTTCACTGTTGAGACCCCTGCTCTTCATGTCAAAGAATTAAAAAAAAAAAAAAAAAAAAATTTTCTTATGAAATGATAGGGAATCTTTTCCCAATGGTCACGACACCAAAAGTATGAAATTTGATGGAAAACTTATGGAATCACACTCTCGCGAAGTTAGCGGTCTCGACGATATTTATGAATCGGCAATTTTGCCCACTTTGATTCCTAATTTTGGTCAATTCCTTTGTTCCCGAAGAGCAAACTCATAGCTATTTAGCTAGAACTCCATTTGTTCTACAGACTGTGTGTATGAAACTGCCCATTTATCGATTTCAACTGCCCAATAAAGTTATCAGAAATTGGTAATTTGGCCAATTTCATACACAATTCAAGTAAGGGAAATTTCAAAATAGGGTCAAGAATTAACAATACAAACATTCCTAGCACTAAAATAATATTTTCTCTGTTCATCAGTCACATCTCCAGGCCCCTCTTATATTACGCTTGCTTTCCATTTTGAATTTTTATTCACACAAAAAATAGAAGATTTACTGTTATGCAGACTACTGCATTATTGTAAAAATAATATTAGCACATTTGTGAAAGCATATGAAACCCACCAGTTGATGTGAAATTGGAACAGAAAATTTTTACTCTTGAACTCACAAAAATCGAAATTTCCGCTAATTTGACTCAATTTCAAAGTATTTTAGTCTGAAAAACCATTAAAAAAGTCATTTCCTTTCTTAATATATTTCCCGCTATCAAATGAGACCAAGAAAAGAAATCAACCATAAATACCTCGAAAATACTCGCAAAGTAAGTGTTTAAACCAAAAACATGGTCAAATTTTTTTTTTCACTGCATGCTGCGGATTTTTTTATGCTGTGCACACTGAAACATGCACTTTCTCTCACATGCAGGTCTCCGCTTTCTCCCCTGATTTAAGCCAAATAGTTTTTGGCTAATATTCCGGCACAGACACGGGCTTCAAGCCAAAATTTACGACCCGATAGTGAAGGGTTAAAAAAACCAAAAAAAACAAACTGGGGGTTAAAGAGGGGCTTTACCACCTTTGGTATATCAAAAAAAGTCAAATTTTTTTTGCTACTTTGAGCTCAATAAACTAATTCCTCTCCTGAAACCCAATCAAAATATTTCCATTTCAGTAAATGTTTTCCTTTCTATCAAATATACCAAGAAACGCCAATAAAACCACAACAAATATCTGAGAAAACACATCAAAGTCGTATTTTTTAAAAACCACAAAATTTTGGGGTTTTATAAACTCAGTGTGGGGCAAAAATTTTAAAACCATAACACGCATTTTTTTTCCCATCATGCTCAGTGTGGGCAAATATTTTTAAAACCCTACACACAGTCCCTTTTGTTTTTTCCCTCATTCCCGTGTGGGGCAAGATTTTTTTAAAACCTACCCTCAAGGGGTTTATTTTTAGTGGGGGGCTGGGCCCCCATGACATTAAAAATTTTTTTTTTGGGACCCTCCTTTTTTAATAGTAGTTAAAAGGTTGGGGGGCCCCCAAAAAAAGGGGTGAAAGGGTTAATCTGGGGGGGTTTTGGCAGTAGAAGATTAAGTTTGGGGTTCTGGACAGTGAAAAGATTTTTTTTGGGGGGGGTTGGAAAAATTAAAGGGGTTAAATTTTTGGGGTTGACGTGAAAGGGTTAATTCAATTTGCTATACTACATGTCTGACACACAGCCATTCCGTCTTATCACTGTCATTGGAAAACCAAGGGTACGAACAAATTGTTCATTAACCCCTTGAGGGTCAGTGCCATGTTCTATGGTTTTGAACGCTGGGCAGCCCCAGAAAACCGTGACTCGCGTGGGGGATGAGCTCGGCCATCAGAAAAGCTGTGAGGGGAAATTTGGGCCAGAAAAATTTTTTTTTTTGGGGTTTTTCTTTTTTTTTTGGGTCACTTTGCCTCGGGGAAATGGCCGACTTGTTGAAAAATAATAATAATAATAATAATAATAATAATAATAATAATAATAATTAGGTTGGTAGGTTGGTAGACAGCAACCACCCAGGGAAGTACTACCGTCCTGCCAGATGACTGTGAAACAAAAACCTGTAACTGTTTTGCATGATGGTAGGATTGCTGGTTTCTTTTTCTGTCTCATAAACACGCTAAGATAACGGGGATATCTTGCTACTCCTACTTACATTTTGGGTCACACTTCACAACACGCACATGCATATATATATATACATACATCAGGTTTTTCTCCTTTTCTAAATAGCTCTTGTTCTTTTTTATTTCTTCTATTGTCCATGGGGAAGTGGAAAAGAATCTTTCCTCCGTAAGCCATGCGTGTCGTATGAGGCGACTAAAATGCCGGAAGCAAGGGGTTTTAGTAACCCCTTCTCCTGTATACAATTACTAAAAAAGAGAAGAAGAAAAACTTATAAAACTGGTTGCTTAAATGTGCGTGGATGTGGGTGCGGATGACAAGAAACAGATGATTGCTGATGTATGATGAAAAGAAGTTGGATGTCCTGGCCCTAAGCGAAACAAAGCTGAAGGGGGTAGGAGATTTCAGTGGGGGGAAATAAATGGGTTTAAAATCTGGAGTATCTGAAGAGTTAGAGCAAAGGAAGGGGTAGCAGTAATTTTAAAATGATCATTAATGGAAGGAAAAAAGAGAATATGAAGGGTAAATTCAAGAATTATGTGGTTTAAAAAGTAAAGGTTGGATGCGAGAAGGGGTCATAATAAGCGTGTAGCACCTGGAAGAGAGGAATGCAGAGGAGAGAGAGAGTTTTTGGGAGATGTTAAGTGAATGTATAGGAGCCTTGAACCAAGTGAGAGAGTAATTGTGGTAGGGGACTTAAAATGCTAAAGAAAGGAGAAACTTTAGAGAGGGTGTGGTAGGTTAATTTGGGGGTGCCAGGTGTAAATGATAATGGGCCCTTTGATTGAACTTTGTATAGAAAGGGGTTTAGTTATGGGAAATACAAAATTTTAAGAAAAAGAGGATAAATAAGTATAACGAATGATGTAGGGCGAAATGACAGTAGTTTGTTGGATTATGTATTGGTAGATAAAAGACTGTTGAGTAGACTTCAGATGTACATTGTTTATAGAGGGGCCACAGATATATCAGATCACTTTCTAGTTGTAGCTACAACTGAGAGTAAAAGGTAGATGGGGTACAAGGAGAAAAGAAGCATCAGGGAAGAGAGAGGTGAAGGTTTATAAACTAAAAGAGGAGGCAGTTAGGGTAAGAATAAACAGCTATTGGAGGATAGATGGGCTAATGAGAGCATAGGCAATGGGTTTGAAGAGGTATGGGTAGGTTTAAAAATGTAGTGTTAAGAGTGTTCAGCAGAAGTTTGTGGGTTACAGGAAAGTGGGGGCAGGAGGGAAGAGGAGCGATTGGTGGAATGATTATGTAAAGAGATAGTAAGGGAGAAAAAGTTAGCATATGAGAAGTTTTTACAAAGTAGAAGTGAGCAAGGAGGGGAAAAGTATATGGAAAAAAGAGAGAAGTTTTAAGAGAGTGGTGAAGCAATGTAAAAAAGAGAGCAAATGAGAGAGTGGGTGAGATGTTATCAACAAATTTTGTTGAAAACTAATAAATAAGTTTTTGAATAATAAGATAAGGACCCTCAATAACAACTACCTGTTTAAAAATGCTCAGACTTACAACCAGGTTTCTCCAACCAGTCAGTATTGTACACTGTATAAGAACTTTGGTCATGGAAACGGCAGTGTGGTGTCTCAGCGTCAAGCAATCTCCAAGATTACGTATTTCATCTATAAATCTGTACTTTATTGTGCACCCCATAATATGTACATGATAAGAGTTTGAAGCACAGCAGCACTTGGAAGAGGAAGAAGAAAAAGAAGAAGAAAAAATGAAAGAAGTACAAAAGAAGTTCACTGTAAAGGGGTTAGCAGGTGTTTTTTGTCTGTTTGTTTACATTCCTGGCATCTCTCTTGTTTACGATGGCATCTAAGGGTAAGCAAGTTTATTCAGGTAAAGGTACACATAAATACAGTTACATAAATTATCATACACAGTAGCAAGTGTATTATTATTTACTATAATCAGAAAGAAGTGCTAAACCACAAGGGTTATAGATTACCCACCAGGATAACCCAAAAAAGTCACTCTGTCCGACTTTTTTGAGTTATCCTGGTGGGTGGTCTACACATATGCTAGGTATGATAATTTATGTAAGTGTACTTATGAGTCCCTATACTTGACTTACCCTTAGATGCCATCGTAAATGAGAGAGATGCCGAGAATGTAAACGAACAGATGAACACACCAGGTAACCCCTTTACAGTGAACAGAGTAATTGTCACCATGGTTGTATAATATATTTATAGATGGGGTTGTAAAACAAGTAAATGATAGGGTGTTAGGGAGAGGGGTGGGATTAAATTATGGGGAATCAAATACAAAATGGGAATTGACACAGCTACTTTTTGCTTATGATACTGTGCTTATGGGAGATTCTAAGAAAAATTGCAAAGGTAGTGAAGAGTTTGGGAGTGTGTGTAAAGGTAAGAAAGATTGAAAGGTGACATAAAAAAGAGTAAGGCAATGAGGGTATCAAATGATTTAGATAAAGAAAAATTGGATATCAAATTGAGGAGTAGTAGTATGGAAGAAGTGAATGTTTTCAGATATTTGGGAGTTGACGTGTCAGCGGATGGATTAATGAAGGATGAGGTTAATCGTGGAATTGATGAGGAGAAAAAAGGTGAGTGGTGCTTAGAGTATGTGGAGACAAAAACATTATCTATGGAGGAAAGAAGGGAATGTATGAAAGTATAGTAGTACCAAACACTCTTATATGGGTGTGAAGCTTGGGTTGTAAATGCCGCAGTGAGGAAGCGGTTGGAGGCAGTGGAGATGTCCTGTCTAAGGGCAATGTGTGGTGTGAATATTATGCAGAAAATTCAGAGCGTGGAAATTAGGAGAAGGTGTGGATTAATAAAAGTTTAATCAGAGGCTGAGAGGGTTGTTGAGGTGTTTTGGTCATTTAGAGAGAATGGATCAAAGAAGAATGACATGGAGAGCGTATAAATCTGTAGGGAAAGGAAGGCGGGGTAGGGTTGTCCTCAAAAAGGTTGGAGGGAGGGGGTAAAGGAGGTTTTGTGGGAGAGGGGCTTGGACTTCCAGCAAGCATGCATGAGCGTGTTAGATAAGAGTGAATGGAGACGAATGGTATTTGGACCTGATGAGCTGTTGGAGTGTAAACAGGTAATATTTAGTGAAGGGATTCAGGGAAACCAGTTATTTTTATATAGCCAGACTTGAGTCCTGGAAATGGGTAGTACAATGCCTGCACTTTAAAGGAGGGTTTGGGATATTGGCAGTTTGGAGGGATATGTTGTGTATCTTTATACGCATATGCTTCTAAATTGTTGTATTCTGAGCACCTCTGCAAAAACAGTGTATTGTGTGTGAGTGTGGGATGAAAGTTTATGTATTGAAAGTATTTTCTTTTTGGGATTTTCTTTCTTTTTTTGGTACTTTGCCTCGTTGGAAAGATGGCCGACTTATTGAAAAATAATAATAATAATAATAATAATAAGTTAATAATAAAATAAAATAATAATACGCTCTGGGGTGCTTTATGTTCGAATAATTCCGTGTGGTTGGCACACCACGACCCCATAGTGGTTTATTATTATTAAATGAGTAACACAAGAGAAATGGAGAGACGCCGAGATATGTCAACAAAAAGACGAACACTGCATTAATTCTATACATTATGGTTGCTCATACACGCTACCCTTTACAGTGAACATTTTTGTACTTCTTCCATTCTTTCCTCTTCTTTCCAAAAATATTCATCTTTCACATCTCTATAGACTATAAAAATTTTTAGGAGTAATGAGTGTATTGTACATGCTTTTATCGCATACAATAAATACTTAAACTGGCACTTAAGCAAGATGTACAAATATTTAAAGTAAAATGATGACTGATATTGTACAAATTCTCCTCCTGCCCAAGCCGATTTACCGAACGGACTCAGAGTTACAGGGGCTCATAATGCCATAAATCAGATATAAATAAGTTAAAAAGGAGTTTGTCATACCTATTATTACAGTATCTGAAAAATTATTGCAGTAACATTACTGAATAAACATTTAAAAATATACCAGATATGTTATAAATGGTGCAAAGGTGACATTAAAACAGTATCAATAATGGTTGACACAAACCCACTACCATTATAGTATGCTCCTCACTTAGAAACAAATTTGTTTACCAACATGGTCTCAGGAACGGAACTCCGTCGTTAAGTGAGGAGAGGCTGTATTTTACTTTTTTATTGTTTTTTATGCCTAGTTTTATTTTTATACTAAAAATGCTATAAATGATGCAAAGGTGATATTAAAACAATATTTAAAGATAGTTGGCACAATCCCACTACCAGTACAGTATGCTAAAAATATTGGTAAGGGGCAACTCCTCGCTTATCGACCAATTTGCTTACTGACCTACCCCTGGGAACGGAATTTGGTGGTTAAGTGAAGAGTGCCTATATTACAGAAATAGAGATGATTTTGTGCGAGGACTGAAAACAGCTTGAAACTGACCTCAAAGTAGTGAAAATATTAAATTTTTGCCAACATTCCAGAGTAAACTAATTACATAATTTGTTCAGTATGCATCCACTGGTCAGTCTAATATGCATCACGAATGTGCTGACATTATTTATACAATTATTACAATAGTGCATAACAGTAAATCTTCTATTTTTTTGTTTGAATAAAAATTCTGTGAATAAAAATTCAAAACAGAATTAGTGTGTACAGCCTGGGAACATAACTAATGAACACAGGAAATGTTATTTTAGTGCTAGGAATACCTGCATTGTTTATTCCGGATCCTATTTTGACAGTGGCATATTTTGAAATTTGTGTGAAATTGGCCAAATTACCAAATTCTGATCACTTTATTGGGTAGTTGAAATAGCTGACTGGGTGGTTTCTTGTTCTCAGTTGATAAAAAGGAAGGCATACTAGCAAAATAGCTAAGAATTTGGTGGACTGGAACAATGTAATTGGCCTAAAACAGGACTCAAAGTGGGCAAAAATCACTGATGCATAAATATCGCTGACAAAGCAAAATTCATGATAGCATAGTTTCGTCAATTTTCCATCAAATTTCATACTTTTTGTTTTATTACCTTCAGAAAAAGTTTCTCTACTATTTCACAAGAAAAAATAACAAAAATTTTTTTGAAAATTCTCGGACCCTGTGGACAAATTTTTGATCAAGGGGTATGGGCCCTGAAAGGGTTAAGCTGAAACACAGGAAAAGCATTTCACTCATAAGTTGGAGCCCTGCTATACTGTATTAACCATAATCAGTGAAAATGAAAAAAATATTAATCGTACTCTGAAAGAATGGAGTCTTGTTCAAGAGATGAGGTTGGTGAAGCAACTGGTCGCTGCTGATCCGATTCAACAGAAGTGCGCGTGCTTGAGGAAGCAGACCAGTTACCGGAGGAGGAATGGGTGCCGTCGTCTCTTGTGCTTTCCCTAAAGGAACAATATTTCTTAGCCCAAATTCTAGGAGCTAATGAGACAAAATCATATGCAAATTATACTTACCAAAGAACATCAACCTACTTCAAATACGAATCCTAAATATAATTAACAGTTTTTCAACAATAAGGTTAAACCAAGCAAAAAACAATCCCACGCAGCCAACAATTACATTACTAGCAACTACACCAACTCCTTATACTAAGCTTAAACCACTCCTCTTCATGTAGACACTACTTACCTCAGTGACAGATACCCACATGTTACCATAAACAATATTTTTTTATTAACTACCCAAAAATATTATGTACTGGAGTTCTCTACTACTCTTCCTTTATACCAGTGATTGCTCAAATACTTTCCAGCAACTAAAACCAATACTTACATATGAAACCACAGTTTCCCTTCAACCATTGACACAGTTATCTTATATAATATGGTAAATGATACAGCAAAAAATATATTGATCTGGATGACAGCCAAAACATTCATACTCAACAAAAAAAAAAAAAAAGAAGTCCTTCTATACAATATTTGGAAAAAAAAAAATCATTAACCACATAAATACCAGGATAAATTACACTCAAATTTCACGGGCCTATACTCAGATAACAAACAAATTCAACATGCACATCCAAAACATTAAAATAAATTTAATAAATAATGGGCATATTTTATCAAAATTTCTTATGGTTCAGAGTCAGGAGCTAGAGCCTGACCCCTGCAACCACATACAGTTGAGCATCTACAGGAAAGTACACTCAACTATCAATATCTTACTTATGGTATATGTTGTAAGAGATCAAAATAGTAACATACAAAAAACCAATCATAACATAACAAAACTTATTATTAGAATTGTCTCACACTTTTGTTCTACACATAGCAAACACATCCATCATACAAACAACTAAACCAACTTAGCATGTAGACCATATATACTATTGTGCACTTAGAGCTAGAAGACATTCACTGCTTGGTGAACTGTAATGAACACACAGGCATAACAACAAGAATCACTTTTTTGATATCCACCATCTGGTACTTACAGGAAACTTCAACACAAACCTCATCCAAGCAACTGACCCTCCAGTAGCTGATTTCACAAACACTATGAACAACTGCTTGCTACTACCTTCTACAACTAAGCCAACAAGAATCTCTGAGACAAGTGCATCATTACTTGACCATATCTGGACCAACAAGATATCTCCACTACAAGCAGGTATAATCACAAACAACACTACAGACCACTACCCCACCTTTCTCATAACCAACTTATATAAACTGCCTCAAGACTCGAGAAAAATCTCATTTTGCCTGCACGACGAGCCATCAGTAAATAATTTAATATTGGCACTAGGCAACACTGATTGGCAGAGAGAGCTAACTGAGCAATAATATTGACAAAGATGTCAAAATTTTTTTAATATAAAGCCCAAAATCTCTATAACATGCATTGTCCGATCAAAACGAAGCAGATCACAGCAAGGAGACTAAACAGCCCATGGCTAACAAATAGTATCCTCAAATCCATTGATAAAAAGCACCAACTTGAAAAACTGTTCAGATTAGGCCTGATTACTAAAGAAATGGCTAAATGATACACATCAATACTCACAAAATTAATACGAAAATCAAAGCAAATGCATTACGAAAATAGATTTATTGCAATAAAAGGTGATATGAAAAGGACCTGGCAATCCCTCTCCAAAAGTTTGGGCTTTAAAAAACTGTCTAGAAACAGAGATAAACTTAACTAAATCAGATGAACCTCACATACAGCCTAAAAACACGGCCAACAAATTTAATATCTTCTTCTCTACTGTAGGATCGAAGCTAGCAAGCAAAATTTCTAGCTCATACCCAGCCGAAAGACTACCTCACTGACAACTACCCAAATACTCTATATCTAGCTCCAACTAATTCTACTAAAGTCTCACTCATCATTAAATCATTAAAAAACCAAACCAGGAGATTTAAATAACTTGCCACCATTCATATATAAAAAAGCTGCTAATGTGTTGTCACCCATTACTGCAACACTGTTTAACAAATCTGTAGTCCTCAACTTTCCCGTCCATACTCAAGACAGCATGAGTTACCCCAATCCTCAAAGGAGGTGATCCAACTGATCTGAACAACTATAGACCTATCTCAAACTTGCCCTTACTTTCGAAAATATTTGAAAAAATAATACACAAATGACTTTACTCCTACCTAATATCCAACAACATACTTAACCCATGCCAGTTTGGGTTTAGACCAAAAAAAAGTATGAATTATGCTATTATACAAATGCTTGAACTAATATGTACAGCCCTCAATAAAAATAAATAACCTCTGAGGCTCTTCACTGACCTACAGAGAGCATTTGATACAGTGGACCACAATCTCCTGCACTTAAAACTAAATCATTACGGCATTAGAGGACATTCCCTCATTTACCTAAAATCTTATTTTAACAATACTATAAGCAAATGGAGTCAACTTCACTATCCAGCCTGCAGCTGTCGGAGTGCCACAGGGTAGTGTCGTGTCCTAGGCCCACTCCTCTTTCTCATCTACATCAATGATCTCCCCAACGCATCTCAACTCCTTAAACTAGTTCTATTTGCAGATGACACTACTTATGTCTACTCCCACTCAAACTCAGCTATACGTACTTAGAGACACTGTAAACAATGAGCTGCTAAAAATATATACGTACTGTACTTGGATGATGACCAACAAACTCACTCTCAACATAGACAAAACATACTTCATGCTGTTTGGAAACAGAGCCTTAAATGTCCAACTTAATATATCGATAAATGGTTTCCTATTACAAGACACACTGAGGGTAAATTTCTAGGTCTTCTCCTTAACTGTAATCTTAAATTTCATTCCCACATCCAACACATATCCAAGAAAATTTCTAAATCAGTAGGCATCCTTTCCAAGATACGATACAGTACTATGTACCTCAAATGACACTCCTTACCCTATACCACTCTTTAATATATCCCTACCTCACCTATGGTATTTGTGCCTGGGGATCAACCACAGACAACCGTCTTAAACCTTTAATAACCCAACAAAAAGCTGCTGTGTGGATGATTACCAACTCCTGTGCTAGATAGCACATCCCACCACTTTTCAAAAGCCTGAGCTTACTAAATATACGAGACATATACTCACATTATTGTGCCTATTACATATACAGTAGTCCCCCCAAATTCACGGGGTTACGTTCCAAGACTACCTGCGAATTTGGAAATACCGTGAATTCTGGCTGAGGTTAAAAAATGCCTGTATATGCCTATTTTTATAGTTTAAATCATAAATATGCCCCCAAAACACTAATTTAATTTCAGAGTCAGCTTCATACATCACCCTGAGAACAAGTCTGGGAGAGGGCCTGTCGACCCTGAAAGGGTTAAAAGTACCTCAAAATATTCCCACCATCTACCCAATACAGTGGAACATCAAGTTTCGAACTTAATCTGTTCCAGGAGATAGTTCTAAAGTCGAAATGTTCGAAAGTCAAACCAATATTTCCCATAAGCAATAATAGAAATACAATTAATCTATTCCAGAAATGCAAAATATTCACAAAAAAATACATTTTATAAAGATTACATTATAATTTTACATACATACAACAAACATACATAGTACAATTAGTAATAAATTTAAATAAACATATAAAATAACATTTTTACTTACCTTTATTGAAGACTGGTGACGGCATCTGGAAGATAGGGAGGAGGAGAGAGGGAGTTGGGATTATTGTTTGGATGGAGAACCCCCTCCATAAGGACTTCAGGTATCAAAGCCCTCTCTGGGGTTACTTCCCTTCTCTGTCTTTCAACCCTTTCAGGGTACCCAGGCCCTCTCCGAGACTTGTTCTCAGGGTCGCCAAAATTTCAAAAAAAAAAAAAAAAAAAAAAAATTCTTATGAAAAGATAGCTTCTTTTTTAAATCTTATAGGCTAAACAAAAAATTTTTACCATCAATAATTACCGAAATATGGAGGCATGAAGTTGACAGAAAATGCTTTGTATATGGTAACATCGCCGACTGCCGGTCACCCGGTATTACTTTATTTTTTTAAGTACTATTTTCTATTATTTTTTTATTTTTTTTTTCCCAAGTAACTTCACGGCCTGTGAGACCAATATGATCACTATTTTGTAAGTTATTTCTTTATCTATACTACACAATAACTGCATAAACACTTGTCACTGTTTTTGTTTACAGAAAATATTTACACAGACAAACGATATGAAATGTTGTTTGTTACTATTTTTCTATATTTTATATACACATATACAGTCACAGGAAATGTTTCTAGAAGGTCTGCAGCCTGTGGAATTCTTTGAAATATGGTGTCATGCACAGTGGTGTTTTACACTCCTCACACACAAAACGAGTGTCTCTGCGTTGTTGTGGCCGTTTTTTGTATGTGCACAGACGTAACACCTCTTCTGAGCCTTTTTCTTGAAAGCAGTAGCAGGCAGTTTTACTAGGAAGTGATCACCATGCTTCAGACGAGAAGGTAGTTGTTAATAATTTAGTGGACGGTCTAGTGCAGGTGTTGTTCCTTGGTACTTGAATACTATTTGTCTGATGACAGACGAACAGAATTCGCCATATGGTGGTTTGTTTCTGGTCCTCATCTTATACATATTATAAGCATTCAGCATGGAAATGTCCAGAAGATGGAAAAAGAGTTTTATGTACCACTTATAACTCTTGCGAACACAATCAGCAAACCCAATTTGCATGTCACATTTGTCCACTGAGCGCATATTGAGGGTGTAATCAATCGCAGCTGCAGGTTTTAGAATGGGTTCATTGCTGTCTCTATGCTGCCTGCCAGTGTTTGTCATTTTGTTAGGGTGAACTGATGACAACAGTGTGACATCTCTTTTGTCATGCCACTGAAATGCCATGATGCCATTGGCAGCAAACACCTGCACCTCACTTCTACGAGTGCCAGCGTCAAACCTGGGCATATGTTTACGATTTGTACGCACTGTGCCACACACATCTGTCATGTTCACTCGCAAAAAATCACTGAGTGAGGGGCTTGTGTACCAGTTATCAGTATATAATATATGCCCCTTACCAAGGTATGGTTCTATCATTGTTCTAACCACATCACCAGAGATGCCCAATAACTTCCTGGTATTTTGCAATGTATAACTTCCATTGTACACAATAATATCCAATACCAGACCACTGTAACAATCACAAAGCACAAGCAACTTTATACCAAAGCGTTTCCTCTTGCTTGGTATGTACTGCTTGAAAGAGTCTTACTTTGAACAGAATCAAAGACTTGTCAATTACAAGCTTCGTGAAGAGATAAAAATACACATTGAATTTGTCTTTCAGATACACAAACACATTCCTAACCTTGTATAACCTGTCGTTTCTGTCAGGCCTGGTTTTGTCTGAGATGCGAAGCATACGTAATAGTAGCACAAATCGATTCACTCCCATTATATCACTGAAACCTGGGGTTGCAATCAGGCGGTCTGTCGATCAGTATGATTTCACACTGTGCTTATTCACATATGGCATAAGCATTATTGTGGCAAAGAAAAGATACATCTCAGCCTCAGTTGTCGCCTTCCACTTGTGTAGATGTGATTCTGGTGAAAATATTGTGTTTGCCATGGTGCACTTGTAGTATCTGTTGCTTTCCCTGACAAAAATTTCCATCAGGGGTTCCTCAAAGAATAACTCAAAACACTCCAGTTCACTGGCATTGTTCCCCAGTGTACAACATGGCCGTATTCCACTTTGGCTTTCATCAAACTGGTGGGGATTTGGAACAAAACTGACAGCTTCCTGCCAATCCCAGGTGTGGTCTGCTGATGGGTACTGGACATTGACAGGTGGTTGTGGTTGTGGAGGCTGGGTGATGGGTGGGGGGATGGTGGCCTTTGTTGTTGGGTGGAAGCGTGGGTGGCAGCTGGTGCCTCACAGCCAGCATCACCACTACCACCACCATGCACATTTTCCATCCCAATTGCAACACTATCATCATTTTCACTGTCTGTTCCTGTTGTACAGCCATGGGATGTACTCTGAGATGTACTCCTTCCCCTTGGAATAGCATATGGCACACTACCAGAGCTCATATATCGTCGTATATACTGACGCTTCACTGGAGAATATTCCACTTCACTATCACTATTGGAACTGGTTTCAAGAGCTTGTACTTCATATTCACTAAAACTATCATTACCAATGCTCACATCTGAGTCCGATATTTGGGAAAAATAGGAGTTTCCTCTTTGATTCTGGTACAACTGAACGTGAACAAGACGGCCCAGCACCAGAGGTGGAAGGCTGAGGGTTGTCTGGGTTTTCCTCACTATTACTGATATTATGGTCATTAGTTTTGGTCACAACCTCACCAAAACCTTGAAACTCATCTTCACTGGCACTTTCATCTGTATTAGAACTGTCACTGGGGAACAAAAGTGTCCCAATTCGCCGAGGAGTGAGGAGCTTCTTACCGTGAAGCATGGTGAACAAGGTCTACTAAAATGGCGTACCCACAATGCGCCACTGGGTCCCAGATTTTTTTTCTACTGCGCACACTTACCACACACACCCATTCTCTCACATCTAGGCCTACCAGCCTTTTCCCGCGAGATTTGAAGGTGCTAGAATTTATACATACTAGTACGTCAAAAACCCCGGAGCGTAAGCCGTACTAGTACGGCCGAAACCCTGAAAGGGTTAATGCCACTAGGACCAGCTTTAGAGTCACTGGACCCCTGTCTCGCAAAATAACTGTCCACAGTCCTCTGTTTCTGGCACCTCTTTAACATTTCCCTGAAGTGGGACATGGTTCTGTCACTTAACTTGTTGCAGAGATGGCTTGTTTCAGCTTGGTCAGGGTGATACTTTTCAACGAAAGTTTGCAACTCATTCCACTTTGCACACATGTCCTTAATCACTGAAGTAAACACCTCACATCCACTCCCACTTCCTCCTCCTCTGAAGCAAGTTCCTGAGCTGTGGTCTGCTGCTGTTCCAGATGAAGCTCTTCCAGCTCTTCAGTGGTTAGCTCCTCCCTGTGGTCGTCCACCAACTCTTCCAGATCCTCTCCACTTACCTCCAGCCACAGGGTGTTCCCCAATGCCACAATAGAGTCCACAACAGGCAGAGGGTCAGCAGGGTCAGGGTCAGCCTCAAACCTTTCAAAATCCCTTTTTTGGACATAATTTGGCCACAATCGTCTCCAAGCAGAGTTCAAAGTCCTGGAAGTCACTCCCTTATGGAGCTGTAGACATTAAAGTGCTTCCTCCAGAACTCTCTTAGGGTCAACCTAGTGTCGTGGTCACTTCAAAGCACTTTTCAAGCACTGCTTTTGTGTAGAGTTTTTTGAAGTTAGAAATAACCTGCTGGTCCATGGGTTGGAGGAGAGGAGTGGTGTTAGGAGGCAAGAACTTCACTGTGATGAAACTGTAGTCCCTAGACAGTAGGTCTACCAAGTTTGGAGGATGTGCAGGAGCACTGTCCATTAACAGGAGGCACTTGAGTGGCAAATTATTTTCTAGGAGGTATTTTCTCACACTGGGGCCAAACACTTCATGGACCCACTCTTTGAAAATCTGCCTTATTATTTGCTTTCCACAAGACACATAACTTGTTCTTAAATGACATCGCTTTTCTTAAACACTCTGGGATTTTCTGAGTGATACACAAGTAAAGGCTTTGCTTTAAAATCACAACTAGCATTAGCACAGAACAAAAGAGTTAGCCTGTCTTTCACAGGCTTGTGTCCTGGCAGTGCCTCTTCCTCCTGAGTAATGTAGGTCCTCTTTGGCATTTTCTTCCAAAACAGGCCTGTTTCATCACAATTTAACACTTGTTGGGGTTTGAATTTTTCAGTGTCTACGTACCCCTTAAAATACTGTACAAACTCCTCAGCCGCCCATTAGCCTGAACTGGCTGCCTCACCATGCCTTACAAGATTGTGTATGCCACTATGTTTCTTAAATCTGTCAAACCAGCCTCTGCTGGCCTTAAATTCACTATCAGCACTGGTTCCAAGAGTTTTCTTTACCATATAGACATGCAACTTCCTTGCCTTTTCACAAATAATTGTCTCCGAAACACTCTCACCTGCCATCTCTTTATCCTTGATCCACATCAGCAACAACTTCTCAACCTGATCGACTGTCTGTGGTCTATTTTTGGTTAACATATCAACATCTTTCGCAACATCAGCTTCTTTGATTTGTTCTTTCTTTGCCAGGATAGAAGCGATGGTTGACTTGCTTTTCCCGTACATACTGGCAAGCTCAATTCTCACACTACTCTCATATTTTTGTATTATTTCCTTCTTCACATCTATGGTGTTTCTCACTTTCTTTACCACAGGGGTACTGCTAGCAAGTTTCTTTGGGTCCATGGTAGCCTATTTCACAGTCACAAGCACTAAACACAATGAATTAATAGCGAAATGTTTGAATGAACGTGCAGGTTAGTGTTCACTCAAGCATCAACAAAGCCAGACTGGCTCATGATGCCTGCGTGGGGACACGGACAGAGCAGGCTAGCGGACAGGTTCGGTATCGCGCGGTTCGAAAGACGGGGTGCGTTCGATAATCAGGACAAAATTGGTTCGAAAAAAGCGTTCAAAGCTCGATAAGTTCAATAATCGATACGTTTGAAACTCAGGTTTCCACTGTACCTCCAGCTCCCCATCTACTAACTCCCCTACTCTGCTTTTAACTGACAAATCCATTTGTTCCCTTGGTTTTCTCAACTTGTTTATCTCACTCCAAAATTTTTTCTTATTTTCTGCAAAATTTCTTGACAGTGCCTCTCCCACTCTATCATCTGCTCTCCTCTTGCAATTTCTCACCACTCTGTTCACATTTCTTTTACTCTCCATATACTCTGCTCTTCTTATAACACTTCTGCTTTGTAAAAACCTCTCATAAGCTACCTTTATCTCCTTTATCACACCCTTTACTTCATCATTGCACCAATCACTCCTCTTTCCTCCTGCACCCACCCTCCTATAACCACAAACTTCTGCCCCACATTCTAATACTGCATTTTTAAAACTATTCCAACCCTCTTCAACCCCCCCCCCATTACTCCTAATTACACTAGCCCACCTTTCTGCCAATAGTTGCTTATATCTCACCCTAACTTCCTCCTCCTTTAGTATATACACTTTCACCTCTCTCTTGCTTGCTGTTGCCATTTCCCTTTTGTTCCATCTACCTCTTACTCTAACTGTAGCTACAACTAAATAATGATCTGATATATCAGTTGCCCCTCTATAAACATGTACATCCTGAAGCCTACCCATCAACCTTTTATCCACCAGTACATAATCTGACAAACTACTTTCATTACGTGCTATATCATACCTTGTATACTTATCCTCTTTTTCATAAAATATGTATTACTTATTACCAAACCTCTTTCTACACATAGCTCAAGTAAAGGCTCCCCATTTTCATTTACCCCTGGCACCCCAAATTTACCTACTACTCCCTCCACAACATTTTTACCCACTTTAGCATTGAGATCCCTAACCACAAGCACTCTCTCACTAGGTTCAAAACTCCCCAGGCACTCACTCAACATTTCTCAAAATCTCTCTCTCTCCTCTACACTTCTCTCTTCTCCAGGTGCATAAATGCTTACTGTAACCCACTTTTCACATCCAACCCTTATTTTATTCCACATAATCCTTGAATTTATGCATTTATATTCCTTCTCTTCCTGCCATAACTTATCCTTCAACATTACTGCTACTCCTTCTTTAGCTCTAACTCTATTTGAAACCCCTGACCTAATCCCATTTATTTCTCCCCACTAAAACTCTCCCATCCCCTTCAGCTTTGTTTCACTTAAAGCCAGAACATCCAGCTTCTTCTCATTCATAACATCCATAGTCATCTCTTTCTTATCATTCGCACAACATCCACGCACATTCAAACATCCCACTTTGACGGTTTTCTTTTTTTTCTTTTTAGTAGACTTTACGGGAAAAGGGGTTACTAGCCCATTGTTCCCGGCATTTCAGTTGACTTTTACAACATGCATAGCTTATGGAGGAAAGATTCTTATTCCACGTCCCCATGGATATAAAAGGAAAAGCAATAAGAACAAGAACTATTATATGTAAGTGTAGTGTGACCTAAGTGTAAGTACGTAGAAGTAGCAATATGTACCTGATAATACCAGTAATATTTTAAAAAATTTTTACATAGTATTATATTTTACTTGGAAATTTTGCTGAATTTATGTTAATATTTATGTTACAAAATTATTAAATTACATTTTTCTTAATACATACAGTGGACCCCCGAATTACATAATTAATCCGTTCCAAAGAGAGTGACTTATTCCGAATTAAGTTTCCCCATAAGAAATAATGGAAATCCATTTAATCCATTTCAAACACCCAAAAGTATTAAAAAAAATGTTTTCTACATGAAATATACATTTACCTACACAAAAAACAATGATACATGAAGAATAAAACAATAATAACATCACACTTGCCTTTATTGAAGACATGGTGATGTATGGAAGACGGGAGGAGGGTAGAGGATGGAGGAGTTTACAACTGTCTGAAAGGGGCATCCCCTTCTATAAAGACTTCAGGCACCAAGTCCTTATCCTGGGTTACTTCCCTTCTTTGTTTTTTAATGCCACTAGGACCAGCTTGAGAGTCACTGGACCCCTGTCGCTCAAAGAAGTGTTCCAGAGAGGTCTGTTTCTGGCGTATGTTAGGAATTATGTTGGGAGACAGGACAAGATAGTTCTTCAATATGACACTATCAGCTCTACGGCTTATTTATCTAGCATAATTCATGTAACATGACATAATAAACAATATTAATAACATTTTTTTTTTATTAACACACTGGCCGATTCCCACCAAGGCAGGGTGGCCTGAAAAAAGAAAAACTTTCACCATCATTCACTCCATCACTGTCTTGCCAGAAGGGTGCTTTACACTACAGTTTTTAAACTGCAACATTAACACCCCTCCTTCAGAGTGCAGGCACTGTACTTCCCATCTCCAGGACTCAAGTCCGGCCTGCCGGTTTCCCTGAATCCCTTCATAAATGTTACTTTGCTCACACTCCAACAGCACGTCAAGTATTAAAAACCATTTGTCTCCATTCACTCCTATCAAACACGCTCACGCATGCCTGCTGGAAGTCCAAGCCCCTCGCACACAAAACCCCCTTTACCCCCTCCCTCCAACCTTTCCTAGGCCGACCCCTACCCCGCCTTCCTTCCACTACAGACTGATACACTCTTGAAGTCATTCTGTTTTGCTCCATTCTCTCTACATGTCCAAACCACCTCAACAACCCTTCCTCAGCCCTCTGGACATCAGTTTTGGTAATCCCGCACCTCCTCCTAACTTCCAAACTACGAATTCTCTGCATTATATTCACACCACACATTGCCCTCAGACATGACATCTCCACTGCCTCCAGCCTTCTCGCTGCAACATTCATCACCCATGCTTCACACCCATATATGAGCGTTGGTAAAACTATACTCTCATACATTCCCCTCTTTGCCTCCAAGGACAAAGTTCTTTGTCTCCACAGACTCCCCTCATCAATTCTATGATTCACCTCATCTTTCATAGACCCATCCGCTGACACGTCCACTCCCAAGTATCTGAATACATTCACCTCCTCCATACTATCTCCCTCCAATCTGATATCCAATCTTTCATCACCTAATCTTTTTGTTATCCTGATAACCTTACAGGAATCTTTTTGTTATCCTGATAACCTTACTCTTTCCTGTATTCACTTTCAATTTTCTTCTTTTGCATACCCTACCAAATTCATCCACCAACCTCTGCAACTTCTCTTTAGAATCTCCCAAGAGCACAGTGTCATCAGCAAAGAACAACTGTGACAACTCCCACTTTATGTGTGATTCTTTATCTTTTAACTCCACGCCTCTTGCCAAGACAGTCGCATTTACTTCTCTTACAACTCCATCTATAAATATATTAAACAACCACGGTGACATCACACATCCTTGTCTAAGGCCTACATTTACTGGGAAATAATCTCCCTCTTTCCTACATACTCTAACTTGAGCCTCACTATCCCCGTAAAAACTCTTCATTGCTTTCAGTAACCTACCTCCTACACCATACACCTGCAACATCTGCCACATTGCCCCCCTATCCACCCTGTCATATGCCTTTTCCAAATCCATAAATGCCACAAAAACCTCTTTAGCCTTATCTAAATACTGTTCACTTATATGTTTCACTGTAAACACCTGGTCCACACACCTCCTACCTTTCCTAAAGCCTCCTTGTTCATCTGCTATTCTATTCTCCGTCTTACTCTTAATTCTTTCAATAATAACTCTACCAGGTATACTCAACAGACTTATCCCTTATAATTTTTGCACTCTCTTTTATCCCCTTTGCCTTTATACAAAGGAACTACGCATGCTCTCTGCCAATCCCTAGGTACCTTACCCTCTTCCATACATTTACTAAATAATTGCACCAACCACTCCAAAACTATATCCCCACCTGCTTTTAACATTTCTATCTTTATCCCATCAATCCCGGCTGCCTTACCCACTTTCATTTTACCTACTGCTTCACGAACTTCCCCCACACTCACAACTGGCTCTTCCTCACTCCTACAAGATGTTATTCCTCCTTGCCCTATACACGAAATCACAGCTTCCCTATCTTCATCAACATTTAACAATTCCTCAAAATATTCCCTCCATCTTCCCAATACCTCTAACTCTCCATTTAATAACTCTCCTCTCCTATTTTTAACTGACAAATCCATTTGTTCTCTAGGCTTCCTTAACTTGTTAATCTCACTCCAAAACTTTTTCTTATTTTCAACAAAATTTGTTGATAACATCTCACCCACTCTCTCATTTGCTCTCTTTTTACATTGCTTCACCACTCTCTTAACCTCTCTCTTTTTCTCCATATACTCTTTCCCTCCTTGCATCACTTCTACTTTGTAAAATCTTCTCATATGCTAACTTTTTCTCCCTTACTACTCTCTTTACATCATCATTCCACCAATCGCTCCTCTTCCCTCCCGCACCCACTTTCCTGTAACCACAAACTTCTGCTGAACACTCTAACACTACATATTTAAACCTACCCCATACCTCTTCGACCCCATTGCCTATGCTCTCATTAGCCCATCTATCCTCCAATAGCTGTTTATATCTTACCCTAACTGCCTCCTCTTTTAGTTTATAAACCTTCACCTCTCTCTTCCCTGATGCTTCTATTCTCCTTGTATACCATCTACCTTTTACTCTCAGTGTAGCTACAACTAAAAAGTGATCTGATATATCTGTGGCCCCTCTATAAACATGTACATCCTGAAGTCTACTCAATAGTCTTTGATCTACCAATACATAATCCAACAAACTACTGTCATTTCGCCCTACATCATATCTTGTATACTTATTTATCCTCTTTTTCTTAAAATATGTATTACCTATAACTAAACCCCTTTCTATAAAAAGTTCAATCAAAGGGCTCCCATTATCATTTACACCTGGCACCCCAAACTTACCTACCACACCCTCTCTAAAAGTTTCTCCTACTTTAGCATTCAGGTTCCCTACCACAATTACTCTCTCACTTGGTTCAAAGGTTCCTATACATTCACTTAACATCTCCCAAAATCTCTCTCTTCTACATTCCTCTCTTCTCCAGGTGCATACACGCTTATTATGACCCACTTTTCGCATCCAATCTTTACTTTAATCCACATAATTCTTGAATTTACACATTCATATTCTCTTTTCTCCTTCCATAACTGATCCTTCAACATTACTGCTACCCCTTCCTTAGCTCTAACTCTCTCAGATACTCCAGATTTAATCCCATTTATTTCTCCCCACCGAAACTCCCCTACCCCCTTCAGCTTTGTTTCGCTTATCATGTTAATAACATAGAAACATGATATATACTCTAGAATGAATAAAATATGGCACTAAGAATGTCATGAGTGGTAGTGTGTTGCTTGTTGTTGGGTGTGTAAGGGCCAGTGAAAGATAAGTCTTACATAGTGGTGGTGAAGGTGGCAGCAGAGGAGGCAGTGTTAGTTAGTAGCCCTGTATACCACCAACAACAATGGAGGAGTCAGTTTCGTGCTGTCCTTTTTCTATCGATCAATTGCTCATCTTACTTGCTACAGTGTTAACCCTTTGACTGTCGCGGTCGTATATATACGTCATGGGAGATACAGTGTTTGACGTATCTATACACATAAATTCTAGTGGCTTCAAATCAAGCGGGAGAGGGCTGGTAGGCCTACACGAGAGAGAATGGGTCTCAGTGGTCAGTGTGCACCCTGTGAAAAAAATCTGAGACTCAGCGGTGCATTGTGGGAACGCCATCTTGGTAGTCCATTTTCACCATGCCTCACGGTAAGAAATTCCTCACTCCTCGGCGGATTGGAGGTCTTTTGTTCCCAAGTGATAGCTCAAACAGTGATGATAGTGTCAGTGAAAGTGAATTCCCTGGTTTTGAAGCAAGTGTGACCGAAAAAATTACCCAGGATAACATAGTTAGTGATGAAAACCCAGATGACCCACAACCTTCCACCTCTGGTGCTGGGCCGGCTCGTTCATGTTCACCTGTACCAGGACAAAAGAGAAAACTATTTGCCCATGTACAAGACTCAGATGTGAGCAGTGCAAGTGATAGTGATAGTGATTTCAAGGTTATTGAAAGCAGTTCTAGTTGTGACAGTGAGGGTGAATATTCCCCAGTGAAGCGGCAGTATATACGACGTCGCATGCGGTCTGGTAGTGTGCCATATGTTCTTCCAAGAGGAAGGAGTACATCTCGGAGCACATCCCGTGGCCCTACACCACATCCTGATAGTGAAGTACGAATGTGTATTGTTACGATGGGTATCAATGATGCAAGTGAGGCAGCAGGCGGTGGTGGTGATAGTGATGGTGGCATGAGTCATGTGACACCAGCAGCAGGCCACGCTACTACCCGCGCTGCTGACTCTGCACAACTACAACCAGCCTCACCCGACCCCACACTCCCACAACCACAACCACATTACAATATCCAGAACGCACCAGCTGACCGCATCTGGGATTGGCAGCAAGATGATGAGTTTGTTCCCAATCCCCATGACTTTGATGGAGGACAAAGTGGAATACGGCCATCATGTACACTTGGGAACAATCCCACTGAACTGGAATGCTTTCAGTTGTTCTTCGATGAACCCCTGATGGACATTATTGTCAGGGAAAGCAATACATACTGTGAGTACACCATGGCAAACACTATTCTGTCACCAAGATCACGCCTACACCAGTGGAAGGACACAACTGTGCAGAGATGTATCTGTTCTTTGCCACAATAATGCTATGCCACATGTGTATAAGCATAGTGTCAACACATACTGGGCGACAGACTGCCTGATTTCAACCCCTGCTTTCAGTGACATTATACCAGTGAACAGATTTGTGTTACTGTTACGTATGTTACACTTTTCAGACAAAACCAGCCTGACAGAAGCAACAGTTATATAAGATCAGACGTGTGTTTATGTACCTGAAACAAAAGTGCTGTATGTATTTTTATCCCTTCAGGAAGCTTGTTATTGACGAGTCTTTGATTTTGTTCAAAGGAAGACTCTCATTCAAGCAGTATATACCAAGCAAGAGGAAATGCTTTGGTATAAAGTTATTTGTTCTGTGTGATTGCAAAACTGGTCTGGTTTTGGATATAATTGTGTACACTGGCGGTAAAACAATGGAAGATACCAGAAAGTTACTGGGTATCTCTGGTGATGTGGTTAGAACAATGATGGAGCCATATCTTGGTAAGGGGCACATTTTATATACTGACAACTGGTACACAAGCCCTATACTCAGTGATTTCTTGCGAGTGAACATGACATGTGTGTGGCACAGTGCGTAGAAATCGTAAACATATGCCTAGGTTCGATGCTGGCAGTCGTAGAGGTGAAGTGCAGGTGTTTGCTGCCAATGACATCATGGCATTTTGGTGGCAACAAACGTGATGTCACACTGCTGACATCAGTTCACCGACACGAAATGGTAGACACTGGCAAGCAGAATAGAGAGACCAATGAACCCATTGTAAAACCTGCAGCTGTGATGGATTACAACCTCAATATGTGCTTAGTGGACAAATGTGACATGCAGATTGGGTTTGCCGACTGTGTTCACAAGAGTTATAAGTGGTACATAAAACTGTTTTTCCATCTTCTTGACATTTCCATGCTGAATGCTTATAATATGTATAAGGTAAGACCAAGAAGAAACCCAAATATGGTGAATTTTGTTTGTCAGTCATCAAACAAATAACATTCAAGTACCAAGAAACAACACCTGCAATAGACCAGCGCCCACAAAATTATCAACACATGTCCTCTCGTCTGAGGCCTGGTGATCACTACCCCATACCACTGCTTGCTACTACTGCCAAGAAAAATGCTCAGAAGAGGTGTTTTGTCTGTGGACATACCACAAAACGCCCACAAAAACACAGACACTCGTTTTATGTGTGAGGAGTGTAAGACACCATTGTGCTTATACCCATGTTTCAAAGAATTCCACAAGCTGCAGCACTTCTAGAAAAGTGTCCAGTGATTGTACATATGTATATATATTATAAAACAATCGTAATAAACATTTGTTTACATTGTTTGTTTGTGTAAACAAGTTTTAGCAACATTATAATGATACGAGTGTTTTTGCTATAATTGTGTTACATTCAACAAGTGTATATTTGAACATTGCACAATAATTTGGTCTCACAGGCCACAAAAGTTATGTGAAAAAATAAAATAGTGAAAAAACAAGAAACCATAGAATACAAGTAAATCAAAGTTTACCGGGTGAGCGGCAGTCACCGCTGTTGCCGCTCGCAGATCAATTTCAGCAAACTTCAGGACTCTATATCTCGGTAAGTACTGATGGGAAAAAAAATTTTTTGGGACTAAAACAATCGGAAAAATAATCTTAACATTCTCATAAGAAAAAATAATTTTTTTTTTCGAATATTTTGCGACATCAGGAGACACTTCAGGATTGGGCCTTTCGACAGTCAAAGGGTTAATGCTACACCTTATCGCTGGCTGGAGCTATAGTTTTTATCGACTCCTGCTGCTTTAGTATTGTACATATTGCAGAATCACTGAAAAAGGCACATTCTCCCCTCTCTCTCAGCCCTTTACCAAAGGGCTGGGTGGCACTAGAAGCTTTCTTTGGGCCCATGGTGTTTTATTTAGCATTTATAAGCACTAAAAAGAATGGAATAATACAAAATGTATTGTATGAACTCGTGGGATCGTCCTCACTGGCTGGTAAACAGCGGCACATTGGCTGTACATGGGGTATCGGGAACACTCAGGCCGCGCGGATACGTTCCAGACGAATGACTTATACGAAGTTCAGTGACATTCACCGAGCCAATATTCTGATGAAAAACATTACTTATTCCAAATATGTATTACTTATTCCAATGACGACTTAATCTGGGGGTCCACTGTATTTAGGGTTAAAACGCATAAAAATTATATATTAAAAAAAAAAAAAATCTAATTTGCGGGGATTTCCACAAACAATTATTAGTTAGATTCTAAGGAAAAATCAGCGAATTACTGAAGCCACAAATTTTGGAACTGCGAATTCGATGGGGGGTCCACTGTACAAAACATTAAACTCCAATATAAACCCTCCACTTAAACTTCTTGATAGCTACAACAGAACACACAGTCACAATACAAGGCATAAGGCACTCTTCGACATCCCTCGTGTCAGTCTCACACTATGCAAAAATGCAGTTCACATAAAGGGCCCAAAGATCTAGAATTCACTACCTGAACCAGTAAAGGATCCCCTGGCTACATATAAATTTTAGGACTTTGCTTAAAAATCATTTTATCTCTCAATACTAACCAAACTAACCAAAACAACTTCTAATCAGTTTGAAGCAACTCTCCCATATATTATGTGACCTCTAGACTATTAAACTTCTGCTAATCCATGAAATATTACTGTTTGAACCATTAATTGTAATATTGTTTTCATTATGTGCAACTTCAAGATTATTATTCTTATAAACCTCCACCTTGACTACCTCACATTAGTATTAAGATTAAATAAAGATTTTAATACAAGCTAACCACTCTTATCTTGTCTAGATTTAAGTAGTTATTATGTACTAGGATCAGTCTGCCCGAAATGCCCCAGCATGATAGTGACTTTCTTTGTACTTAGCAAACCAAAATTGTAATTACACAATGTAACCTTTACAAAGAAAGTAAATCTTTATTTTTATCTTTATCATGTGTGCTTAACACAATCTAAGTAGAAACTCCATGCAAATTAAATATAAAAACTATACAACAATAATCAAACAAAATAAGTCAAATAGCACTGCCTAAACACAAAGTACTGTATTACAGGTAATACATCATACCTATTAATATGTAATCATGAAGTATATTGCATTTATTATATGTAGTACACATCTGACAAAAAATTCAAAGCAAATAACAATATCAAGCTCCAGCATGCTACATCAAAATAGCCACAGGAATAATAGGAAGTATTTCTTTAATAGGAAGAAATATGTGGAATGAGTTGTGCAATAATACACTGGAAGTGAATCCCATACAGGGAATCAAAAACAGACATGACAAGCCTCAATCATGCCAGTTAGTTGAAAGGTAAGGGGCATGACTAAGAACTGGAGCTCTCCTTTTGCAAACTGATAGGTACAGTAATTATATAAGCTTGTCTTAGTTTTTGTCCTAAATCAAACTCCATGTTAACTATCTCAATCATCTGTTAAACCATGCTCCATTTTAAATTTGTTCCACACGCTGTCTCACTTTCCTTCCAAATCTATTAAAACATCTATTCTGCATGTATTAGTTACATATTGTATGTCATTTACTTGTGACTGATTTTAAGGGCTTTTCCACCCTTGTAATCCAACCTCAGGCCTGGCTTCCTTGTTGATTGCCCATTCAACCATGATGTTGCTGTTAACAGCCTGGCACTTGGCAGAGGTAATGATCCAGTCTTCTACTGATTACCTCTACATTTGTTCCAGCAATATTTCTGATACCTGCTGTAGCAAACTGAATAGTCGAGACCCATGGATATTGATATAGTGGTCTCATATTGTGCCTACAGCGAGATTCTAATATTAGAGGGAGCAAACACACACAAAAAAGATGCCACTTATTCCATTAAAAGAAGCCACTCATTTACTTAAAGCACTATTCATTACCTTAAACAATGCTTATTTTATAGCAACTTTCTGTATGGAGAGCCAAAATTCACGGCAAGCCAGTGCTAAAACTAGCAGGCTAAGGTGCTATCCACTGGATAGTACTGGCCTGTTTGACCCCTCCTTATGGTGAGTTTTGTACAATCACGTCATTAAGATTTATCATGTTATATTATGGCACTCACTGCTGTTTAGTGGTTTATATGCCCCAGTTTGAAACTACTCAAGAAATCCAAATTAACTCAAGATTGCTAAATCAGTTTTAAGAATTAAATACACACTAATGTAAATTGTACTAATTATAATATATTTTGCTGCCTCTCTACTATAAATTTTAAATTCTTTATTTTAAAACATAATGACAACTACATGTTAAAAATTCTATTAACCTGTCGGTTTTCTAAACAATTCATTCAAACATGAATTTGGCTTATATTCAGGCAGTGGTAAGGATTAGTCGATTTCAACAGTTTTGTGATGTTTGACAGCACTGGAATATAAATTTGACATATAGCTCATAGTTGAAGTATTCCAAGTATTCCAATATACAGGCATGCCTCATTAATATGGTGTTTGTTTTATGGTGCTTCGCTAATACAATGCTCGCTTTAGAATGCTTCACTAACACGGTGCTCGCTTTAGAGTGCTTGGCTAATACATATAGCACTCTTCAATTTTATTCATGCTTATTATTTTCGGAGCTTGTCATGCTCTTAACCCTTTGACTGTTTCGGTCGTATATATACGTCTTACGAGCCACAGTGTTTGACATATATATACTCATAAATTCTAGCGGCTTCAAATCAAGCAGAAGAAAGCTAGTAGGCCCACATGTGAGAGAATGGGTCTGTGTGGTCAGTGTGCACCATATAAAAAAAATCCTGCAGCACGCAGTGCATAATGAGAAAAAAAACTCCAACCGTTTTTTAATTAAAATGCCAAATTTGTGGTCTATTTTCATATAGTATTTATTGTTGTATTCTCATTTTCTTGGTCTCATTTGATAGAATGGAAAACATATTATAGAAACAGAGGTGATTTTGATTGGTTTTTTGGTATGAAAAGAACCTTGAAATGGAGCTCAAAGTAAGGGAAATGTTTGATTTTTGCCGATGTTCAAAAGTAAACAAATGATGTCATTTTCCAATAAATGTCCAAGTAGCCATTCTAATATGCAGTCATGAATGGGTTGACATTATTTATACAATTATTACAATATTGCAGTAGTCTGCATAACAGCCTGGAGACATGACTGATGAACAAAGAAAATGCTATTTTAGAGCCAGGAATGTCTGCATTGCTCATCCTGGACCCTATTTTGAAATTGTCATATTTTTTTAATTTTCGTGAAATTGGCCAAATTGCAAATTTCTGACCACATTATTGGGTAGTTGAAATCGGTAAATGGGCAGTTTCTTGTACTCAATCGATAGAAAAAAATGGAGCTCTAAAGAAACAGAAATGAGTTTGGTCGACTGAAACAATGGAAATAGCCAAAAATAGGGCTCAAAGTGAGCGAAATCGCCAATTCGTAAATATCACCAAGGTCGGTAACTTTGCGAGAGCATAATTCCATCAGTTTTCCATCAGATTTCATTCTTTTGGTGTCATTACAATCAGGAAAAGATTCTCTATCATTTCATAAGAAAAAATAACTGGGGGGGGGGAAGATTCTGCGACACCAGGAGACACCTCAGGATTTCGGGTTGCAACAGTCAAGGGGTTAAGATGGTTTGTGAAACAAAGACTGTGATTCACTTTAAGGCAATATTCACTTTATTGTGGCTGTCTAGAACTGTATTGGTACATTTCAAATATAAATTAGCCAAATACTGTGCTTCCTTTTGTGGCAATTGGAAATAGTTGATTGCTTTATAAGGCAATTTTTGGTGTTGCAAATATCCATGTAAATTAGTTTAGAAATGTGTAATTTCCCTACAGCTGAAGGTAAAAGACATGTATGTACTGATCAGAACATTTATTAAGGACATGTTTTGCCATGAGTGGCTTCTTCAGTCCTTCATTAATGCTTTATGAGACTAAAGAAACAACTCATGGCAGAATATTAATTAATAAATATCTTGATCAGTGCATATATGTCTTTTACTTACAACTTGCAAGACTATTATTGGAGCATTCTTCTAGATGTCAACCTTCTCATGACAGCTCTATCAATTTTGCACTCTACAACTGATCAAAATCTCCAGACATATTTGCTAAATGCTTCAAAATGTGTATGAAATTAGGAAGGCTACAACAGCTGAAAAAGGCAAGGATAAAAAAAAGACTTGAAGCTTTGAGTGTTAGGACCATGACCATCCAACAGGCTTGTTTGAATGTGTTAGATCGGATTGAGTGAAGACAGGTGGTTTTTAATGAAAGTGCTGTTGGAACGTGAGCAGGGTAACATTTATGAAGGGATTCAGGGAAGACAGTTAGCTCAGCTTGAGTCATGGAGGTGAGAAGAGAGGTGCCTGCATTCTGAAGGAGACGTGAGGATGTTGCAGTTGGAGGATCATCTGAAATGTGTTGTTAGCACAATTCTGGCAAGACAGTGACTGAATAAAGTATATGTCTCCTACCTTGCTGAAAGACAACCAATGAGATAAAAAAAAATGTTTCAAGTTATTGTAGAAACATTTTCAAGATATTATCCGGAAACTGAGCAACAGAAAAAACCAAACAGGGCAAAAGGGATACGTAATAAGCTGAAAGCAACTTTTAAAAAGACTCAAATACTCTTCTAAAGTTTTTGCTATTTTTTCACATCACTCTTCTTAAAGTTTCTAACATCTGGGAATGATGCTGCCACTGTCAAAGTTGTGGACTTATTTTGGATGACAGGCAGAAGTGATAGTAATACTCATAGCCAAATTTAGCCATTGTCTTCAAAACAGACTTCAAGACAAAAGTAAATATTTGTTGTCCATAAAAACTTTTTCTCACTGTAGTTTTGAGTCATGTTAAAATATGAGAGCTTGGCTGAGCTACTTACAGAAACAAATATGCTTACACTACTGTAACAAATAATCTTGGAAAAGGAATAATTTGCCCATACTGCTTAATAAAATGCTATGCAGATTATGGATATCAGATTACATGTCACTCAGCTGTTAATGAAACACAGTAAAACAAATATAAAGACAGCAATCACAATCACGAGAGATTTTCAACATACCAAAATACAATATACTCCTACCATGAGGAAGCCTTTTCAAATATGAAGATCTATCCAATTTTCTTGTGCTTCTCTTAACTTCATCTAATGAGAGTTGATAACTTCTTTGTATGTTTAGTTAAATAAGGGCACAATGATATGTTACATTCTGTGTGATTGCTGAGATGTACTTCTAAAGCCAGAAAAAAAGAAGTTAACATTTAGTATAATGCTAAAATATTGTTTCTGACATTTCTCTTTTCCTATACTACTATCAAACACTTTGCATGATGAAATTCTCTATATTGCTTCTTCCAATCAATACATAAAAATATGCGAACATTATGTTCAAGAAATACCTCAACTTAACAGCCACATTCATTGCTGCCGAGTGTGAAGATATAGGAAGGTGCGACTTCTGAGGATAGTGTTTATCTGCAGAAGTTTCGCGCTTTGAATTCTTGACTCTTTCATAAACGTGGTTCTGTTGGAGCCCAGAGGCCCTCTGGGACCCGTTTACTTGGGAAACTTCAGCTCCTGAAGATCCAGCTTTTTGATCATTTATTAACTCATTTTCCCTGTGAAGTAAATACATTCAAAAGCATCAGTTATAGATGGATGGACAGACTGAATCTGGATTCAATTTCTCAAGCCTTTTTCAGGCAAAATATAAATAACCTTTGGAACTAAATGTTTAACAACAAGTACATGTATCAACAGAACTCACATTCAAAAGATGCTCAACTAATATCCATTGTAATTTGGCTATGCTCAAAAACTCACACTCAATGCAATGTACTTTTTGAAAAATAAAAGATCATAATTTTTATACAGTACTGGATGTTATATGCTAATACCATATAATCACCCTCTGATCATTTTCTCTACTTGACATTTCCAAGATTTCATCATACATCTAATTTCACTTTTGACTTTTTTACCTCAACAACTCTATCCCACCAAGGCAGGACAACACAAAGAAACACATTCACTATCATTCATTCATTCACTGTCTTGCAAGGAGTGTGCTTACATTGTAACTCAGATTACCCTCAGACTGCAGCATCCCACTCCTCTCTGAGAGTGCAGACACTGCCTTTCTCTCTTCCATGACACAAGTCCAGCTAACCAGTTTTCCCAAATCCCTTCAATAATGTTATCCTGCTCACACTCCAACAACACATACATTAAATAAAATGATCTCCATTCACCCCTATCTAACAAACTTACATAAGCCTGTTGGATGCTCAAGCCCCTGAAACTCAAAGCCTAACTTTAGTAATCTACCTCATATTCTGTACAATTGCAGCATCTGCTACATGGCTTCCCTATCCACCCTATCATATGCCTTTTTTAAATCCTTCAATGCAACAAACAACTCTTTACCCTTATCTTAGTACTGCTTACTTATGTGCTGCAATGCAAACACTTCATAAATTCTCCCTGCTCCTCTGCAATCCTACTTTCTGTCTTACCATTAACCTTTCTAATACTAATTCTAACATCAACTTTACCCAGTATATTCAACAAGCTTATTCCCCCCATGATTCTTACATTCCTTTTTGTCCCCTTTTTTCCCTTATACAAGGGAACTATGCATGCTCTCTACCAAACCTTTGATGCCTTCCTTTCTTTCATTCTATACTGCATGAATACATCAACTACTCCATCACTGTATCCCCACCTGCTTTTCACATCTCTGTCTTAATCTAATCTATCCCAGCTGCTTTAACCCCTTTCATTCTATTCACTGCTTCTCACACTCTTCACATGCACCTGAAGCATCTCCTCACTCTTATATATGATGTTATTCTCCCTGACCAATGTGTGAAAACACTACCTCCCCTACATCTTTAATATTTGACAACTCGTCAAAATATCCTCTTTATCTCTGCAGTACCCACAACTTCCCATCTAATATAACCTCTCTTTATTTTTAACTACAAAACCAATTTGCTCTTCAGGCATCATCACTTTGTTGATCTCTCTTCAAAACAGTTTCTTATCCTTAGTAAAGTTGCCGATAAAAACTTGTTCATTCTCTCATTGACTCTCCTACTATACAGCCTCTCCTCACTTAACCCATTGACTGTTTCGGCCATATATATATGTCTTACGAGCCAGTGTTTCAGACGTATGTATACTCAATAATTCTAGCAGCTTCAAAACAAGCAGGAGAAAGCTGGTAGGCCCACATGTGAGAGAATGGGTCTGTGTAGTCAGTGAGCACTGTATAAAAAATCCTGCAGCACGCAGTGCATAATGAGAGAAAAAACTCCGACCATGTTTTTTGATTACAACGCCAACTTTGAGGTGTATTTTCCTATATTATTTATGGTTGTATTCTCGTTTTCTTGGTCTAATTTGATAAAATGGAAAACATATTACAGAAGTAGAGATGATTTTGATTAGTTTCACAATGAAAACGACCTTGAAATTGAGCTCAAAGTAGCGGAAATGTTCAATTTTTACCAATGTTCAGGAGTAAGCAAATCACACCACACGTCCAATACACATCAACTGTGGAGTCTAATATTCTTTCACTAATGCACTGATATTATTTATACCATTTTTACAATAATGCAATAGTCTGTATAACAGTAAATCTTCTAATTTTTGTGTGAATAAAAAAATCAAAATAGATAGCAAGAGTAACATAAGAGGGGCCTGGAGATGTGACTAATGAACAGAGGATATGTTATTTTAGTTCCAAGAATGTCTGCATTGCTTATTCTGGACCCTATTTTGAAATTGGCATCTTTTTTTGAGTGAAATTGGCCAAATTGCCAATTTCTGACCACTTTATTGGGTAGATGAAATTGGTAAATGGGCAGTTTCTTGTACTCAATTGATAGAAAAAATGGAGTTCTAAAGAAATAGCCGAGTTTGGTCGACTGGAACAATGGAATTGGCCGAAAATAGGGCTCAAAGTTGGCAAAATCGCCGATGCGTATATATCGCCGAGATTGCTATCTTCGCGGGAGAGTAATTCCGTAAGTTTTTGATCAAATTTCATACTTTTAGTGTCATTACCACCAGGAAAAGATTCTCTATCATTTCATTAGAATTTTTTTTTTTTTCCAAAAATTTTTAATTTTTTTCGACACCAGGACACACTTCAGAATTTGGGGTTGCAACAGTCAAAGGGTTAATGACGGAGTTCCATTCCTAAGACCTCATCAGTAAAGGAATTCGTTACTAAGTGAGGAGCATACTATAATGGTAGTGGGTTTGTGTCAATCATCTTTGGTACTGTTTTAACCCTTTCACTGTCGCGGCCATATATATACGTCTTACGAGGTACCATGTTTGACGTATATATACTCATAAATTCTAGCGGCTTCAAATCAAGCAGGAGAAAGCTGGTAGGCCCACATGTGAGAGAATGGGTCTGTGTGGTCAGTGTGCACCATATAAAAAAAATCCTGGAGCACGCAGTGCATAATGAGAAAAAAAAAAACTCCTGTTTTTTTTTTAATTAAAATGCAGACTTTGTGGTCTATTCGTATGTATTTATGGGTTGTATTCTCGTTTTCTGGTCTCATTTGATAGAATGGAAAACATATTATAGAAATGGAGGTGATTTTGATTTCATTTTACTATAAAAAGAACCTAGAAATGGAGCTCAAAGTAGGGAATTGTTTGAATTTTTGCTCAATGTTCAAAGTTAAACAAATGATGCCCTTGTCCAATAAATGTCCCAACTAGCCATTCTAATATCAGTCATGAATGGGTTGATGTTATTTATAACAATTATACTGTATTGCAGTATCTGCATAAAGTAAGTCTTCTATTTTTTGTTTGAATTAAAAATCAAAATAGAAAGCAAGAGTAATATCAGAGGGGCCTGGAGACGTGGACTGATGAACAAGAAAATTTATTTTAGAGCCAGGAATGTCGCATTGTTCTATTCTGAACCTTATTTTGAATTGCATATTTTTTAGTTTCGTTAAAATGGCCAAATTGGCAAATTTCTGACCACATTATTAGGTAGTTGAAATCGGTAAATGGGCAGTTTCTTGTAACCAATCGATAGAAAAAATGGGAGTTCTAAAGTAATAGCTATGAGATTGTGCGACAGGGAACAAGGAAAATAGCCGAAAATAGGGCCAAAGTGGGCGAAATCGCCGGATTTTGTAAACCGCTGAGGTCGCTAACTTGGGTGCAAGAGTGCATAATTCCGTCAGTTTTCCATCAAATTTCGTTTTTTTGGTGTCATTACAATCGGGAAAAGATTCTCTATCATTTCATAAGAAAAAATAATTTTTTTTTTTTTAATTTTGCGACACCAGGAGACACCTCAGGATTGGGGGTTGCGACAGTCAAAGGGTTAATGTCACCTTTGCACCATTTATAACATTTCTGGTATATTTTTAGATTTTTATAAAACAGTGTACTGTATATTGTAATAAACATAATAGAGGAAATCATCTCTAATATACATTATTTAGGTATGCATACTGGTCAGAGAACCCGTTGTAAGTCCAAGTCATCAGTAAACGAGGAGAGGTCGTACTCTTTTATTACTCTTATAACCACCTCTTTCCCTCCATATATGCTAATTTCTTCTACCTTACTACCCTCTTTATCTCATTCCACCAATCGTCTCTTACCACCCACACCCACCCTCCTAAGATCATTAATGACTGCCGCTCACTCTAGCAATTCATTCTTAAATTTACCTGATACTTTCTTATTTCCGAGCTTTGCTATCCCACCTTTGCTCCTCAGGAGCTGTTTTACATCTTTCTAGAGCTATATCCTTGATTATTTCATTTACTTTCACTTCTCTCTTGCCCAATGCTGTCAGTCTTCTTTCACTCCATCTACTCCTTACTTTTACTATGGCTACCACTAAATAACGATCTGACATCTTCATTGCTCCTCTCAAAATATGCATACATAAGTCACTAATTTAACCTCTTGTCCTACAAATATACAGTCCCTACACTGCATCATTAGGCTATATATTACATTTCATTTCCTTGTTTAGCTTCATACCTCAATTTGTTAAGCTTCTTTTCAGCTCAATTACAGGTCCCTGTTATCATTTACCTCTGGTACCCAAGCTTAACCTACTTACACCATCTACAGCAGTCTCCTCCATAGCATTAATTCTTTACATGGTTCAAAACATCCCCCTAAACATTTACTTAACTCCTCCCTATATATATATATATATATATATATATATATATATATATATATATATATATATATATATAATATATATTATATTATATATAATATATATAGTAATATATTATATATATATTAATATATATATTATATATATAATATAAAATTATATAATATATATATATATATAATATATATATAATATATATATATATATATATATATATATATATATAATATATATAATATTATATATATATATATATATAATATATATATGATAAGATCACAGTAAACAGGTAATTTCAAATATGCAAAAACAGCCACTCATGAAAGAATAGAGAAATTCAAGCGCTTTCGTGACTACTCACATTACAAGGAACTTGATAATGTGAGTAGTCACGAAAGCGCTTGGAATTTCTCTATTCTTTCAGAGTGGTTGTTTTTTGCATATATATATATATATTATATATATATATAATATATAAATATATATATATATATATATATAATATATATATATATATATATATATATATATATATATTTTATTATTAATTTTTTATTATCACACCGGCCGATTCCCACCAAGGCAGGGTGGCCCGAACAAGAAAAACTTTCACCATCCATTCACTTCCATCACTGTCTTGCCAAAGGGTGGCTTTACACTACAGTTTAAACTTGCAACATAACACCCCCCCTTCAGAGTCGGCACTGTACTTCCCATCTCCCAGGACTCAAGTACCCGCCTGCCGGTTTCCCCTGAATCCCTCATATATGTTACTTTGCTCCCACTCCAACAGCACTGTCAAGTATTAAAAACAATTGTCTCCATTCACTCCTATCAAACACGCTCACTGCATACCTGCTGGAAGTCCATAGCCCCCTCGCACACAAAACCTCCTTTAACCCCCTCCCTCCAACCCTTCCTAGGCCGACCCCTACCCCGCCTTCCTTCCACGACAGACTGATACACTCTAGAAGTCCATTCTGTATCGCTCCTACTCTCTACATGTCCGAACCACCTCACAACAACCCTTTCCTCACAGCCCTCTGGACAACAGTTTTTTGTAATTCCCCGCACTTCCTCCTAACTTCCATAACTACGAATTCTCTCATTATATTCACACCACACATTGCTCTCAGACACACACTCCACTGCCTCCAGCCTTCTCCTCGCTGCAACTTCATCACCCATGCTTCACTCACCCATATAAGAGCGTTGGTAAAACTATACTCTCATACATTCCCCTCTTTGCTCCAAGGACAAGTGTTTCCTTTTGTCCTCCACAGACTCCAAAGTGCATCCACTCACCCTTTTCGCCCTCATCAATTCTATGATCACCTCATTTTTCATAGACCCATCCCGCTACCGAACGTCCACTCCCCCAAAATATCTGAATACATTCACCTACTCCATACTCTCAAGTCCTTCCAATCTGATATCCAACTTTCATCACATCACCTAATCTTTTGTTATCCTCAAACCTTAACTCTTTCCTGTATTCACTTACAATTTTCCCTTCTTTTTGCACACCCAACCAACCAAATTCCACCACCAATCTCGCAACTTCTCTTCAGAATCTCCCAAGAGTCACAGTGTCATCAGCAAAGGATCAACGTACACTCCCACTTTATGTGTGATTCCTTTATCTTATTAACTCCACGCCTCTTGCCAAGACCCTCCCTCGCATTTACTTCTCTTACAACCCCCATCTATAAATATATTAAACAGCCACGGTGACATCACACATCCTTGTCTAAGGCCTACTTTAACTGGGAAATAATTTACCTCTTTCCTACATACTCTAACTTGACACTCACTATCCTCGAAAAACTCTATCACTGCGTTCAGTAACCTCACTCCTACACCATACCGCCTGCAACGTCTGCCATATTGGCCCACCTATCCACCCTGTCAATGCCTTTTCCAAATCCATAAAATGCCCACAAAGACCTCTTTATCTAAATTCTGTTCACTTATATGTTTCACACTGTAAACACCCTGGTCCACAACACACACTAACCTTTCCTAAACCCTCCTTGTTCATCATGCTATCCTATTCTCCGTCTATTCTTAATCTTTCAATAATAACTCTACTATACACTTGCCAGGTATACCAACAGACTTACCCCCCTATAATTTTTGCCTCTCTTTTAATCCCCTTTGCCTTTATACAAAGGAACTATCATGCCCCCCCCCCCCCTCTCTGCCAATCCCAAGATACCTACCCTCTTCCATACATTATATTAAATAATTGACCAACCTACTCCACAACTATATACCCACCTGATTTTAACATTTCTATCTTTATCCCACAATCCCAGCTGCCTTACCCCCTTTCATTTTACCTACTGCCTCACGAACTTCCCACACACTCACAACTGGCTCTTCCCACTCCCTATAAATGTTTGTTTCCTCCTTGGCCCTATACACGAAATCACAGCTTCCCTACTTCATCAACATTTAACAATTCCTCAAAATATTCCCTCCCTTCTCCAATACCTCTAACTCTCCATTTAATAACTCTCCACTCCTATTTTTTAACTGACAAATCCATTTGTTCTCTATGCTTCCTTTAACTTGTTAATCTCACTCTCCCAAAACTTTTTCCTTATTCACAAAACTTGTGATAACATCTCACACCCACTCTCTCACTTGCTTCTCTTTTTACATTGCTTCAACCACTCTCGTAACCTCTCTCTTTTTTCCTCCATATACTCTTTTCCTCCTTGCATCACTTCTTCTACTTATTAAAAACTTCTCATATGCTAACTTTTCTCCTTACTACTCTCTTCACAATCATCATTCCACAATCGCTCCTCTTCCTCCTGCCACCCCACTTCCTGTAACTTAACCACAAACTTCTGCTGAACACTCTAACACTACAAATTTTTAAACCTAACCCCATACCTCTTCACCCATTGCCTATGCTCCTCATTAGCCCATCTATCCTCCCAATAGCTGTTTATAATCATACCCAAACTGCCGCAATCTTTTAGTTTATAAACCTCACCTCTCTCTCCTGATGCTTCTAATCTTCCTTGTATCCTACATCTACCTTTTACTCTAGTGTAGCTACAATTAGAAAGTGATCTGATATATCTGTGGCCCTCTATAAACATGTAACATCCTGAAGTCTACTCAACAGTCCTTTTATCTACCAATACATAATCCCAACAAACTACTGTCATTTTCGCCCTACATCAATTCTTGTACCTTATTTAATCCTCTTTTACTTAAAATAATGTATTACTATAACTAAAACCCCTTTCTATACAAAGTTTCAATCAAAGGGCTTCCCATTATCATTTACAACCTGGCACCCCAAACTTACCTACCACAACCCTATCTTAAAGTTTCTCCTACACTACTTTAGCATTCAGGTCCCCCTACCTGTAAGTGGTGGGTGGGGGGGTGGGGGTTATAGGGGGGGGGTGGTTTGGGTGGGGGGTTTTTTGTTTGATTGGTAAGAGATAGGGGAATTGGAAAGTTATTTATAGGTTTATTATAAATTTTTAGATCGATATAATATGATTTTAATAGATGATGAAAGGTGAAAATAAGTTGTTGTAAAAAATTCTCGAATCCAACCTTTACTTTAATACATATTATTCTTGAATTTACACATCATATCTCTTTCTCCGTCCATAACTGTTCATTCAACATTACTACTACCCCTTCCTTTGCTCAACTCTCTCATATACTCCAAGATTTCATCCCATTTATTCCCCACACCCGAAACTCCCCTACCTCCCTTCAACTTCCTTTTCATTCATAACATCAGCAATCATCTGTTACTTGTCATCCCCACTACATCCAGCACATTTAAGCATCATCCCAGTTTTTATAAAGTTTTTCTTCCTTCACTTTTTTTAGTAAATGTCTACAGGAGAAGGGTTACTACCCATTGCTCCCGCATTTTATCGCCTCATAACGACACAATATGGCTTACGAGGAAAGATTTCTTTTCCAACTTCCCCATGGACAATAAAGAAATAAAGAAACAAGAGCTATTTAGAAAAAGAAAAAACCTAGATGTATGTATATATATATATGCATGTGCGTGTCTGTGAAGTGTGACCAAAGTGTAAGTAGGAGTAGCAAGATATCCCTGTTATCTAGCGTGTTTATGAGACAGAAAAAGAAACCAGCAATCCTACCATCATCAAAACAGTTTCAGGTTTCTGTTTCACAGTCATCTGGCAGGACGGTAGTACTTCCCTGGGTGGTTGCTGTCTACCATATGTATATACACACACACACACACACACACACACACATTTAGGTCACACTACACATACATGTACATGTTTATTTATACACACTCATCTGAGATTTCTTTGATTTTATCTTAACCCTTAAACGGTCCAAACAGATCGACGTTCAAATTCCTAGTGCTACAAAAGTAGATCTACTTTTTTTTTACATATTTTCAAATATAACAAAAAAAAATGTAGATAAGTTTTTTTTTACATATTTTCACATGTAAAACAAAAAAAAAATCTACATTTTTTTACATACTTTCAGATGTTGAAAAAACGTATATATACGTTTGGACCATTTAAGGGTTAATAGCTCTTGGTCTTATTACTTTTCCTTTTATATCCATGGGGATGTGGAATAAGAATCTTTCCTCCGTAAGCCATGCGTGTTGTAAAAGTCAACTAAAATACCAGGAACAATGGGCTAGTAGCCCTTTTCCTGTAATAATTACTAAAAAGAATATGAAGAAAATTGTCGAAGTGTGGGTGGGGGGGGGGGGGTGGTGGGGGGAAGTCTAATGTGCGTGGATGTTGTGCGAATTGATAAGAATAGATGATTGTGGATGTAATAATGAGAAGAATGCAGGATGTCCTGGCTTTAAGTGAAACAAAGCTGAAGGGGTGGGATAGTTTCAGTGGAGAGGAAAATGTGGATTAGTCCCAGGGTTTCAAATAGAGTTAGAGCTAAACCAAGAGTAGCAAAATGTTGAAGGATAACTATGGCAGGAAAAGAGGGCACTATAAAAGTATTAATTCAAGATTATGCGGAGTAAAATAAAGAGTTGGATGTGAAAATGGGTTACAGTAAGCGTATATGCACTCTGGAGAAGAACAGAATGTAGAGGGAGAAGAGAGAGAAGAGATTTATGGGAATGTTGAATTAATGCATGGGGAGTTTTGAACTAAAAAAAACCAAGTGTGAGAGTAATGGTGGTTGGGGATTTCAATGCTAAGTGGGTAAAAATGTTGTGGAGGGAATAGTAGTAAATTTGGGATGCCAGGGGTAAATGAAAAGGGGACCTTTAATTGAGCTAATGAGTAGAAAGAGGTTTGGTACTAAGTAATACATATTTTTATGAAGAAGATAAAATAATATACAAGGTATGATATAAGAAGTAATTAAAGTAGTTTTGTTAGATTATGTATTTGGTGGATAAAAGGTTGATGGTAGGCTCCAGGATTACAAGTTATAGAGGGGCAACTGATATACAGATCATTATTTATTTGTAGCTACAGTTACAGTAAGAAGGTAGATGGAAAGAGGAAAATGCAAACAACAAGTAAGAGGGAGTGAAAGTGTATAAACTTAAGGGAGTAGGAAGTTCGAATGAGATATAAGCACTATTGGCAGAAAGGTGGGCTGGTGCAGAATGAATAGTGGAGGGGTTAAAGAGGGTGGAATAGTTTTAAAAATGCAGTATTAGAATGTGGAGCAGAATTTGTGTTATTGTCACGAGGGAGCATTCACCATATTCAACTTCAATAACAAAAACCATAAAGTGTGACAAGTATAAACCAAGTCCAACCGTTATAAGCTGGGAAATATACTTACTAAGCCAACACAGACCCAACTTATGCCTAGAACAGATTTAAACTAGGTGGCACTCTCGATTAATGCCCAAGGCTTATTCCTCTAAGAAAAAGGAGGATAGATGTAAAATAGAAAGAGACAGGCGCTCACCTTTACAGCGAATGAAAAGAATAACATAGTGGCTAAAAGAGGTCAATTATCCTGAAAATGCGAAGGAGACACTGGTCAGAGAAATAGCAGCATCGAACTTAAGCTAAAGGAATCTTATATTAGTTTCAGGAATCGCGGGAATACCTAAAAGCCATAAATGAAATCGAAAGAAACCCAAAGTATATTGTCTTCTCCTATGCCAAATCAAAGTCTAGAACAATCTCCATATTGGGCCCCTACTTAAACAAGATGGTCTACACAGATGAACAAGCAAGGAAATGATTGAGCAACTCAAGTCCCAATATGCACTCAGTTTTTAGCAACCGCTAACTCCAGAACTGAGAGTCGAAGATCAAAATGAAATTTTTTTATGAAGAGAGCCACAAAATTTGATTAACAGAAGCCTACCGATGTTATCCTGACGCCAAAATGACTTCGAACAGGCGATAAAAGCATGCCCATGCACTCAGCCCCAGGGCCAACTCAATGGAACCTCCCGTGTTCCAATCCAGAACTGCCAAAGAACCCCCTATCACGAGCCTTTTCCATCCTATGGAAGGGAGCATGGACACGGGGTCGTCCCACTTTACTAAAAATACACAGACATAGCCCCACTCCACGAAAGGGGGGTAAAGCAACAGAAAAAAAAACAAAGAACTACAGACCAATAGCACTAACACCCATATCATAAAAATTCTTTGAAAGGGTCCTAAGAAAGCAAGATCACCCACCATCAGAAACCCATCAGATACACAACCCAGGGCAACATGGGTTTTAAAGAACAGTTCGCACCTGTCTGTCTCAATTATTGGATCACTACGCAAGGCCTAAATGCACTAGAAGAAACAAAAAGAATGCAGATGAATATATACAGATCTTTGCAAAAGCTTCGAACAAGTGTTGACCATGGTGTAATAGCGCACAAAAATGCGTGCTAAAGGAATAACAGGAAAAGTCGGTTCGATGGATCTATAATTTCCTCACTAACAAGAACACAGAGAGTAGTCGTCAACAGAGAAAAGTCCGAGGCAGCTACGGTGAAAAGCTCTGTTTCCACAAGGCACAGTACTTCGCTCCCATCTAGTTCCTCATCCTCATAAACCGACATAGAACAAGGATGTCAGCCACAGCACCGTGTACTTCCTTTCAGATGACCACCCGAATCTGCATGACAGTGTCTTCCCTTGCAGACACTGCAAAGGCTCCAGGCAGTACATCAACCAAATCTTTCAGTGGCTGCAGAAAACAAAAATGAATTCAACGATGAGAAATTATCAATACTCATATATGTAAACACAGGAATTAAATCTTCATCAGAGTTCAAATTCTGGCCACAAAATAGAGCAAAACAACCAACGTCAAAGACCTGGGAGTGATCAATGTCGGAGGATCTCACCTCAAGGACATAACATAGTATCAATCGCATCTGTCTAGAAAAAATGACAGGATGATAATGAGAACCTTCAAACTAGGGAGGCCAAGCCCATGATGACATCACCTCAGTCACTTGTTCACTAGGCTGGAAATATTGCTGCACACTAACAGCACCTGTTCAAGGCAGGTGAAATTGCTGACCTAGAAAATGTACAAGAACCTTCACTGCGCGCATAACGGAGATAAAACACCTCAATTACTGGGAGCGCTTGAAGTTCCTAACCAGTATACCCTGGAATGCACAGTAGAAATACAAGATTATATACACCTGGAAAATCCTAGAGGGACTAGTACCCGAACTTGCACACGAAAAATCACTCACTACGAAAGCAACAAGACTTGGGCATACGATGCAGCACAACCATCCCCAATGAAAAGCAGGGGGTGTCACTAGCTACGTTAGAGACCATACAATAAGTGTCAGGGGCCCGAGAGTTTGGGGGGGTTTTTTTTCCAAACTGCCTCCCAGCATACATCAAGGGGGATTACCAACAGACCCCCTGGCAGTCTTCAAGCTGGCACAGGACAAGCACCTAAAGTCGTGTTTCCTGATCATCCGGATGTTGGCTCGTAATGTTGGTTGTTGCGTGAGCCTGCAGCAACAGCCTTGTTGATCAGGCTCTGATCCACCAGCAGGCCTGGTCACAGACCGGGCCGCGGGGGCATTGACCCCCGGAACTCTCTCCAGGTAAACTCCAGGTAATAGGAGGGTGGGTGCAGGAGGAAAGAGGAGTGATTGGTGGAATGATGAATGAAGGTGATTAAAAGAGAAAAGGTAGCCTATGAGAGTTTTACCAAAGCAGAAGTGTTATAAGAAGAGTAGAGTATATGGAGAGTAAAAGAAGGGTGAAGGGAGTGGTGAGAGAGTACAAAAGGAGAGCAGATGATAGAGTGGGAGAGGCACTGTCAAGAAATTTTTATGAAAACAAGAAAAAATTTTGGAGTGAGTTAAACAAGTTAAGAAAGCCTAGGGAACGAATGGATTTGTCAGTTAAAAACAGAGTAGGGGAGTTAGGAGATGGGGAGATGAAAGTATTGGTACATGGTGAGAATATTTTGAGGAACTTTTAAATGTCGACGAAGAAAGGGAGGCGGCAATTCCTTGCACTGGCCAAGGAGGTATACCATCTTTCACTAGTGAAGAAGAGCAGGATATGAGTATTGGGGAGGTGCATGAGGCATTACGTAGAATGAAAGGGAATAAAGCAGCTGCAACTGACGGGATCACAACAGAAATGTTAAAAGCAGGGGGGAATATAGTGTTGGAGTGGTTGGTATTTTTGTTTAATAAATGTACGAAAGAGGGAAAGGTACCTAGGGATTGGCAGAGAGCACGTATAGTTCCTTTACATAAAGGGAAGGGGACAAAAGAGATTGTAAAAATTATAGAGGAATTAGTTTACTGAGTATACCAGGAAAAGTGTACAGTAGGGTTATTATTGAAAGAATTAGAGGTAAGACAGAATGTAGGATTGCGGATGAGCAAGGAGGTTTTAGAGTGGGTAGGGGATGTGTAGATCAAGTGTTTACATTGAAGCATATATGTGAACAGTATTTAGATAAAGGTAGGGAAGTTTTTATTGCATTTATGGATTTAGTAAAGGCATATGATACAGTGGATAGGGGAGCAATGTGGCAGATGTTGCAAGTACAGTGGAACCTCTACTTGAGAGTGCATCCACATGCGAGTTTTTCCAAATACGAGGAGTCGATGGGTCGCTTTTTTGTTTCCATACGCGAGCAAAATTTCCACAAGGGAGCAGACCTCAAGGCAGGTTCCTTGATGCTGGTGAAGGGCTCTTGCTCTTGATCTAGGGAATTGTATCTCATTTGTTTGTTGGACTATCTTATTGAAACTTGGGCAATGTATGATGGAAGATGCTTCTTAACGTACACCAAAAATTAAAGAAATCTAAGCATAAATAATGGAGTTCACTTCTCAGCAATTAGCCACCCCTTAGCGGTATTTTTGTATGGTTTTTATGGTTGTATTCGCCGCCACCGCCACATATATAATGACATATTTTATTCATTCTAGAGTATATATCAGGTTTCCATGTTATTTATATTGTTTATTATGTCATATTAGATGAAGTGAGACAGATAAATAAGCCGTAGAGTTGATATTAGCGAAATTATTGAAGCACAGAATTCCATGGAACTGATTAATTGCATTTCAATTAATTTAAATGAGGAAAATTGACTCTGCAAAAGAGCAAATCCAAGTGCGAGCAAGGTCGTGGAACGGATTAAATTCACAAGTAGAGATTCCACTGTATATGGAATAGGTGGTAAGTTACTAAATGCTGTAAAGAGTTTTTATGAGGATAGTGAGGCTCAGGTTAGGGTGTGTGGAAGAGAGGGGGACTACTTCCCGGTAAAAGTAGGTCTTAGACAGGATGTGTAATGTCACCATGGTTGTTTAATATATTTACAGATGGGGTTGTAAAAGAAGTAAATGCTAAGGTGTTCAGGAGAGGGGTGGGATTAAATTATGGGGAATCAAATACAAAATGGGAATTGACACAGTTACTTTTTGCTGATGATGCTGTGCTTATGGGAGATTCTAAAGAAAAATTGCAAAGGTTAGTGGACGAGTTTGGGAGTGTGTGTAAAGGTAGAAAGTTGAAAGTGAACATAGAAAAGAGTAAGGTGATGAGGGTATCAAATGATTTAGATAAAGAAAAATTGGATACCAAATTGGGGAGGAGGAGTATGGAAGAAGTGAATGTTTTCAGATATTTGGGAGTTGACGTGTCGGCAGGTGAATTTATGAAGGATGAGGTTAATCATAGAATTGATGAGGGAAAAAAGGCCAGCAGTGCTTTGAGGTATATGTGGAGACAAAAAACGTTATCTATGGAGGCAAAGAAGAGAATATATGAAAGTATAGCAGTTGTGGGTTGTAAATGCTGCAGCAAGGAGGTGGTTGGAGGCAGTTGAGATGTCCTGTCTAAGGGCAATGTGTGGTGTAAATATTATGCAGAAAATTCAGAGTGTGGAAATTAGGAGGTGTGGAGTTAATAAAAGTATTAGTCAGAGGGCTGAAGAGGGGTTGTTGAGGTGGTTTGGTCATTTAGAGAATGGATTAAAGTAGAATGACAAGAAGGAAGGCAGGGTAGGGGTCATCCTCGAAAAGGTTGGAAGGAGGGGGTAAAGGTTTTGTGGGCGAGGGGCTTGGACTTCCAGCAAGCGTGTGTGAGCGTGTTAGATAGGAGTGAATGGAGACGAATGGTATTTGGGACCTGACGAGCTGTTGGAGTGTGAGCAGGGTAATATTTAGTGAAGGGATTCAGGGAAACCGGTGTTTTTACACAGCCGGACTTAAGTCCTGGAAATGGGAAGTACAATGCCTGTACTTTAAAGGAGGGGTTTGGGATACTGGCAGTTTGGAGGGATATGTTGTGTATCTTTATACGTATATGCTTCTAAACTGTTGTGTTCTGGGAACCTCTGCAAAAACAGTGATTATGTGTGAGTGAAGTGAAAGTGTTGAATGATGATGAAAGTATTTTTTTTTCTTTTTGGGTCACCCTGCCTCGCTGGGAGACGGCCAACTTGTTAAAAAAAATATATATATACAGTGGAACCCCGGTATTCAATGGCATCGGTATCCGATAAATCCAGTATTTGATACATTTTAACACAAAAATTTTGCCTCACCACTCGTTAAAAAACCCGCCACACTCGATTCGTCCGAGACGTGTCCATGTGTGGCCTGAACTGCCCCGTGCGTGCCAGTGTTTACAAGCCAGCCAGTGTGCTCGCATCTAAGCATACATTCGGTACATTTCATATTATCACAGTGTTTTTGGTGCTTGTTTCTGCAAAATAAGTCACCATGGGCCCCAAGAAAGCTTCTAGTGCCAATCCTTCAAGAAAAAGGGTGCTAATGACTATTGAAATGAAGAAAGAGATAATTGCAAAGTATGAAAGTGGAGTGCGTGTGTCGGAGCTGGCCAGGTTGTATACAAAACCCCAATCAACCATCACTACTATAGTGGCCAGGAAAACGGCAATCAAGGAAGCTGTTGTTGCAAAAGGTGCAACTTTGTTTTCGAAACAGACTGCAAGTGTTAGAAGATGTTGAGAGACTGTTATTGGTATGGATAAATGAAAAACAGATAGCAGGAGATAGTATCTCTCAAGTGATCATTTGTGAAAAGGCTAGGAAGTTGCATGAGGATTTAATTGAAAAAAATGCTTGCAACTAGTGGTGATGTGAATGAATTTAAGGCCAGCAAAGGTTGGTTTGAAAGATTTAAGAATCGTAGTGGCATACATAGTGTGATTATGCATGGTGAGGCTGCCAATTCGGACCACAAAGCAGTTGAAAAATATGTGAAGGAATTCAAGGATTACATAGACAGTGAAGAATTGAAACCTGAACAAGTGTTCAATTGTGATGAAACAGGCCTGTTTTGGAAGAAATTGCCAAGCAGGACCTACATTACTCAGGAGGAAAATGCACTCCCAGGACATAAGCCTATGAAAGACAGGTTTACTCTTCTGATATGTGCCAATGCTAGTGGCGATTGCAAAGTGAAGCCTTTATTGGTGTATCACTCAGAAACTCCCAGAGCATTCAGGCAAAAGTATGTCCTTAAGGCTAATTTGTGTGTGCTGTGGAGGGCAAACAGTAAGGCATGGGTCACTAGGGACTTTTTCTATGACTGGTTACACCATGCATTTGCCCCCAATGTGAAAAATTACCTAACTGAAAAGAAATTAGACCTTAAGTGTCTCCTGGTATTAGACAATGCCCCTGGTCATCCTACAGACTTGGCAGAGCGACTTTCTGGGGACATGAGCTTCATTAAGGTCAAGTTTTTGCCTCCTAATACCACTCCTCTCCTGCAGCCCATGGACCAGCAGGTCATTTCCAACTTCAAGAAACTGTACACAAAAGCTATGTTTCAAAAGTGCTTTAAAGTGACCACAGACACTCGACTGACTCTAAAAGAGTTTTGGAAGGATCACTTTAATATCCTCAATTGTGTAAACCTTGGGAGGGAGTGACTAAGAGGACCTTGAACTCTGCTTGGAAGAAATGGTGGCCAGAATGTGTAGACAAAAGAGACCAAAGGGATTTTGAAGGGTTTGAGGCTAACCCTGGGAATCATATGCCAGTTGAGGAAACCATTGTGGTATGTATATGTATTATGTATGATGTGTGTGTGTGTGTGTGTATGTGTATATATATATATATATATATATATATATATATATATATATATATATATATATATATAAAATATATATATATATATATATATATGATTGCTGGTTTCTTTTTTCTGTCTCATAAACACGCTAGATAACAGGATATCTTGCTACTCTACTTACACTTTGGTCACACTTCACAGACACGCACATCATTATATAATATATATTATAATATATACATACATCTAGGTTTTTCTCCTTTTTCTAAATAGCTCTTGTTCTTCTTTATTTCTTCTATTGTCCATGGGGAAGTGGAAAAGAATCTTTCCTCCGTAAGCCATGCGTGTCGTATGAGGCGACTAAAATGCCGGGAGCAATGGGCTAGTAACCCCTTCCCCTTTGTAGCATTTACTAAAAAGAGAAGAAGAAAAACTTTTATAAAACTGGGATGTTTTAAATGTGCGTGGATGTAGTGCGGATGACAAGAAACAGTTTGTTGCTGATGTTATGAATGAAAAAGAAGTTGGAGGGTCCGGGCCCCTAAGCGAAACAAAGCTGAAGGGGGTGGGGGAGTTTCAGTGGGGGAAATAAATGGGATTAAATCTGGAGTATCTGAGAGAGTTAGAGAAAAGGAAGGGGTAGCAGTAATGTTTAAATGATCAGTTAAGGAAGGAGAAAAGAGAATATGAATGTGTAAATTCAAGAATTATGTGGATTAAAGTAAAGGTTTGGATGCGAAAAGTGGTCATAATAAGCGTGAAATGACTGGAGAAGAGAGGATGTAGAGGAGAGAGAGAGATTTTGGGAGATGTTAAGTGAATGTATAGGAGCCTTTGAACCAAGTGAGACAGAAATTTGTGGTAGGGGACCTGAATGTAAAGTAGGAGAAATTTTTAGAGAGGGGTGGTAGGTAAGTTTGGGGTGCCAGGGAAAATGATAATGGGAGCCCTTTGATTGAACTTTGTATAGAAAGGGGTTTAGTTATAGGTAATACATATTTTAAGAAAAAGAGGATAAAATAAGTATACAAGATATGATGTAGGGAAATGACGTAGTTTGTTGGTTATGTATTGGTAGATAAAAAGCTATTGAGTAGACTTCAGGATGTACATGTTTATAGAGGGGCCACAGATATATCAGATCACTTTCTAGTTGTAGCTACACTGAGAGTAAAAGGTAGATGGGATACAAGGAGAATAGAAGCATCAGGGAAGAGAGAGGTGAAGGTTTATAAACTAAAAGAGGAGGCAGTTAGGGTAAGATATAAACAGCTATTGGAGGATAGATGGGCAAATGAGAGCATAGGCAATGGGGTCGAAGAGGTATGGGGTAGGTTTAAAAATGTAGTGTTGGAGTGTTCAGCAGAAGGAAAGTGGGTGCGGGAGGGAAGAGGAGCGATTGGTGGAATGATGATGTAAAGAGAGTAGTAAGGGAGAAAAAGTTAGCACATGAGAAGTTTTTACAAAGTAGAAGTGATGCAAGGAGGGAAGAGTATAGGAGAAAAAGAGAGAGGTTAAGAGAGTGGTGAAGCAATGTAAAAAGAGAGCAAATGAGAGAGTGGGTAAGATGTTATCAACAAATTTTGTTGAAAATAAGAAAAAGTTTTGGAGTGAGATTAACAAGTTAAGGAAGCCTAGAGAACAAATGGATTTGTCAGTTAAAAATAGGAGAGGAGAGTTATTAAATGGAGAGTTAGAGGTATTGGGAAGATGGAGGGAATATTTTGAGGAATTGTTAAATGTTGATGAAGATAGGTTAGCTGTGATTTCGTGTATAGGGCAAGGAGGAATAACATCTTGCAGGAGTGAGGAAGAGCCAGTTGTGAGTGTGGAGGAAGTTCGTGAGGCAGTAGGTAAAATGAATGGGGGTAAGGCAGCCGGGATTGATGGATAAAGATAGAAATGTTAAAAGCAGAGGGGATATAGTTTTGGAGTGGTTGGTGCAATTATTTAATAAATGTATGGAAGAGGGTAAGGTACCTAGGGATTGGCAGAGAGCATGCATAGTTCCTTAGTATAAAGGCAATGGGGACAAAAGAGAGTGCAAAATTATAGGGGATAAGTCTGTTGAGTATACCTTGGTAAAGTGTATGGTAGAGTTATTATTGAAAGAATTAGAGTAAGATGGAGAATAGGATAGCAGATGAACAAGGAGGGTTTAGGAAAGGTAGGGGTGTGTGGACCAGGTGTTTACAGTGAAACATGTAAGTGAACAGTATTTAGATTAAGGCTAAAGAGGTCTTTGTGGCATTTATGGATTTGGAAAAGGCTTATGACAGGGTGGATAGGGGGGCAATGTGGCAGATGTTGCAGGTGTATGGTGAAGGAGGTAGGTTACTGAAAGCAGTGAGAGTTTTTACGAGGATAGTGAGGCTCAAGTTAGAGTATGTAGGAAAGAGGGAAATTATTTCCCAGTAAAAGTAGGCCTTAGACAAGGATGTGTGATGTCACCGTGGTTGTTTAATATATTTATAGATGGGGTTGTAAGAGAAGTGAATGCGAGGGTCTTGGCAAGAGGCGTGGAGTTAAAAGATAAAGAATCACACACAAAGTGGGAGTTGTCACAGTTGCTCTTTGCTGATGACACTGTGCTCTTGGGAGATTCTGAAGAGAAGTTGCAGAGATTGGTGGATGAATTTGGTAGGGTGTGCAAAAGAAGAAAATTAAAGGTGAATACAAGAAACAGTAAGGTTATGAGGATAACAAAAAGACTAGGTGATGAAAGATTGGATATCAGATTGGAGGGAGAGAGTATGGAGGAGGTGAATGTATTCAGATATTTGGGAGTGGACGTGTCAGCGGATGGGTCTATGAAAGATGAAGTGAATCATAGAATTGATGAGGGGAAAAGGGTGAGTGGTGCACTTAGGAGTCTGTGGAGACAAAGAACTTTGTCCTTGGAGGCAAAGAGGGGAATGTATGAGAGTATAGTTTTACCAATGCTCTTATATGGGTGTGAAGCATGGGTGATGAATGTTGCAGCGAGGAGAAGGCTGGAGGCATTGGAGATGTCATGTCTGAGGGCAATGTGTGGTGTGAATATAATGCAGAGAATTCGTAGTTTGGAAGTTAGGAGGAGGTGCGGGATTACCAAAACTGTTGTCCAGAGGGCTGAGGAAGGGTTGTTGAGGTGGTTCGGACATGTAGAGACAATGGAGCGAAACAGAATGACTTCAAGAGTGTATCAGTCTGTAGTGGAAGGAAGGCGGGGTAGGGGTCGGCCTAGGAAAGGTTGGAGGGAGGGGGTAAAGGAGGTTTTGTGTGCGAGAGGCTTGGACTTCCAGCAGGCATGCGTGAGCGTGTTTGATAGGAGTGAATGGAGACAAATGGTTTTTTAATACTTGACGTGCTGTTGGAGTGTGAGCAAAGTAACATTTATGAAGGGGTTCAGGGAAACCGGCAGGCCGGACTTGAGTCCTGGAGATGGGAAGTACAGTGCCTGCACTCTGAAGGAGGGGTGTAAATGTTGCAGTTTAAAAACTGTAGTGTAAAGCACCCTTCTGGCAAGACAGTGATGGAGTGAATGATGGTGAAAGTTTTTCTTTTTCGGGCCACCCTGCCTTGGTGGTTATCGGCCGGTGTGATAATAAAATAAAATAATAAATATGTACTATACATATGTCGTGCCGAATATGTAAAACTGGTCAATTAGCAAGAACTCATTTAAAATTAAGTCCTTTCTAAAATTTTCTCTTATACGTTTAGATATATTTTTTTCATTAATGTTGATGTGAAAATTTATAATTTTGCACCTAAAGGAACTTAGAAAACTTACCTAACCTTATTATAACAAGCGCAATTTATTTTAGCCTAACCCAACAAAATATATTTTAGATTTGTTTACAGCAATTTAATACTAAACAAACACAGTGAAATATATTTTTTCATTAGGTTCATAATGATTTTGGCGAAATTATTGCATACACAAATTTTCACTTGTCCTATATGGCAAGATGAGCATTGCTGTTTAAGCCAAGATCGCAAGTTCTGCCTATTCGGCACGACATATATATATATATATATATATATTATTATATATATATATATATATATTATATATATATATATATATATATAATATATATATATATATATATATATATATATATCCACCCCGCCTCGGTGGGATACGGCCGGTGTGTTGAAAGAAAGATATATATATATATATATATATATTATATATATATATATATATATATATATATATATATATATATATATATATATATATATATATATACACCTACCATCCGACTTACAACCTGCTCGACATACGACCACTCGACTTACGACCGTGTTTTTTATGCCAAATTTCTGGGAAATAAACAACTATTTGTGTTGCAAACTGTGTTTATCCTAAACCTTACAGTATAAAATACTGTACTAACAGCATAAAAAGTAAAGTAAAACATGAAATACCAAAATAAAACAATAAAATACAGTAAAGTCATTACAAAAATGTGATGTTGATATTCAGTAGTAAAGTTCGACTTGCGTCCATTTCGACTTACGACCGGTTTCTCGGAACCGAACTCGGTCGTAAGTCGGATGGTAGGTGTATATAAATATTCTTCTTCTTTCAACAAACCAGCCGTATCCCACCAAGGCAGGGTGGCCCAAAAAGAAAAACAAAAGTTTCTCTTTTTAAATTTGGTAATTTATACAGGAGAAGGGGTTGCTAGCCCCTTGCTCCCGGCATTTTAGTCGCCTCTTACAACACGCATGGCTTACGGAGGAAGAATTCTGTTCCACTTCCCCATGGAGATAAGAGGAAATAAGCAAGAACAAGAACTAGAAAGAAAATAGCAGAAAACCCAGAGAGGTGTGTATATATATGCTTGTGCATGTATGTGTAGTGTGACCTAAGTGTAAGCAGAAGTAGCAAGACATACCTGAAATCTTGCATGTTTACAAGACAGAAAAAAGACACCAGCAATCCTACCACCATGTAAAACAATTACAGGTTTCTGTTTTACACTTACTTGGCAGGATGGTAGTACCTCCCTGGGTGGTTGCTGTCTACCAACCTACTACCTAGATTACAGAGATTATAGAGTTGTGACAATCCTCTGCATCAGAACGTTGCTTCTGTATCAGTGAAAGTGCAGTGTGCATGTTGGGATTTGGGGAGTATTGGGGGCATAGAGGGGATCCTGCCAGCGGTGGTGTGGAGGAGGTTTTGTTTACCTCTGTGTCCAGCCGGGGTCGGGGATTGGGGGAGGAAGTGGTCGCTCACGACACCGTCATTGGATGCTGAATAGAAGAACACCTCGGTTAATAGTGAGAGCATGGTGATTAGTGTGCCAAGTGGCGAGGGTTTTTTCTAAATGAAATAATAAGTTGTTAGGTAAGACACATATGCAACAGTTAGACAACTTTATGTGTCTTACCTAACAACCTGTCGGTATTGTATACCATTTTGATATAATAAGTGCATAACAATTAGCAAAAGTTAGTCAGTGATGCGCATCTTGAGCGAACACACAGGGCCACTCCCTCTGTCCCCCATCCTTGATCCCCTCCCCTCATTCCAGCATAGGCCCACTGACTTCCTGGCCAAGGGTGTTGCCGTTTAGTGCCCCACCAATTACTAGCTCTGCCGCTCGCTACTCCCCCACCCTCATCCCCCATGTATCCATGCTGTCCTTCACCCGTTACCCCACAGCTGGCGCCCTCCCACCCCCGCGATGTCAGCAATGTAACAGAAAGTCCTGGGTTCCCAGGAATCTTCACGACAGAGCCAAAGCCGTTGTTCACGAGGCATATGCCAGGTGTGCTACAGGGAATGTGCACTCAATCCCTTATCTGGCAACATTCGTGCTCACAATGGATGTCTAGGCTCCAGGAGAGCTTCAAATGAGAACACCCAACAGCCCCTCCCAACAGTCAGTGCTGACAGCTACTGGGACTTCACCTCTACAGGGGACCTCAAATCTGCAATTAAATCAACATCCACCAGGACGCTGACACACATCCCCCAAAGCAGCTCGCCCTCAAGCTGCTAGCAAATTCACCGACCTTCTGAAGAAAGTCAACGATGCTCCTTCAAACAAGAGATCCTGGCACAACCTGCTGCTCTTTGGCAATGCCTGTTTGGCCGTCTCACCAAGGAGGGACAAGTCACTAGCAACACATGTTATTAGGGCAATAAATGCATTCCTGAGGGATGACAACCTCGTCCGTCTCCCACTAGGGTCGGGGGTTTGCGGGAGGAAGTGGTCGCTCATGACACCGTCACTGGATGCTGAACAGAAGAACACCTCGGTTAATGGTGAGAGCATGGTGATTAGTGTGCCAAATGGAGAGGGTTTTTTCTAAATGGAATAATAAGTGTAAAACAATTAGCAAAAGTTAGTCAGTGATGCGCATCTTGAGCAAACACACAGGGCCACTCCCTCCATCCCCCATCCCTGTTCCCCTCCCCTAATCCCAGCGTAGGCCCACTGACTTCCTGACCAAGGGCGTTGCCGTTTAGTACCCCACCAATTACTAGCTCTGCTGCTCGCTACTCCCCACCCTCATCCCCCATGCATCCATGCTGTCCTTCACCCATTACCCCACAGCTGGCACTCTCCCATCCCCACGATGTCAGCAATGTCACAAAAAGTCCCAGGTTCCCAGGAATCTTCACGACAGAGCCAAAGCCGTGGTTCATGAGGCATCTGCCAGGTGTGCACAGGGAATGTGCACTCAATCCCTTATCTGGCAACATTCGTGCTCACAATGGACGTCTAGGCTCTAGGAGAGCTCCAAATGAGAACACCCAACAGTCGGCGCTGACAGTTACTGGGACTTCACCTCTACAGGGGACCTCAAATCTGCAATTAAATCAACATCCACCAGGACTCTGACACATCCCCAAAGCAGCTCGCCCTCAAGCCGCTAGCAAATTCACCAACCTTCTGAAGAAAGTCAACTATGCTCCTTCAAACAACAGATCCTGGCACAACCTGCTGCTTTTTGGCAATGCCTGTTTGGCCATCCCATCAAGGAGGGACAAGTCACTAGCAACACATGTTATTAGGGCAATAAATGCATTCCCGAGGGATGACAACCTCGTCTGTCTCCCTCCTAGGACGACAAATACCCGCTGGGCAAATGCCAACAGGACACCGACGCCTCAAAAAATCAGAGCCCAAATTAGCAAAAAAATAGAGGGTAATATTATTGGAGCTCTGAGGCTTATAACCAGTGAGGATAACATCGCTCCTAAGGACATCAGTACAGCGCAAGCTCTGAAGGACAAACAACCACCCAGGGCTCCCAGTACCAACATCGACTTCCCTGACATTGCAGCAGGCGAAGAACATCTAACCTTACAGGATGCTGATGTGTATAAAGCTGCTATGTCATTTCCACAGGGCTCAGCAGGAGGTCTCACTGGTTTAAGGCCTCAACACTTAAAACAAATGCTCAATCCAGCACTTGGTGATGTTTCAGAGAGGCTGCTGTCTGAACTCACCAAATTTTCTAACCTGTGCCTGGCTGGCAGTGTCCCAGAGGCCATTAGACCCCTTTTCTTTGGTGCCTCATTGTGTGCCCTCGGAAAAAAGGATGGAGGAATCAGGCCCATTGCAGTGGGCAACACCCTTCGGCACCTAGTCACCAAGGCTGCAGTAAGAAGGGAGAGTCAAGAGGCTGCTGCAATGCTGAAACCAACTCAGCTCGGTTTTGGTGTTCAACAGGGCTGTGAAGCAGCTGCCCACGCAGCACGAGTATATATCAACAACATGTCCAATGAAAAAGCCTTGATCAAATTGGACTTTGCCAATGCTTTCAACTCAGTCATAAGGGATGCTGCTCTCCAAGTAGTTTATAGAAACTTCCCTTCCCTCTATCCCTTCATACAATCGTGTTATAGTGTGACTTCCAAACTATTGTTTGGGGACCGTGAAATTGACTCGTGTGAGGGTGTGCAACAGGGGGACCCTCTTGCTCCCTTTCTATTCTGTTTGGTCATCAAGGAAGTCAAAGAAGCACTCTCCAGTGAGCTCAATATCTTGTTCTTGGATGATGGTACCCTAGCTGGTACAACAGAATCTCTCCTAGAGAACATCAGAAAAATTAAAGACATGGGAGAAAGCCTGGTCCTATCTTTAACCCTTTCAGGGTTTCGGCCGTACTAGTACGGCTTATGCGCAGGGTTTTTTGACGTACTAGTACGCATAAATTCTAGCGCCGTCAAATCTCATGGGAAAAGGCTGGTAGGCCTAGATGTGAGAGAATGGGTCTGTGTGGTGGGTGTGCGCAGTAGGAAAAAAATCTGGGACCCAGTGGTGCATTGTGGGAACACCATCTTTGTAAACAATGTCCACCATGCCTCGCGGTAAGAGGTTCCTCACTCCTTGGCGAATTGGGACACTTTTGTTCCCCAGTGACAGTTCTAATACAGATGGAAGTGCCAGTGAAGATGAGTTTCAAGGTTTTGGTGAGGTTTTGACCGAAACTAATGACCATAATATCGGTAATATTGAGGAAAACCCAGACGACCTTCAGCCTTCCACCTCTGGTGCTGGGCCGTCTTGTTCACGTTCAGTTGTACCAGAATCAAAGAGGAAACTCCTATTTTCCCAAATCCCAGACTCAGTTGTGAGCATTTGTGATGATAGTGATAGTGAATATAAACCACAAGCTCTTGAAACTAGTTCCAGTAGTGACAGTGAAGTGCAATATTCCACAGTGAAGCGTCAGTATATACGATGATATATGCGCTCTGGTAGTGTGCCATATGCTATGATAGTGTGCCATATGACGATGATAGTGTTGCAATTGGGATGGAAAATGTGCATGGTGGTGGTAGTGGTGGTGCCGGCCGTGAGGCACCAGCAGTGGGCCATGCTGCCACCCACGCTGCCACCCACGCTGCCACCCACGCCGCTGCCTCAGCTGATCTACAACAAAGGCCACCATCCCCCACCCACCACACCAGCCTCCACAACCACAACCTCCACAACCACAACCTCCACAACCACAACCTCCACAACCACAACCTCCACAACCACAACCACCTGTCATTGTCCAGTACCCACCAGCAGACTGCACCTGGGATTGGCAGGAAGCTGTCAATTTTGTTCCAAATCCCCACCAGCTTGATGACAGCCAAAGTGGAATACGGCCATCCTGTACACTTGGGAACAATGCCAGTGAACTGGAATGTTTCGAGTTATTCTTTGACGAACCCCTGATGGAAATTATTGTCAGGGAAAGCAACACATACTACGAGTACACCATGGCAAGCGCAATACTTTCACCAAAATCACGTCTACACCAGTGGAAGGAGACAACTGTGGCTGAGATGTATCTTTTCTTTGCCACAATAATGCTTATGCCACATGTGTATAAGCACAGTGTGAAATCATATTGGTCAACAGACTGCCTGATTGCAACCCCAGGTTTCAGTGATATAATGCCAGTGAATCGATTTGTGCTAATGTTACATATGCTTCACTTCTCAGACAAAACCAGGCCTGACAGAAACAACAGGTTATATAAGATTAGGCATGTGTTTGTGTATCTGAAAGAGAAATTAGTATGTATTTTTATCCCTTCAGGAAGCTTGTAATTGACGAGTCTTTGATTCTGTTCAAAGGAAGACTCTCTTTCAAGCAGTACATACCAAGCAAGAGGAAACGCTTTGGTATAAAGTTGTTTGTGCTTTGTGATTGTTACAGTGGTCTGGTATTGGATATTATTGTGTACAATGGAAATTATACATTGCTAAATACCAGGAAGTTATTGGGCATCTCTGGTGATGTGGTTAGAACAATGATGGAACCATATCTTGGTAAGGGGCATATATTATATACAGATAACTGGTACACAAGCCCCACACTCAGTGATTTTTTGCGAGTGAACATGACAGATGTGTGTGGCACAGTGCGTGCAAATCGGAAACATATGCCCAGGTTTGACGCTGGCACTCGTAGAAGTGAGGTGCAGGTGTTCGCTACCAATGACATCATGGCATTTCGGTGGCATGACAAACGAGATGTCACACTGTTGTCATCAGTTCACCCTAACAAAATGACAAACACTGGCAGGCAGCATAGAGAAAGCAATGAACCCATTCCTACAGCTGTGATGGACTACTCCCTCAATATGCGCTCAGTGGACAAATGTGGCATGCAGACTGGGTTTGCTGATTGTGTTCGCAAGAGTTATAAGTGGTACATAAAACTCTTTTTCCATCTTTTGACCATTTCCATGCTGAATGCTTATAATATGTATAAGATGAGGACCAGAAACAAACCACCATATGGCGAATTCTGTTCGTCTGTCATCAGACAAATAGTATTCAAGTACCAAGGAACAGCACCTGCAATAGACCGTCCACCAAATTTTCAACAACTTCCTTCTCGTTTGAAGCATGGTGATCACTTCCTAGTAAAACTGCCTGCTACTGCTTTCAAGAAGAAGGCTCAAAAGAGGTGTTCCGTCTATGCACATACAAGAAAACGCCCACAACAACGCAGAGACACTCGTTTTATGTGTGAAGAATGTAAAACACCACTGTGCATGACACCATGTTTCAAAGACTTCCACAGGCTGCAGAACTTCTAGAAACATTCCCTGTGACTGTATATGTGTATATAAAATATAGAAAAATAGTAATAAACAACATTTCATATCGTTTGTTTGTGCAAATATTTTTTGTAAACAAAACAATGACAACTGTGTTTATGCCCTTATTGTGTAGTATTGAAAAAGAAATAACTTACAAAATACTGATCATACTGGTCTCACAGGCCATAAAAGTTACTTGGAAAAAGAAAAATTAAAAAATAATAGAAATTAGTACATAAGAAAGTAAATAAAAGAATACCAGGTGACGGCAGTTGGCGATGTTGCTACATGGTGCCCCTTTTTCAACTTCACGCCTCCATATCTTAGTAAGTATTGATGGTAAAAAAATTTTGTTTAGCCTATAATGTTCAGTAAAATAAACTATTTTTTCATAAGAAAAAATAATTTTTTTTTTTAAATTTGGCCGACCCTGAGAACAAGTCTCTGACAGGGCCTGTCGACCCTGAAAGGGTTAAACCCCACCAAATGTGAAATAGTTTCTACCACTCGACAGATGATCCAGAAATTAGTGCTGTTTTACCAGGAGCACGAGCCATTGATCCAGCCAATAGCACTGTCCTTGGCGCTCCTCTTGGGCCCAATGCAATCGATCTGATCCTAGAAAAATATCTCAAACCTCCAGACGATGGAAGGCAGGATGAAAGACATTAATACACATGATGCCTTCTACCTACTCACCAGGTGCCTGTCAATCCCAAAACTTACCTACTTTCTGAGATGCTCCCCAGCCTTCAGCAGTCCAAAACTTAAGGAATATGACTCTCTCCTTAAGACCATGCTAGAGAGTGTATTGAATCTTTCCCTGGAAGATGGACAGTGGTTGCAAGCCTCACTTCCAGTCAGGCTTGGGGGGCTGGGAGTAGGCAGATCCTCCCAGATTGCTCTACCAGCTTTCCTATCCTCTTCCAAAGCATCAAACGAGTTAATAAGACAAATTCTTCCTGAATACCTCAGTGACTCAGCTAGAATACAGGACCCTAACTATGCCAGTGCCATCGTTGAATGGGAAACTCTTGCTGCTCCAGCACCAAACCCTAGTGCAACACTGGCTCCCAGTCAAGCTGGGATGGCCCAATTGCTGAAAAGGTGCTTGCCAACATGCTCAGGGCTGCAACATCAGACAGGGAGACTGCCCGTCTCCAGGTTGTGAGTGCACCTCACTCCTGGAGTTTACCTGGAGTTTACCTGGAGAGAGTTTCGGGGGTCAACGCCCCCGCGGCCCGGTCTGTGACTTCCTTCAAACAGTTCCCATATCGGCAATGGGAACGCGCCCCAACCCTAAGACCCTCCGTATTGCAGTGGTTCTGCACCTTGCTGCCCCAATTCACATGGAATATACGTGTATTTGCAGCAAAGCGCAAGCCGACCAATATGGTCTACATGGTCTTAACTGTTCCAAAACCAAGGGCTGGCATGCAAGACACAATAAGGTCAACAACATCATAACGAGAACCCCAGTGTGTGTCCACACTGGCTGACACCTATATCCGTCAGTGTCGGGCGACAGGGAGGAGCTGCCGACAACAGGGAGGAGTACAAGATCAGCAAGTACAGGGACATAAGCCAACAGTATCAATTTGTCCTAGTGGGATCAGAGACCCTGGGATCATGGGAAAAAAATGCCACATGTTTCCTTAAAGAATTGGGTTCCAGACTCATCAAAACCACCAGGGACCCAAGGGCAGCCACTTTCATGTTCCAGCGCCTCAGCGTAGCCATCCAGGGGGCAAAGGCTTGCTGCATACTTGGCTCATGTCTGGCTTCGGAGGAGCTGGAGAAAATCCATAATCTTTAACATGTTGTACCACTGTATTCACGTTTGTGTTTCCTGTAAATGTATTCTATCTATTAATAAATTTTCCCATAGAATACAAAATATAGGGGACGGCAGGAGAAGAAAATATTTAAACAGCTCCGGAGAGAACCTTGAGTTTTTCCTGAAGTACGTTTATTGTCTTCTCTGAGGATGAGGGTACCCAGTCCAGTTATAGAGGTGGTACCTTCATACATATACATATACATATACATATATATATATATATATATATATATATATTATAATATATATATATATATTTATATATATATATATATTATTTTTTTTTTTTTTTTTTCAACAAACCGGCCGTATCCCACCAAGGCAGGGTGGCCCAAAAGAAAAACGAAAGTTTTCTCTTTTAAAATTTAGTAATTTATACAGGAGAAGGGGTTACTAGCCCTTGCTCCCGGCATTTTAGTCGCCTCTTACAACACGCATGGCTTACAGAGGAAGATTCTGTTCCACTTCCCCATGGAGATAAAAGGAAATAAACAAAAACAAAAACTAGAAAGAAAATAGCAAAAAACCCAGAGGGGTGTTTTTATGTTTTTAAAAGTAAGTGTAAGTAGAATTAGCAAGAGGGTTCCCTTGAAATCTTGATATTTATGGGGACAGAAAAAAAGATCCCAAAGGAACCCTACCACCAGGGTTAAAACAATTTCAGGCTTTCTTTTTTTACATCATTTGGGCCCGGGACAGTAGTACCCCCCTGGGCAGTTGCTGTCTACCAACCTACTCCCTTACGAAAGAAAAAAAATTTTTTTTTTTTATTTATTTATTTTTTTTTAAGGATCCTCCTTGAGGGGAAAGTTCGCCCCTTTAAAATTTTCGTTCGTTTTCCAAAAGAAAAAACAATCAAACAATGGTTCGTTTTTTTCCCTTAAAAAAATTCCACTTTTGGGGCGTTCGTAAGTAAAGGTAACCCCTGTGTGTGTGTTTGTTAGTTAGTTACCATTTTGTCCTGGGCACTTTGTCGATTGACACTGGGCCCTGTTGTGTGTGTGTAGGGTGTGGGTTTGTGTAGGTTTTGTGTGTGTGTGTGTGTGTGTGTGTGTGTGTTTTGTGTGTGTGTGTGTGTGTGTGGGTTTTTGTGGGTGTGTGTGGGGTGGTGTGGGTGTGTGTGGGTGGTGTGGGGGTTTTTGTGTGGGGGTGTGTGGGGGTGTTTTGGGGGTGTGGGGGGGTTTGGGGTGGGGGTGTGTGGGGGTTTTTTTTGGGGGTGTGTGGGTGTGTGTGGGTGTGTGGGGGTTTGGTGTGGGGGGGTTGTGTGTGGGTGTGTGTGGGTGTGTGTGGGGGGGGTTGTGGGTGTGTGGGGTGTGTTGGGTGGGTTGGGTGTGTGGGTGTGTGGGGGTGTGGGGGGGGTTGTGTGTGGGTGGGTTTTGTGTGTGTGTGTGTGTGGTGTGTGTGTGTGTGTGTGTGGGTGGGTGGGTGTTGGTGGGGGGGTGGGTGGGGTGGGGTGGGTGGGGGGGTGTGGGGGGGGTTGGGTTGTGGGGGGGGGTGGGTGGGGGGTGGGGGGGGGTGGGTGGGTGGGTGTGGGTGGGGGGGGTGGGGGGGTGGGTGTGGTTTACACTAGGTTACGCTTTTTTTTGGGGAGATTAAAATTTTTTTTTTTTTAAACAATAAATTCCTTTTTAAAATATCACTAATTTTTTCCCTATTTTAAATTAGTTGTGTACACGGGTTTTTGTTGTGGTGTTTTTACTAGCTTGTCGTTCTTTAAAAAAAAAGGGGGGGGGGGGGGGTCACTTTAAACCTTTGTTATTGTTTTTGGGTTTCCCGGGGTATTTCCCCCGGCCCCCAGTCTTCGCACACTGGGCCCTACTTTACTTTTTGATGATTATGGATTTTTTTTTTCTCATCAATTCCTTTTTTTTTATACTAATGTTTATTATTAAAAAAAATTAGGGAGTGCCCCAATGTGTTTGTATTTTCGTACTTGTTTTACTAGCTTGTCGTTTGTGGGGGGGGGGGGGGGTTTCCTAGGCTCACAACTTTTCGGAAAGTTTACCGGGAGATATTTAATAATTTACAAAACATTATCGGGGTTTTTAAACCATATCTATTCCTGGTAGGGAAAATAGGGAGGAGTGATTTTTATAGCAAAAAACCGGGCGGGGCGAGACCTGGATTTTAGACACTAAAAAAAATTTAAACCACAAATAGGCAAGTGGGAAGTCGTTTTGCAAACCCCAATGGGGTTTCCCTGTGGTCGGCTGCTATCAACTCCTTCAATTTTTTAACCCCTTCGGAAAAACTTTATCTGCATTCAAGTTTTTTTTTTTCTTTTTTTTTTTAAGATTTGGGAAATTCCCCTCTTTTTTCTTTAGTCCGGTATTAGGGTCAAAAACAAATCTTTTTGATGTTAGCAAACATTCCAACCCCAAACAGGGGTTTTTGGGAAAAATTTTTTTCTTACTTTAATTTATTTACTTAACCCACTTTTTTTATGACCTTTCCCTACACTGCTTTTAAAACCCCAACTAACTTATGTTTTTGTTAAATTTTCAGATCAACCTTTAAAACCCAAAAATTAAAACTTTTTTGGTTTTTTTGGTATTTTTGTGTCAACACTGCACCCAGACCCGATCAGTTGACTGCTACCCCCCTCACTAAAATTTCCTTTTAAAATTTTAAATTGTAAAATTCTTGATCTTATCCATTATTCCCCACTCTTGTGTGTGTGTGTGTGTATGTGTGTTGTGTTTTGTGTTTTGTGGTGTTTTGTGTGTGTGTGTTGTGTGTGTGTGTGTTTTTGTGTGTGTGTGGGGTGTGTGTGTGTGTTTCTGGTGTGTGTTTTCTGTTTTGTGTGTGTCGTGTGTGTGTTTTCCTGTGTGTGTGCTGTGTGTGTGTGTCGGTGTGGGTGTGTCTGTGGGGGTGTGTCTGTGTGTGTGTGTGTGTGTCTGTGTGTGTGTGTTGTGTGGTGTGTCTGTGTGTGTGTGTCTGTGTGTGTGTGTCTGGTGTGTGTGTCTGTGTGTGTGGGGGTCTGTGTGTGTGTGTCTGTGTGTGTGTGTCTGTGTGTGTGTTTTGTGTGCATGTGTGTGTGTGTGTGTGTGTGTGTGATGTTGTGTGTGCAGGGTGTGTGTTTTGGCATGTGTGGTTGTGTGCTTTGGGTTGTTGTGTGTGTGTGTTGTGTGTTGGGGGCCATGTGTGTGTGGGTGCATGTGTGTAGTGAATTTTTGTGTGTGTGTGTTGTTGTGGGTGTTGTGTGTGTGTGTGTGTGTGTGTGTTGTGGGTGTGTGTGTGATTTGTTTTTTAATTTTTTTAAATGAGGGTTTAGGATTGCGGGTGCCTTTTGTATGTTCAAAAATATGAAAGGGTTTAAAGGAAAGTCTTGCTACTTCTATTACACTTAGGTCACACTAACCTTTCATGTACATGTTTATTTATATGCAATCATTGAGTTTTCTTTGATTTTTTTTATTTTAGGTCTTTTTTCTTAATTTTCTTTTCCCTTTTTTTCCATGGGAAATTTGGAAAAAGAATCTTTCCTCCCTAAACCATGCGTGTTGTAAAAATCAACTTTAAAAAAACCCGGAACAATTTTGGGTAGTAACCCCCTTTTGTACCGATTACTTAAAAAAAAAAAAAAAATTGTCCAAGTGGAAAATCTTAATGTTTGTGGATGTTGTGCAAATATAAGAGATGATTGTGGATGTTATGAAAGAGATGAAGCTTTGGGTGTCCTGGTTTAAGGAAACAAAAACAGGGAAGGGGGGGGAGAAAAGTTTCAGGGAGGAGAAGTAAAGGGATTGGTCAGGGGTTTTTAAATAGAGTTGGAGCTAAAGAATGATAGCAAAAAATGTTGGGAAAGGGTAAAGCTATGGCGAAAAAGAGAGTTTTAAAAAGGGATTAAAAAAAGGGGGTTTTATGAAGGGAAAATAAAAGGGGTTTGGGTGGAAAAAATGGGTTATAGTAAGTGTATATGCCCCCTGGGGAAGAAAAAAGTTTTTGGGGGGAGAGAGAGGTTTTGGGAAATTTTTGAATGAGTGTGTGGGGAGTTTTGAAAACCCAAGTGTGAGAGTACTTGTGGTTGGGGGTTTCAATGCTAAAGTTTGGGTAAAAAAAGTTGTGGAGGGGTTTGTAGGTAAAATTTTGGGGGGCCAGGGGGAAATGAAAAGGGGAGGGCCCCCAAATTTAGCTATGTGTAGAAAAAGGTTTGGTAATAAGTAATAATTTTTTTATGAAAAAAAAGGGGTAAATTTTAAAAAGGAATTTATGTAGGACATAATGAAAATAAGTTTTTTTAGATTATTTATTAGTGGATAAAAGGTTGTTGGGGAGGTTTTAGGATGTACATGTTTATAGAGGGGCAACCGATTTATCGGATCCTTTTTTTGTTTTGGGGGTGCAGGGTTGAAAAGAGGTAGATGGGACAAAATTAAAAAGGGAACAACAAGAGAGAGGTTTAAAAATGGTTTTAAAAAAAAGGGGGGAAGAAGTTCAGGGGGAGTTAAGTATATTGGCCCGAAAGGTGGGGTAGTGAAAATAGAATAGTGGAGGGATTAAAGAGGGGGTTTGGGGGTGGTTTTAAAAATTTCAGTTTTTAGAAAATGCGGCAAGGGAAATTTGTGGCTATAGGGGGTGGGTGCAGGGGGAAAAAAGGGGGAGGTGGTGGGAAAAGATGGAAAAATAAAGGGTGTGATAAAAGAGAAAAAGGTAACTTATGAAGGTTTTTACAAAGGGAGAAGTGTTATAAAAAGAGCAGGTATATGGAAAGTAAAAGAAAAGGTGAAGAGAGTGGTGAGGAGTGTAAAAAAGGAAAAACAGATGATAGAGTGGGAGGGGGGGGGGGGCCCTTGTCAAGAAAATTTTTATGAAAATAAAAAAAAAATTTTGGGTTGAGAAAACAAAATTAAGAAAGCCTAGGGAATGAATGGGGTTTTTCAATTAAAAAGACGTAGGGGAAAAAGAGTAGATGGGGGGGATGGAGGTTTCTGGTTGGGTGGCGGGAATATTTTGAGGAAATTTTAAATGTTTTACGAAAAAAAGGGGGGCGGGGGAACTTTCCCTGAATGGCCGGGGAGGTTACCCACTTTTAGGAGTGAGAAGAGCAAGTTTTGAGCGTTGGGGGGGTGCGGGGAAGCATTACATAAAAAAGAAAGGGGGGTAAAACAGTGGGAAATGACGGGGGGGTCATTACGGAAATGTTAAAAGGGAGGGGGAAAAAATTAGTGTTAGGGGGTGGTTGATATTTTTGTTTTTTTTAAATGTAGGAAAAAGGAGAAGGTACCTTAGGGATTGGGAGAGAGGGATGTATAATTCCTTTTATAAAAGGGAAAGGGGGGAAGAGGATTGTAAAAAAAATTTTAGAGGAATAAGTTTACTGATTATAAACCCGGGGAAAAATGTACGGTTTGCATTATTCTGAAAGAATGAGGGGGTAAGACAGAGAGTAGGATTGCAGATGAGCAAAGAGGCTTTAGAGTGGGTAGGGGATGTGTACATCAAGTGTTTACATTGAAGCATATTGAGGATTTTCTTTCTTTTTGGGTCATCCCGCCTCGGTGGGAGATGGCCGACTTGTTAAAAAAAATATATATACAATTTTTTTTTTTTTTATCACACTGGCCGATTCCCACCAAGGCAGGGTGGCCCGAAAAAGAAAAACTTTCACCATCATTCACTCCATCACTGTCTTGCCAGAAGGGTGCTTTACACTACAGTTTTTAAACTGCAACATTAACACCCCTCCTTCAGAGTGCAGGCACTGTACTTCCCATCTCCAGGACTCAAGTCCGGCCTGCCGGTTTCCCTGAACCCCTTCATAAATGTTACTTGGCTCACACTCCAACAGCACGTCAAGTATTAAAAACCATTTGTCTCCATTCACTCCTATCAAACACGCTCACGCATGCCTGCTGGAAGTCCAAGCCCCTCGCACACAAAACCTCCTTTACCCCCTCCCTCCAACCTCTCCTAGGCCGACCCCTACCCCGCCTTTCTGTAGTGGAAGGAAGGCGGGGTAGGGGTCGGCCTAGGAGAGGTTGGAGGGAGGGGGTAAAGGAACATTTATATTGGAAAGGTGGTAGGAGGCTAAACGGTGGCGGGAGGATAAATGGTTGTTTCCTTGCTAAACACTGGGTGAAAATTCATTGAACAAGAAAGAATACATGAATAAACAGTTTTTTCTACAGTATACAGTGGTGCTTTCATTGAATAAATGTAACTAAGGTACCTAGGGATTGGCAGAGGACATGCATAGTCCCTTTGTATAAAAGCAAAGGGGAGAAAAGAGAGTGCAAAAATTATATAGGGAAATAAGGCTGTTGATTATACCTGGTAGAGTTATTACTTCAAGAATTAAAAGTAAGATGGAGAGCAGGATTGAAGATGAACAAGGAGGCGTGTGGACCAAATGTTTACTGCAAAATATATAGCTGAACAGTATTTAGATAATGGTAAAGAAGTTTTTGTTGCATTTATGAATGTGGAAAAGGCATATAATAGGTAGATAGGGAGGCAATGTGGCAGATGTTGCAAATGTATGCAATAGGAGGTAGGTTATCTGAAAGCTGTGAAGAGATGTGGGATTAAAAGTTGAAGAATCTAACACAAAGTGGGAGTTGTCACAGTTACTTTTTGCTGATGACACTGTGCTTTTGGGAGATTCTGAAGAGAAGTTGCAGAGGTTGGTGACTGAATTTAGACCACACTACACATGCATGTACACGCATATATATACAAACCCCTCTGTCGGTAGTGTTACTGTCCTAAAAACGTAGATAATCCCAGCTACTTTATAGATAGACTGCCTTGCTAGCTGTGATGTCACCAGATCCTCACATGTGAGTGGTAGGCCAGAGGTCCCACTCTGTCATGGAGTTCCACGCTAGGCATAGGGTTTTCTTCTATTTTCTTCCAAGTTCTTGTTCTTGTTTATTCCCACTTATCTCCATGGGGAAGTGGAACAGAATTCTTCCTCCATAAGCCATGCGTGTTGTAAGCGGCGACTAAAATGCTGGGAGCAAGGGGCTGGTAACCCTTTCTCCTGTATAAACTACTAAAAACAAGGAAATGTAAGGTGATGAGGATAAATAAAAAATTAGGTAGCAAAAAATTGGATATCAGATTGGAGGGAGAGAGTATGGAGAAGGTGAATGTGTTCAAATATTTGGGAGTGGACATGTCAGCAGATGGGTCTATGAAAGATGAGGTGAATCATAGAATTGATGAGGGGAAAAAGGTGAGTGCTGCACTGAGGAGTCTATGGAGACAAAGAATTTTATCTATGAAAGCAAAGAGGAGAATGTATGAGAGTATAGTTATACCAATGCTCTTATATGGATGTGAAGCATGAGTGGTGAATGTTGCAACAAGGAGAAGGCTGGAAGCAGTGGAGATGTCATGTCTGAGGGCAATGTGTGGCGTGAATATAATGCAGAGAATCCATAGTTTGGAGATTAGGAGGTGCGGGATTACCAAATCCAGAGGGTTAAGGAGGGGTTATTGAGGTGGTTCAGACATGTAGAGAGGCAGGAACAAAACAATGACTTCGAGAGTGCATAAATCTGTAGTGGAGGGAAGGCAGAGTTGGGGTAGGTCTAGGAAAGGTTGGAGGGAGGGGGATAAAGGGGGTTTTGTGTGCGAGCATGTTAGATAGGAGCGAATGGAGACAAATGGTTTTTAGGACTTGACGTGCTGTTGGAGTGTGAGCAAGGTAACACTGACGAAGGGATTCAGGGAAACCGGCAGGCTGGACTTGAGCCCTGGAGATGGGAAATGCAGTGCCTGCACTCTGAAGGAGGGGTGTTAATATTGTAGTTTTATAAACTGTAGTGTAGGCATGCCTCTGGCAAGACACTGATGGAGTGAATGATGATGAAAGTGTTTCTTTTTTGGGCCACCCTGTTGTGATGGGAAACGGCCGATGTGTTAATAAAAAAAAATGTAAAAGAAGGAAATTAAAAGTGAACACAGGAAGGGAGTATGAAAAAAGTGAATATATTCAGATATTTGGGAGTGGACTCGTCAGAAGATGAGTCTATGAAAGATGAGGGGGAAAAAGGCAAGTGGTACAGTGAGGAGTCTGTGGAGACAAAAAATGCTATCCATGGAAGCAAAGTGGGGAATGTATAAATATAATGCAGTTTGTATAAATGTATAAATATAATGTATAAATATAATGTAGTTTGGAAATTAGGAGGAGGTGTGGGGTTACTAAAAGTATTATCCAGAGGGATGAGGAGGGGTTGTTGAGGTGGTTTGGACATTTAGAAAGGGTGGAACAAAACAGAATGACTTGGAGAATGTATAAATCTGCAGGGAAAGGAAGGCGGGGTAGGGGTCGCTCTAGGAAAGGTTGGCGGGAGGTAGTAAAAGAGATTTTGTGTAGGAGGGGTTTGGACTTCAAGCAAACTTGCATGAGCATGTTAGATAGGAGTGAGTGGTGATGAATGGTTTTCATGACTTGATGTGCTGTTGGAGTGTGAGCAAAGCAACATTTATGAAGGGATTCAGGGAAACCAGCAATCCAGACTCGAGTCCTGGAGGTGGGAAGTATAGTGCCTGCGCTCTAAAGGAGTGGTGCTGATGTTGCAGGTTTTTAACTGTAGTGTAACCATGCCTCTGGCAAGACAGTAATGGAGTGAAATGATGATGAGAGTATTTCTTCTTTTTCAGGTCACTCTGCCTTGGTGAGAAATGGCCAATGAGTTAATAAAAAAAATGCACAATCTCTAAATATAGTACAGTATTATGAAACAATATGCTGTTAGTGAGAACACTGATTACTAAATAGAGAAAATAAAAAGTACCTACCTAAATGTGTTTTTTTCCTTGGCCATACGACGTGATATGGTGTGAACATTGCGAGGAGGTAAAGGAATATTCACTTCAAGGCCCAATGCATGAAGATGATTCTGAAAATTTGTAACAAATCACAAAATGTAAATTAGCTTAATATAATGTATACACATACACACATAAACACACACATGTGCATGCATGCAAGTGGCATATAACAGTTCATCCTAAAAATGTCACATATAGGAATGACTTAAAAAAGTATTGGACAATCGTATAAAACAAAGAGGATATTGAAAAATGATACAAAGTGCCACTTACCAAACATATAAAAGATTCAAACAGGGAAGAAATAAATACAGGTCAGCCATCACTAATCCAGCATCATTGGGACCAGTAGTGGGTCAAATCAGTGAGTTTGCCGGATTACAGAGTGGTTAGGGTAGAATACACTTAATTAACCTATCAGTAGAGACTCTTTCTGCTACACCTTCCTCATTTTCATCACTACTTTCTCCTCCACTGGCTTGCTGCTGTGGATTTACAACCATCTGCACAATTTCTGAGTCAGTATAATGATGAAATTTGAGTCAGTATAATGACGAAATTTGAAATTGTGCTAGCTGAAATTAGTGCTGGATTACTGATGGAACCGGATAACTGATTGCTGGATTAGTGATGGCCAGCCTGTATATAACCAAGATAAGGAGAAAAGAAGTAAGGAGCACTGCTAAAGAATATTTGACTTGCATGGGATGTGTTCTTGGAATACTGTTAGGAAAGTCAATCTGTTCATATCAGGTAAGGTTTATTTCCAGTTAGCAGAGTTGGCACAGCCACTCAGAAAACTAGGCAATCACCTAAAGCAGCAAAACTATTCACAAAACAGTAGAAAAAGTCCTAATACATTGTTAGAACAATTCAAAATTAAACCACAAACTGGAAATGAAAACATTAAGCTGTGCAGAGAGGGGTCACCTTGACAGTCCACCTGTGGGAAGTTCCTAAATAGCTAAAAACAATTTTTATTTATTACAGAGTATGTGTAAAGGTTAATACAATTAGATATATTAGTAAAAATATCAATATAATTATAGGTAGTAGGTTGGTTGACAGCAACCACCCAGGGAAGTACTACCGTCCTGCCAAGTGAGTGTAAAACGAAAGCCTGTAATTGTTTTACATGATGGTAGGATTGCTGGTGTCTTTTGTCTGTCTCATAAATATGCAAGATTACAGGTACGTCTTGCTACTTCTACTTACACTTACGTCACACTACACATACGTGTACAAGCATATATATATACACCACTCTGGGTTTTCTTCTATTTTCTGTCTAATTCTTGTTCTAGTTTATTTCCTCTTACCTCCATGGGGAAGTGGAACAGAATTCTTCCTCTGTAAGCCATGTGTGTCATAAGAGGCGACTAAAATGCCAGGAGCAAGGGGCTAGTAACCCCTTCTCCTGTATATATTACTAAATTTAAAAGGAGAAACTTTAGTTTTTTCTTTTGGGCCACCCCACCTCGGTGGGATACAGCTGGTACATTGAAAGAAGAAAGATTAATATAATATCTTTGTATAATGCTTGGAAGTGTCTGAATGAACCCTAGCTCTATAATGCAAAATCACTTAGCAATACAATACAATAAACTATTCATATAATAAACGGTACAGCACTATATTAGAATATGCCAAAAATATTCAATATTTGTTGATATCACAGGTACTAAAGAACTGTACTGAATTTACATTAAAGAGGAGTGATTGGTGGAATGATGAAGTAAAGGGTGTGATAAAAGAGAAAAAGGTAGCTTATGAGAGGTTTTTACAAAGCAGAAGTGTTATAAGAAGAGCAGAGTATATGGAGAGTAAAAGAAAGGTAAAGAGAGTGGTGAGAGAGTGCAAAAGGAGAGCAGATGATAGAGTGGATGATAGAGGGAAAATATGGATTTGTCAGTTAAAAACAGAGTAGGGGAGTTAGTAGATGGGGAGATGGAGGTATTGGGTAGATGGCGAGAATATTTTGAGGAACTTTTAAATGTTAAGGAAGAAACAGAGGCAGTAATTTCATGCACTGGTCAGGGAGGTATACCATCTTTTAGGAGTGAAGAAGAGCAGAATGTAAGTGTGGGGGAGGTACGTGAGGCATTACGTAAAATGAAAGGGGGTAAAGCAGCTGGAACTGATGGGATCATGACAGAAATGTTAAAAGCAGGGGGGATATAGTGTTGGAGTGGTTGGTACTTTTGTTTAATAAATGTATGAAAGAGGGGAAGGTACCTAGGGATTGGCAGAGAGCATGTATAGTCCCTTTATATAAAGGGAAAGGGGACAAAAGAGACTGTAAAAATTATAGAGGAATAAGCTTACTGAGTATACCAGGAAAAGTGTACGGTAGGTTATAATTGAAAGAATTAGAGGTAAGACAGAATGTAGGATTGCGGATGAGCAAGGAGGTTTAGAGTGGGTAGGGGATGTGTAGATCAGGTGTTTACATTGAAGCATATATGTGAACAGTATTTAGATAAAGATAGGGAAGTTTTTATTGCATTTATGGATTTAGAAAAGGCATATGATAGAGTGGATAGAGGAGCAATGTGGCAGATGTTGCAAGTATATGGAATAGGTGGTAAGTTATTAAATGCTGTAAAGAGTTTTTATGAGGATAGTGAGGCTCAGGTTAGGGTGTGTAGAAGAGAGGAGAATACTTCCGGTAAAAGTAGGTCTTAGACAGGGATGTGTAATGTCACCATGGTTGTTTAATATATTTATAGATGGGGTTGTAAAGGAAGTAAATGCTAGGGTGTTTGGGAGAGGGGTGGGATTAAATTATGGGGAATCAAATTCAAAATGGGAATTGACACAGTTACTTTTTGCTGATGATACTGTGCTTATGGGAGATTCTAAAGAAAAATTGCAAAGGTTAGTGGATGAGTTTGGGAATGTGTGTAAAGGTTAGAAAGTTAAAAGTGAACATAGAAAAGAGTAAGGTGATGAGGGTGTCAAATGATTTAGATAAAGAAAAATTGGATATCAAATTGGGGAGGAGGAGTATGGAAAGAAGTGAATGTTTTCAGATACTTGGAGTTGACGTGTCGGCGGATGGATTTATGAAGGATGAGGTTAATCATAGAATTGATGAGGGAAAAAAGGTGAGTGGTGCGTTGAGGTATATGTGGAGTCAAAAAACGTTATCTATGGAGGCAAAGAAGGGAATGTATGAAAGTTATAGTAGTACCAACACTCTTATATGGGTGTGAGCTTGGGTTGGTTAAATGCAGCAGCGAGGAGACGGTTGGAGGCAGTGGAGATGTCCTGTTTAAGGGCAATGTGTGGTGTAAATATTATGCAGAAAATTCGGAGTGTGGAAATTAGGAGAAGGTGTGGAGTTAATAAAAGTATTTAGTCAGAGGGCAGAAGAGGGGTTGTTGAGGTGGTTTGGTCATTTAGAGAGAATGGATCAAAGTAGAATGACATGGAAAGCATATAAATCTATAGGGGAAGGAAGGAGGGTAGGGGTCGTCCTCGAAAGGGTTGGAGAGAGGGGGTAAAGGAGGTTTTGTGGGTTAAGGGGCTTGGACTTCCAGCAAGCGTGCGTGAGCGTGTTAGATAGGAGTGAATGGAGACGAATGGTACTTGGGACCTGACGATCTGATGGAGTGTGAGCAGGGTAATATTTAGTGGTAATATTTAGCATAGTGGACAAAAACCCGCTCAGCGACCTTCGTCCGAGACGCGTCCAATGTGCGGCCTCAGCCAGCCTCACATGTGCCGCCCGTCCCATTGTTTACCAGCCAGCCTCCGCGGTAACATTCAAGCATACACTCGGAATATTTCGTATTATTACAGTGTTTTCGGTGCTGTTTCTGGAAAATAAGTGACCATGGGCCCCAAGAAAGCTTCTAGTGCCAACCCTGTGGTAAAAAGGGTGAGAATTAGTATGGAAATTAAGAAAGATTTTGAAGGGTTTGGGGCTAACCCTGAGAAGCCTATGCCAGTTGTGGAATCCATTGTGCCTACTTCAAAAATTAAGGAAATGTGTGCACAGTGGGTTGAACTGCAAACCTTTATGGATGAAAATCACCCTGACACAGCTGTTGCAAGCCGTGCTGGTGGACTATTTCAATGACAATGTTATGGCCCATTTTAGACAAATGTAAGGAACGGGAGGTACAGAGCTTATGGACAGATTTGTTGTGCGACAGAGGTCCAGTGACTCTGAAGCTGGTCCTAGTGGCATTAAAAGAGAAGGGAAAGTAACCCGGAAAGGACTTGCTACCTCAAGTCCTAATGGAAGGGGATTCCCTTCTAAACACTAACACTCTCTCTCCCCTCCTCCCATCCATCAATCATCACCAGATCTTCAATAAAAGTAAGTGTCATGTAATTGTGCATGCCTTTTTCAGTTTGTGTGTACTAAAATTAACATTTTTTTGTGGTAAAAAAAATTTTTTTTCATACTTTTGGGTGTCTTGCACGGATTAATTTTATTTCCATTATTTCTTATGGGGAAAATTAATTCGCATAGCGAACATTTCGCATAACGACCAGCCCTCTTGCACGGATTAAGTTCGCTATGCGGGGGTCCACTGTATTAGAATGTAGGACAGAAGTTTGTGGTTATAGGAGGGTGGGTGCAGGAGGAAAAAGGAGTGATTGGTGGAATGATGAAGTAAAAGGTGTGATAAAAGAGAAAAAGGTAGCTTATGAAAGGTTTTTACAAAGCAGAAGTGTTATAAGAAGAGCAGAGCATATGGAGAGTAAAAGAAAGGTGAAGAGAGTAGTGAGAGAGTGCAAAAGGGGAGCAGATGGTAGAGTGGGAGAGGCACTGTAAAAAAATTTTAATGAAAAAAAGAAAAAATTTTGGAGACAAAGTTAAGAAAGCCTAGGGAATGAATGGATTTGTCAGTTAAATAAAGAGTAGGGGAGTTAGTAGATGGGGAGCAGAAGGTATTGGGTAGATGGCAGGAATATTTTGAGGAACTTTTAAATGTTGATGAAGAAAGGGAGGCAGATAGTGAGGCTCAGGTTAGGGTGTTTAGAAGTGAGGGAGATTACTTCCCGGTAAAAGAAAATCTTAGACAGGGATGTGTAATGCCACCATGGTTGTTTAATATATTTATAGATGGGGTTGTAAAAGAAGTAAATGCTAAGGTGTTGGGGAGAAGGGTGAGATTAAATTATGGGGAATCAAATGCAAAATGGGAGTTGACACAGTTAATTTTTGCTGATGATACGGTGCGTATGGGAGATTCTAAAGAAAAGTTGCAAAGGTTAGTGGATGAGTTTGGGAGGGTGTGTAAAGGTAGAAAGTTGAAAGTGAACATAGATAAGAGTAAGGTGATGAGGATATCAAATGATTTAGATAAAGAAAAATTGGATATCACATTGGAGAGAGGGAGTATGGAAGAAGTGAATGTTTTTAGATATTTGAGAGTTGACGTGTCAGCAGATGCGTTTATGAAGGATGAGATTAACCATAGAACTTATGAAGGAAAAAAGGTGAGTGGTGTGCTGAGGTATATGTGGAGACAAAAAGCATTATTTATGGAGGCAAAGAAGGGAATGTATGAAGGTATAGTGGTACCAACATTCTTATATGGGTGTGAAGCATGGGTTGTAAATGCTGCAGCGAGGCGGTTGGAGGCAGTGGAGATGTCCTGTCTAAGGGTAATGTGTAGTGTAAATATTATGCAGAAAATTCAGAGTGTGGAAATTAGGAGAAGGTGTGGAGTTAATAAAAGCATTAGTCAGAGGGCTGAAGAGGGGTTGTTGAGGTGGTTTGGTCATTTAGAGAGAATGGATCAAAGTAGAATGACATGGAGAGCGTATAAATCTGTAGGGGAAGGAAGACAGGGTAGGGGTCATCCTCATAAAGGTTGGAGGGAGGGGGCAAAGGAAGTTTTGTGGGCGAGGGGCTTGGACTTCCAGCAAGCGTGCGTGAGCGTGTTAGAAGTGAATGGAGACGAATTATTTTTGGGACCTGACAAGCTTTTGGAGTGTGAGCAGGGTAATATTTAGTGAAGGAATTCAGGGAAACTGGTTATTTTTATATAGCCAGACTTGAGTACTGGAAATGGGAAGTACATACAAAGCCTGCACTTTAAGGAGGGGTATGGGAAATTGGTAGTTTGGAGGGATTATGTTATATATCTTTACATATGCTTCTAAACTGTTGTATCTGGGCGCCTCTACAAAAACAGTGATTATGTATGAGTGAGGTGAAAGTGTTGAATGATGATGGAAGTATTTTCTTTTTGGGATTTTCTTTTCTTTTGGGTCACCCTGCCTCGGTAAGAGAAAGCCGACTTGTTGAAAAAAAAAAATGTAAAACATTTGGAAAAAATGTGTTAATATTCAAACAATTTACTGTTATGTCCACAATATCTTCTGCATTGTGTCATGTTAAGTATCAATTTTACTTAAATTAAAAAAAGCTTTCTCGTCTTCCAAATACAGTGGAACCTCAAAAATCGAACGTATTAAATATCGAACGTTTCGAAAATAAGACCAGTTTTTCAGACAAACTGTGTCCCAATTATCGAACGCGCCCCTAATTTCAGACCGTCAGGTACGGGACCTGTCCACTGGCCCTCTCTGTCCGTGTCCCCGCACAGGCGCCGTGAGCAGTCTAGCTTTGTTTATGCTTGAGTGAACACTAACCTGTGCTCTCATTCACACATTTTACGATTATTTCGTTGTGTTTAGTGGTTGTGGGACTGTGAAATAAGCTGCCATGGGCCCCAAGAAACTTGTTAGTGGTGCCCCTGTGGTAAAAAAAAGTGAGAAACACCATAGATGTGAAGAAGGAAATAATACAGAAGTATGAGAGTGGTGTGAGACTTGTTGAGCTTGCCAGGATGTATGGGAAAAACAAGTCGACCATCGGTTCTATCCTGGCAAAGAAAGAACAAATCAAGGAAGCTAATGTTGTGAAAGGTGTTAATATGCTAACCAAAAAAAGACCACAAATAGTTGAAGAGGTTGAGAAGTTGTTGCTGGTGTGGATCAAGGATAAAGAGATTGCAGGTGATAGTGTTTCAGAGACGATTATTTGCGAAAAGGCAAGGAAGTTGCATGCCGATCTGGTACAGAAAACTCCTGCAACCAGTACTGATAGTGAATTTAAGGCCAGCAGAGGCTGGTTTGACAGATTTAAGAAGTGTAGTGGCATACACAATGTTGTAAGACATGGTGAGGCAGCCAGTTCAGACAAACAGGCAGCTGAGAAGTTTGTACAGGAGTTTAAGGGGTACATAGACAGTGAAGAATTAAAACCTGAACAAGTGTTTCATTGTGACGAAACAGGATTGTTTTGGAAGAAAATGCCGAAAAGGACCATCACATAGGAGGAAAAGGCACTGCCAGGACACAAGCCTATGAAAGACAGGCTTACTCTTTTGTTCTGTGCTAATGCTAGTGGTGATTTTAACCCTTTGACTGTCGCGGCCATATATATACGTTTACGAGGTACCGTGTTTGACGTACAGTGGACCCCCGCATACCGGACGCCTTGCATAACGTACAATCCGCATACCGGACGCTTTGATTGCTAAAATTTTGCCTCGCATACCGCCCAAAAACCCGCTCAGCGCCCTTCGTCCGAGACGCGTCCAATGTGCGGCCTGAGCCAGCCTCATATGTTCCGCCGGTGGCATTGTTTACCAGCCAGCCTCCGCGGTAACATCCAAGCATACAATCGGAATATTTCGTATTATTACAGTGTTTTCGGTGCTTTATCTGGAAAATAAGTAACCATGGGCCCCAAGAAAGCTTCTAGTTCCAACCCTACAGCAATAAGGGTTAGAATTCCAATAGAGATGAAGAAAGAGATCATTGATAAGTATGAAAGTGGAGTGCGAAATCGCCGACCTGGTCAGGTTGTACAAGAAACCCAAATCAACCATCTCTACTACTGTGGGCAACAGAAAGGCAATCAAGGAAGCTGTTCTTGCCAAAGGTTTAACTGTGTTTTCGAAACAGAGATCGCAAGTGATGGAAGATGTTGAGAGACTCTTATTGGTGTGGATAAATGAAAAACAGCTACAGGAGATAGCGTTTCTCAAGCGATCATAAGCGAAAAGGCTAGGAAGTTGCATGAGGATTTAATTAAAAAAAGGCCTGCAACTAGTGATGATGTGAGTGAATTTAAGGCCAGCAAAGGTTGGTTTGAGAGATTTAAGAAGCGTAGTGGCATACATAGTGTGATAAGGCATGGTAAGGCTGCCAGTTCGGACCACAAAGCGGCTGAAAAATATGTGCAGGAATTCAAGGAGTGCATAGACACTGAAGGACTGAAACCTGAACAAGTGTTTAATTGTGATGAAACAGGCCTGTTTTGGAAGAAAATGCCAAGCAGGACCTACATTACTCAGGAGGAAAAGGCACTCCCAGGACATAAGCCTATGAAAGACAGGCTTACTTTGTTGATGTGTTCCAATGCTACTGGTGATTGCAAAGTGAAGCCTTTATTAGTGTATCACTCTGAAACTCCCAGACGTTCAGGCAAAGAATGTCCTCAAGGAAAATTTGTGTGTGCTGTGGAGGGCAAACGTAAGGCATGGGTCACTAGGGACTTTTTCTATGACTGGTTACACCATGCATTTGCCCCCAATGTGAAAGATTACCTAACTGAAAAGAAATTAGAACTTAAGTGCCTCCTGGTGTTAGACAATGCCCCTGGCATCCTACAGACGTGGCAGAGCGACTTTATGGGGACATGAAATTCATAAGGTGAAGTTTTTGCCTCCTAATACCACTCCTCTCCTGCAGCCCATGGACCAGCAGGTTATTGCAAACTTCAAAAAACTGTACACAAAAGCTCTGTTTGAAAGGTGCTTTGTAGTGACCTCAGAAACTCAACTGACTCTAAGAGACTTTTGGAGAGATCACTTTAATATCCTCAATTGTATAAACCTTATAGGTAAGGCTTGGGAGGGGGTGACTAAGAAGACCTTGAACTCTGCTTGGAAGAAACTGTGGCCAGAATGTGTAGACAAAAGGGATTTTGAAGGGTTTGAGGCTAACCCTGAGAGGAGTATGCCAGTTGAGGAATCAATTGTGGCATTTGGGGAAGTCCTTGGGTTGGAGGTTAGTGGGAGGATGTGGAAGAGTTGGTGGAGGAGGACAATGAAGAACTAACCACTGATGAGCTGATAGATCAACTTCAAGAGCAAGAGGCCAGACCTGAGGAAACTGGTTCAAAGGAGGGGAGAGAGAAATTGAAGGAATTGCCTACTACAAAGATTAAGGAAATGTGTGCAAAATGGCTTGAAGTGCAAACCTTTTTTGATGAAAATCACCCTCACACAGCTATTGCAAGCCGTGTTGGCAACCTGTACACTGACAATGTTGTGAAACACTTTAGGGAAGTCATAAAGGAACGAGAGGTACAGGCCACTATGGACAGATATGTTGTGCGAAAGAAGTCCAGTGACTCTGAAGCTGGTCCTAGTGGCATTAAAAGAAGAAGGGAAGTAACCCCAGAAAAGGACTCGACACCTCAAGTCTTAATGGAAGGGGATTCCCCTTCTAAACACTAACACTCTCTCTCTCCCCTCCTCCCATCCCATCAATCATCACCAGATCTTCAATAAAAGTAAGTGTCATGTAATTGTGCATGCCTTTTTCAGTTTGTGTGTATTAAAATTAACATTTCATGTGGTAAATTTTTTTTTTTTCATACTTTTGGGTGTCTTGCACGGATTAATTTGATTTCCATTATTTCTTATGGGGAAAATTCATTCGCATACCGAACATTTCGCATAACAGCCAGCCCTCTTGCACGGATTAAGGTCGCTATGCGGGGGTCCACTGTATATATACTCATAAATTCTAGCGGCTTCAAATCAGGCAGGAGAAAGCTGGTAGGCCCACATGTGAGAGAATGGGTCTGTGTGGTCAGTGTGCACCATATAAAAAAAATCCTGGAGCACGCAGTGCATAATGAGAAAAAAAAAACTCCGACCGTTTTTTTAATTTAAATGCCGACTTTGTGGTCTATTTTCGTATAGTATTTGTGGTTGTATTCTCGTTTTCTTGGTCTCATTTGATAGAATGGAAACTATATTATAGAAATAGACGTGATTTTGATTAATTTTACTATAAAAAGAACCTGGAAATGGAGCACAAAGTACGGGAAATGTTTGATTTTTGCCTATGTTCAAAAGTAAACAAATGATGTCATTGTCCAATAAATGTCCAAATAGCCATTCTAATATGCAGTCATGAATGGGTTGATGTAATTTTTACAATTATTACAGTATTGCAGTAGTCTGCATAACAATAAATCTTCTATTTTTTGTTTGAATAAAATTTCAAAATAAAAAGCAAGAGTAATATCACAGGGGCCTGGAGACATGACTGATGAACAAAGAAAATGTTAGTTTAGAGCCAGGAATGTCTGCATTGTTCATTCTGGTCCTTATTTTGAAATTGTCATATTTTTTAATTTTCGTGAAATTGGCCAAATTGCAAATTTCTGACCATGTTACTGGGTAGTTGAAATTGGTAAATGGGCAGATTCTTGTACTCAATCGATGGAAAAAATGGAGTTCTGAAGAAATAGCTATGAGTTTGGTTGACTGGGATAATGGAATTAGCCGAAAATAGGGCTCAAAGTGGGCGAAATCGCCGATTTGTAAATATCGCCGAGGTCGCTAACTTCGCGAGAGCGTAATTCCGTCAGTTTTCCATCAAATTTCGTTGTTTTGGTGTCTTTACAATCGAGAAAAGATTCTCTATCATTTCATAAGAAAATTTTTTTTTTTTTTTTTTTTTTTTTAAATTTTGCGACACCAGGAGACACCTCAGGATTGGGGGTTGCGACAGTCAAAGGGTTAAAGTGAAGCCTTTACTTGTGTATCATTCAGAAAATCCCAGAGTGTTTAAGAAAAACAATGTCTTTAAGAACAAGTTATGTGTCTTGTGGAAAGCTAATCATAAGGCATGGGTCACAAGGCAAATTTTCAAAGAGTGGGTCTGTGAAGTGTTTGGCCCCAGTGTGAAAAAATACCTCCAGAAAAAGAAATTGCCACTCAAAGTGCCTCCTGTTAATGGACAATGCTCCTGCTCATCCTCCAAACTTATTAGACCTCTTGTCTAAGGAATTCAGTTTTATAAAAGTGAAGTTCTTGCCTCCTAACACCACTCCTCTCCTCCAGCCCATGGACCAGCAGGTCATTTCTAACTTCAAAAAACTCTACACAAAAGCAGTGTTTGAAAAGTGCTTTGAAGTGACCACAGACACTTAAGTTGACCCTAAGAGAGTTCTGGAGGAATCACTTCAACATCTACAGCTCCATAAGCCTTATAGGTAAGGCTTGGGAGGGAGTGACTTCCAGGACTTTGAACTCTGCTTGGAGACAATTGTGGCCAGATTGTGTCCAAAAGAGTGATTTTGAAGGGTTTGAGGCTGACCCTGACCCAGCTGACCCTCTGCCTGTTGTGGACTCTATTGTGCCATTGGGGAACACTCTGGGGTTGGAGGTGAGTGTTGAGGATGTGGAAGAGTTGGTGGAGGACCACAGGGAAGAGTTAACCACTGAAGAGCTGCAAGAGTTTCATCTGGAGCAGTATCTGACCACAGCTGAGGAACTTGCTTCAGAGGAGGAGGAAGAGGGAGTGGATGAGGTGCCTTCTTCAAAGATTAAGATTTGTGCCAAGTGGAATGATGTCCAAATGTTTGTGCAGAAGTACCACCCTGAGCAAGGTGAAACAAGCCATCTTTGCAACAAGTTCAGTGACAGAACCATGTCCCATTTTAGGGAAATGTTAAAGAGGCACCAGAAACAGAGGACTGTGGACAGTTATTTTGTGAGACAGGGGTCCAGTGACTCTCAAGCTGATCCTAGTGGCATTAAAAGACAGAGAAGGGAAGTAACCCCAGAGAGGGCTTTACCTGAAGTCCTCATGGAGGGGGATTCTCCTTCCAAACACTAACCCCAACTCCCTCTCTCCTCCTCCCTATCTTCCAGATGCCATCACCAATCTTCAATAAAGGTAAGTAAAAATGTTATTTTATTTGTATTACTCTACATAATTAAAAACTATAGTATTTGTTGTATGTAAAACTGTAATTAATCTCTATAAAATGTATTTTTTGTGTGAATATTTTTGGGTTTCTGGAACGGATTAATTGTAATTCCATTATTTCTTATGGGAAACATTGCTTCAAATTTCAGACTTTTCAAATTTAGAACTAGCTCCTGGAACGGATTAAGTTCGATTTTTGAGGTTCCACTGTACCCAGAGATTACAAACCACTTTAGAAATACTGAATCATAATACAATTTAACTGCTCTATACTGTTTATATTTCATAAGCATGATGGAATATAATATTAAGCTTTCCCTCATTATATTTCATTTAAGAGTATGTCTTATCTTCATATCAGATTTTTAATTAACACAACCCATCACTCTGGAACTATATCCATTTTCCATTTTATCTTCACAAAATTTTAAATGTACTGTACATACGTCACCCATTGTTTTCTCAAGTCCATATCACACTGCATATCCTTTATTTTCTATGCTCACACCTTTAATATATCCCTTATTTTTCCTTTGTACTGCAAGTCTCACACAATAACCTCTTCTACTATACAGTACATAGTCAACCACCCTTTCATATCACATTCACTATTTCATGCTTATCAACATAAACAACTGAAATATCTGAAGAATTGAAACTTATGCAACACAAGGGAATCTTTATTGAAGAAATGTTTCGCCACACAGTGGCTTCATCAGTCCAATACAGAGTAGAAATGGGTAAGGAGAGGAGGAGTTTAAAGATTCCCATGTGTTGCATAAGTGTCTCAATTCTTCAACTTGTCAGTTTTCAAAACCATTCATCACATTTGTCAGACACTGCAACATCATGGGAGCTTGGTACAAAGACTTCAACACTTGTCCAACCTTTGGACGACGACCTACTTACACTAGTGGCAGGTCCCACTGTGATCCCGCCTCCTCCTGCTTCGACTCATCTGACTGCAGTATATAAGCCACCTCTCAGGCCCTATGCTGCACTTCCTACAAGAGTGATGGACTGAACACATCGATTCCAGGTTGGGGGACTGATTACCTCAAACTCCTCCTCTCCTTACCCATTTCTACTCTATATTGGACTGATGAAGCCACTGTGTGGCAAAACGTTTCTTCAATAAAGATTCCCATGTGTTGCATAAGTGTCTCAACTCTTCAACTTGTCAGTTTTCAAAACCATTCATCACACTACTGAAATATCTATTATTCCTACCCCCTTCCCCAACCAATTGATACAGTACTGAATTGTTATCTTTTCAACACATACGGCACCGACACTGATCCCACTAACATAGATCTACATGATGGACAGTTAAGGTGTTAACTTAATGATCAACAGCAGTGACTTTAATTACACATAAATACTGTGACTTGTTTTCATGTACAATAAGGATCAGGATTAAGAGTATTTCATGCAATCAGTTAATCAGGCGAGGTAACTAGCATGTAAGCACACTTGAGATATACTAAACTTGCTAGAGTATAAGCACACCTGGGAATTACCAAATATGGAATCCCAAACAAGTCCACAAGTTTGATAACTATCTCCTCACAGTCCTGCAGGTGGTGATGCCTACCTCTCTGTCAGAGCTTGTTTTAGTAGTATTAGATGTTGTTTCTAATGTTTCTGTGGTATCGAAGGATCGGTCGGTGAAAGATACTCCCCCTCGTGAGCTAGGTGACCCTGAACGAGGTGATGACCTCCCACGCCCTGACCTGCAACAATGTACTTTTATACAAGGTATATAAACAACATACAAATACAACACAATTAATAATGTATAATACCAAACAGATAAAGTGTTCATTCATGTATCAGTCCAGCTTCTACAGTGTGGGCATATATTACAGTAATACAAAAAATGATGGTAATGTGTGTTGTAACGATGGTGATAGCTATGATGATGTGGTGTGGTGATGGTGATAAATTGTGATGGTAATGTGTGTAGTGATGGTGATGTGCTGTGGCGATGGAAATTGTTGGTGGTGATGTGTTGTGATCGTAATGTGGTGTTGTGATGTGTGGTGATGTGACGTGTTGTGGTAATGGTGATGTGTGGTGATGGTGATGTGATGTGTTGACATTAATGTGTCTTGTGATGACTGTAATATGCGTTGTGATGACTGTAATATGTGTTGAGATGACTGTAATATGTATTGAGATGACTGTAATATGTATTGTGATGACGGTAATGTGTTCTGATGACCGTAATATGCAGTGTAATGACTAAAATGCAGTGTCATGACTGTAATGTGTTGTAGTGATTGTAATATGTTGTGATGACTAATGTGTTGTGATGGCTGTAATGTGTTGTAGTGATGACTTTAATGTGTGTGGTGATGACTATAATGTGATGTAGTGATGACTGTAATATGTGATGACTGTAATGTGTGATGACTGTAATGTGTGTTGTGATGACTAATGTCTGATGACTGTAATGTGTGTTGTGATGACTAATGTCTGATGACTGTAATGTGTGTTGTGATGACTAATGTCTGATGACTGTAATATGCATTGTGATGACTGTAAAGTGTTGTGACGACTGTAATGTGTATTGTTTTAATATGTTTATTATGCACCCCTTACCCATCCTGTGGGTACTGTGATTGTAACGTGTGTTATGATAATTGTAATATGTGCTGTGATGGCTGTAATGTGTTGTGATGATTATAATATGTGCTGTGATGGTTGTAATGTGTTGTGATGATTGTAATATGTGCTGTGATGTTGTAATGTGTTGTGTGATTGTAATAGTGCTGTGATGGTTGTAATGTGTTGTGATGATTGTAATATGTGCTGTGATGGTTGTAATGTGTTGTGATGATTGTAATATGTGCTGTGATGGTTGTAATGTGTTGTGATATTGTAATATGTGCTGTGATGGTTGTAATGTGTTGTGATGATTGTAATATGTGCTGTGATGGTTGTAATGTGTTGTGATGATTGTAATATGTGCTGTGATGGTTGTAATGTGTTGTGATGATTGTAATATGTGCTGTGATGGTTGTAATGTGTTGTGATGATTGTAATATGTGCTGTGATGGTTGTAATGTGTTGTGATGATTGTAATATGTGCTGTGATGGTTGTAATGTGTTGTGATGATTGTAATATGTGTTGTGATGGCTGTAATGTGTTGTGATGAGTGTAACGTGTTGTGACGTTAATTAATATTATGCGCAGATATGTGTATTAGTGTGTGTGAAGGGAGGCGGGAGTCAGCACACATATACTCACGAGGTGGATGCAGCCTCTCTGTCAGCAAGAACTATGCGAGCATCACGGGTGTCAGCTATGGTGTTTCGTCTCTTCACTCTCTTACGACGACGCTTGCCCTTGTAGTACTCAAACTGTCAATACAGAACACGTTAACACCATTTCATTTTAAAAGTCATTAAGCTTCGTACTTCGGCTGCATAGCTTTTACGGGAGAAAACAAGGTTGGTTGATTAATGGAGTTTAAGGGTCATTAGGGGTTGCACGTAACCTTTTCACCACCAAACAAGAATACTTTAATAGGGATTTAAGTCTCAAAATATGTACGCTTAGAGAAATAGACCTCTCGGTGTATGTATCTTGTAGGGATAACTATGATAAGATTTACTTTGCACACCATATCTACCATTTAAAAATTAGAAAAAGATTAAGTTATTTTGTCAAAGTTAAAGTAGTATGAGTTATTTATTATAGCTAAGGCAAGGATACGTTGTTATTTATTTTGGCTCTACAGTATGTCATTATGAATGGAATATCTTGACATTTCTTAAAGAGCTGTGAAAGAATTTCCTATAAAGTTTACGTTTGGTAAGACTGAGATAAGTGTGTAGTGTGAACTCCCACAAGTGTGTATCAGTAGCCCAGTCCAAGGCTGAGCTAGTAACGTGTCAAGTTCAGAAATCTGGCAATAGATGGTCAAAGTCTACAAATGATGAATCTGTGACATAAATAGCGTAAGCCTTTTATGTACTCACGTTTTGGCTGCTGTGTAGCTTTGTCAAGTATTTGATAAAGCCACACTTCGGGCTTAACGTGCTTACTTTATTTATCTTTGATTCAGTATAATAATCTACTGAATTCCTTGGTGAGCCATATAGACGAGGCTCTTCATGCATTATAGTACAGATCAACGGTCCGTCTACTCTACCAGGGACATGGTTGCACCAACTGTGAACCAATTGTATCTCACAATTCTAGAAGATTTCGTGGTACATCTGTTGCTTTGTGGATGAATGGTTCAGAGAACCGACATGTTGATAAATTAGACACATGTGCAACTCTTGGGTATCTTTATTGAGGATACCCAAGAGTTGCACATGTGTCTAATTTATCAACATCTGTTGCTACACAGCGCTAGGCCTCTTACATGCATGGACCATGATTCCAGTCCCCGTCTATTCTTCTGTTTATTCATACCAGCGAGAGAAAGAGAATATTTAAATAAACAGGAGGGACCACAATAAAATAACTCACGTGGACTAGAGACTGGCGGAACTTCTCGAGCCGCTTGAAGCCTGTGCCGGAGACATCAATGGGTACTAGCTGTGGTGGGTACTTGAGGGAGAGTGCTAGTACGCGCTGCTCGGGCGAGGGCAGTTTGTGGGGCGTTGGTTCCCGCTGTGGTGGGCACACGGGCGCCGGCACGGACGGTGACACTGGTGCCAGCGACACCTCCGTTAAGGTCTCGTCGTCAGAGCACCATTCCCGCAGCGCAACAAAACTCGCTGGCTGTGAAACACACAAATCTAACTTATTATTTACATTACTGCAACCTTAACTCTAGGTATAACATTTGTCTGGTTATATACTATTTTTCAACTCAAATTTGCAGGCACTAATACTTAAAGTGAATTTTGTAGAGGAAAAACAAAAAATATTTATTAAGTTTGACAAAAGTGTTCCTGTCATCTACATTACTATTATTATTATTACTATTATTATTATTATTATTATTATTAAGTTTTATCATTATAATAATATTATTATTACATTCATGGGTGGAGGAGGAGGCCTCAACTGTTAGGGAGTATGAAATCGTTCAGGATCGACATCGATGCAAGGATCTTGTCATTTGCGTTCAATGGTAATGGTTAATATGTGAACTCCACAACACATTCACGTTGACAAACTAGCAGCGTACAGCGTGCGACTGCATAATACTGTATATTTTCCATCTTGAGGTATATATTAGGAATATTCTCTAGCTGCAATATTACGAATAATCTCCTGGTGATGCAGCTACGCGCAATAATATTAATCATTTGAATTATGTGCCAAGCGGCTTAATAATTATTAGGAAAACAAAGTTGTGTTACTGAGAATAAATTATGAGGAAAATATTAAGACAAAAATATAAACTTGCATCTTAAGTACGGTCCATCATAAGTACACATCACGGACATATAAAACGCACAGACCTCAAAAACTACTCAAAAGAAATTTGTCCAAAAAAATAATCTTAAAATCATTTAGATGAGCTGAAGAATGAGCAACCATAATCACGTCATACATAAACACACCATCTCTAATCGTTATTTTTATTCTGAAAAGTAAATCAACATACACACTATGTGTGCAGGCAATGATAAGGGCTCCCATGTACAATATTTGTAAACCACACATTTATAATTCTATGAAAGACATGTAGTGTTATAAAGTACAGACATTTATACTATGTAGCAGCAGAACTCACACAAATATATTGTAATATCATCTGTAAAGACTGTTAAGGTTCTACGGTATGATTTGTCTCAGTTACACAGGTGATATATCTGTGGCTGGTTTCTAAGGGTCTACCCTCGCAGGCCGGTCTGAGGCTAAACTATATCTCTGTCAGTTATAATAAATAAATATTCAAACCTTGCAAATGTCTCCACTTACCTAAACTGACTGTTGGTATATTAATACCGTAATGTGATCGTACAACCCATCCTCACACTGTGCAAAGCGTGTAGATTATAAAGTTGCTAATTAATGTGATTAACGTAAAAATAAATCTGTAAGAAAATGAACGGTGTCAAATGCGGATAGGTTGCCATGTTTAGCAGCCTACTCTCTCTCACTACAATAAAACCTTGATAATGTGTCACGTCAGAGTTAATATATAGGATGAAAGATTTTTGTGACTGCTTTACTGCCACCTTTGTTAAATGGCGATAATAGTGTTTTTTTTTTTTTCATATAATATACCTTTGAGTTTCTATAGTTTTTCTACTCCAGGATCCCGGCCTTGGGCCCAGCTCTTTTGTTGCTTGCCTGTTCAACCAGGATGTTGCTGCCGGAGGCCCGCTGGCCCACATATTCATCCCAGCCTAGTTGATCTGGCATCTGGTGAAGATATTGTACTTGTCCTGTTTCTTCTTGAAGACTTTTATACTTGTCCCAGAAATGTTTCGTATATCTTCTGGTAAGATGCTGAATAGTCTGGTGCCACGGATGTTGATACAGTGTTCTCATATTGTCCCCATTGCACCCATACTTTTCACTGGGTTTATTTTGCACTTCCTCCCATATCTCTCACCCCTGTATGTTGTTATGGCAGTGTGCAGATTTGTGACAAGGCACTCAAGTTGTTTCTAGGTATATATCATGTAAACTCTCTCTCATTAGCTCTAGTGAGTACATATTTACGACTTTAAGGGTTTCTTAGCAATTTAAATGCTTTACTGGCTGTATGAGGGCCGTAAATGATCTCCGTATCTGTTCCAGCTCTAATATCTCGCCTGCCCTGAACGGAGCCGTCAACACTAACAATATTCCAAATGAGGGCACATGCAATTTGAAAAGTGTCACTATTGGCCAAATGAGGGTACAGGCAATTTGAAAAGTGTCATATTGGCCAATAGTAACAGCCTGGTTGATCAGGCCCTGATCCACCATGAGGCCTGGTCACAGACCGGGCCGCGGGGGCGTTGACCCCCGGAACCCTCTCCAGGTACTGGCATTAATTCTCTGGAGCAGAGTGGATGGTCATCATACCAATATCTTCAAGGTGAGGTCACCTGTTACTTGTAGTCGAAGTTAGAATTATATTCAGACAAGTGGTTTGAGCCTAGGGTCACAGTCATGAACATTTCATGTGGGTTGTCAATCTTTAGTCTGTTGAAAGGTTCACCGTTAACACAGTTATACTGTGTTACTCAGTATTTTGTTTACTCTTTTTTTTTTCTTTTACAATTATATGGGTGGGTGGGAAGGTTTAGGATCCACCAGCACCATGGGAAGCAAATTGTATTCATATATGTAGGTAGAAGCTGCCTAGGTTGTGAATGCCGGCGTCCCCTGTTACTGATGTGCAATAAAGGGGTACTGTCACTGTCCCGGACTGAGCGTCAGTAGTCAAGTTCTACTGTCCCCATCTCCCTACTTTTGAGCGGCCTCGCTGTTGCCCACACCCCTCACTCACCATCACATTTCATACAAAAGTTTTTCAATCTGCAGTGTGTGTGAACTATGAGGATCAAAGCCGGCACCACCTGCGACTATATAATAAAAAAAAATAGTTTTTGATTAATATTTAACATCCCCCATGTGAAAGCGTACTGAACTAGAGCTAAGAAAACTCAAAACTCTTGCCGTTGGTGCTTGATGACTTTATCAAGTTTTGTGCTACCTGGAGGACATTCCTGGGGATCAACGCCCCTGCGGCCCGGTCCACGACCAGGCCTCCCGGTGGATCAGGGCCTGATCAACGAGGCTGTTACTGGTGGCCGTACGTAGTCCAACGTACGAACCACAGCCCGGCTGATCCGGCACTGACTTTAGGTATCTGTCCAGCTCCCTCTTGAAGACAACCAGGGGTCTATTGGTAATGCCCCTTATGCATGGTGGGAGGCTGTTGAACAGCCTTGGGCTCCGGACACTTTTTGTGTTTTCTCTTAGTTTACCAATGGCGCCCCTACTTTTCACTGGGGTATGTTGCATCACCTGCCAAGTATTTTGCTTTCGTAGACAGTGATTTCTGTGTGCAGATTAGGAACCAGTCCCTCCAGAATCTTCCAAGTGTAGATTATATCTCTCTCTCGCCTGCACTCCAGTGAGTACAAGTCAAGTGCTTCCAGGCGTTCCCAGTAGTTAAGGTGTTTGATGGAACTTATATACGTGCAGTAAAGGTTCTCTGTACATTCTCTAGATCAGATGAGTTTCGAACTTCTTCTTACTCCCAAGAGCCCGGCCATGGGCCAGGCTAGTGAGAACCTACTGTATTAGAGAGAGGCAAGGAGAGCCACAATTGGTGTCTCCCAGTAGAACCGTAGTTGTGCCGGTGGGTTTTCCTACGCACCTCAAATTGTAATAATGCATACGCCACGGGGCCCTAGTGAGACCAGAATAATAAAGAGAGGGTTGCGCGCACAGTGAAGGAGGCCGCAAGCCCGCTACACCACAGAATAACAAAGTACATGAAGGAACAGAGAGCTAGAGAGTGCGTGTGTGTCCAAGTATGTGAACATAACACGGACAGTGAACATGACACAGCGAGCGAACATGACACGGCAAGTGAACATAACACGGAGAGATGGTGAACTTAACAGGAAGTAGCAGCTTTGATATTTGAAGTAAGCTTTGACTGTGTGGGTCATTCAGAGCTCATGACAAAATTATTTACAGCATACACAAGGAAAAATAAAAGCTAAAATAAACAAACTACTTACCTGACTGAAACACAACACAAATAAATACTCTTATGCCAAGTTCAAATAATCGGCATCAGTTATAAAAAAACTCATGAATTCGTTAATTGGAGGGGGCTTAGGGAGGGCTAGCTGTTGCATGAGGGGGGGGGCTCTTGTATTTGCAAAGCAGCCACACTGTTTTCTAATGATCCTTGTATTTACACTTATAAGATCGTTATTGCATTCATGAGGCTCGCTAAATCCGTAGGGGTCATACAGCGCCTGGGGAATGGAAGGCATTCAGGCTTAATTCAAGGAACTGAAGCACAGGTTCAATTGCTTAGAATATTTTGTAAGAGAAAACGAATGTCCGTATCAAAGAACATGAACTAATATATTAATATTACACGAAATTACATTTATATACAACTCGCCATCAAAATAATTACCTTATAATATTAATATTATAATTAAATTAAGCGCTAAACAGGAAAGGGTGAATATATTTATTTGACTCTCATAAGAGAGGCTCAGGGTAAGTGAAAAGTTATACCAGTATGGTTCTTCTGTTGTTATGGATGGAAGCAAAAATATCAATGATACCTTCAACGTTTAGACTCTTGGTTCTTTTAAAGTTTATAGATATAACTGTTATATCACTTGTTCTGCTATCACTACTGTTGTTCCTCAAATAAGTTCTTGCCAAGTCGCAGGCAGGAAAAACTACGATCACATGCTAAGTATTTACTAAGTTACACTGCTGCATACCAGCTCATACAGATCTATGAAAGCATCATAGTATAGCTCGAGTATAGTAGCATAATAGAACATAGTAGAGTTGTGATTGTATCACCATTATTTTTACTCTCAAGAAGCCACACTGGATGAGGCTCAACACTTAAAATTTTCCTCCTTGACACCAAAGTGAAATGCCATCTCCAGGATACAAGATTTCTCTAGAAATGACACATCTTAAGGATTCAGTGCTGATGAGTTGTTAGAATATCGCCGTTTAATTCGTTGACTAACATGTCTACGTTATAAAATAAGCATTTGTGCAGAATTCATGAGGAGACATTTGCCGACGATACCCAAGTTGAGAATCAACAACAAGCTCCTGCAAATGACACGACTGAGAGCGTTATCTTGCCAGATACCCTGCCACGAATTCTCAGTGTTTTTCCTGAAGTTCAGACAGGACTGACTTAACAAGATCTGCAGCAGAAATCAGCAGGTGGTGAGGTGACTTAAGATCCTCAGACAGTGACTAAGTTATTTGTAGTAAAGTCTTCATCGCTGTAACAGTGATTATGAACGACATATCAATGTGATCATATGGGGCATTTACTTCTGTTACCATATGTGCAACTGAAGTTTCCATGATGTCTAGTAGGGTTGCAGAAAATGCTGTTAATTTGACAACAGACGTAAACCTAACGACACTAGAGGACAAAAGGACCACAGTTGGCATAATTGCGACGTACAAAATGTTGAGAGGAATTGATAGGGTGCACAGAGAGAATCTGAGGCGTAGGTCTCAGGCACACAGTCACAGCTAAAATTATAAGCACAGAGTCACATGGATGTTAGGAAATACTTCTTCAGCCTTAGAGTGGTCAGGAAGTGGAACGACCTAGACAAAGAAGCGGTAGAGGCAGAATCATATCATACATAGCTTTAAGAAGAGTTGATACGTCTCACACGTCAAGGAGAGGGAAATCAGTAGCGGCAGGCAGAGATGCGGAGGCCAGGAGCAGAGCCTTGACCCCCTGTAACCACAATTAGGTAAGTGCAATTAGGCGAGAAGAGAGAGGAATAGGAGCACGTAAGCAAACACTAGGACATATTTATCAGAAAACATTTCGGTCCAGGGACCTTGATCAAGGTTCCAGGACCGAAACGTTTTCTAATAAATATGTCCTAGTGTTTGCTTTCGCGTTCTTCTAAACCAGCTTGTCAGTATTTATTACCAAGGTTTATACCAGGAATAGGAGCACCTGCACACGGGCGCTATGGGTGAGATTAATGTGCCTGATACTGAATCAACAGAGATTTGTCTTAATGTGAAGATTCTTGTTGAAGGAGAGACACTACGTCCTGCCGACACTTCCCAAGGATAAATCTGTGCATGTGGTCGTTGAAGCAAGTTAGAAAGAGAAAGATACTCCTTCAAGTGCCGCCTCAGAATCACAGAATTTTTCAAAGAAAAACAAGAATACTCGTTAGACAGATGAAGATGCTGAGAACACCTTAACTCTAGTATCCTGACCTCAGAGAGAGAGAGATGGGGGAGGGAGAAGTAAGGAGACCCAGGAGGGTGAGTAACCTAGCACACGACCTAGCAGCACCTGCCATAACACCATCAACTCAAATATTAACCAGAGGTAACCACCTTCACTGCCCTCGATCTCACCTTACCACCACCCCCGGCACCACCACCACCACCACCCCCTGCACCACCACCACCCCTTGCACCACCACTCGCACCACCACCACCCCCTGCACCACCACCACCCCCTGCACCACCACCACCCCTTGCACCACCACTCGCACCACCACCACCCCCTGCACCACCACCACCCCCTGCACCACCACCACCCCCTGCACCACCACCACCCCTGCACCACCACCACCCCTTGCACCACCACCACCCCTGCACCGCCACCACCACCACCCCCTGCACCACCACAACCACCACCCCCTGCACCACCACCCCTTGCACCACCACCACCCCCTGCATCACCACACACCCCTGCCCACCACCACCCCCTGCATCACACCCCCCCCTTGCACCACCACCAGCACCACCACCACCCCTTGCACACCACCACCCCCTGCACCACCACCACCACCCCCTGCACCACCACAACCACCACCCCCTGCACCACCACCCCTTGCACCACCACCACCCCCTGCACCACCACCACCCCTGCACCACAACCATCCCTGCACCACCACCACCCCCTACACCACCACCATCCCCTGCACCACCACCATCCCCTGCACCACCACCACCACCACCCCCTGCACCACCACCATCCCCTGCACCACCACCATCCCCTGCACCACCACCACCACCTGCACCACCACCACCACCCCCTGCACCACCACCACCCCCTGCACCACCACCACCACCCCCTGCACCACCACCACCCCTTGCACAACCACCACTCCCTGCACCACCACCACCCCCTGCACCACCCTTGCACCACACCACCCCCTGTAACCACCATCACCCCCTGCACCACCAACACCCCCTGCACCACCACCCCATGCACCACCTCCTGCACCACCAACACCCCCTGCGCCATCACCCCGTGCACCACCCCTTGCACCACCACCACCCTCTGCATCACCACCACCCCCTGCACTACCACAACCCTTGCACCACCACCACCCCCTGCACCACCACCACCCCCTGCACCACCACCACCCCTTGCACCACCACCACCCCCTGCACCACCAACACCCCCTGCACCACCACCACCCCTTGCACCACCACCACTCACTGCACCACCACCACCCCGTGAACCACCCCTTGCACCACCACCACCCCCTGCACCACCACCACCCCTTCACCACCACCAACCTTTGCACCACCACCACCCCCTGCACCAACACCCCCTGCACCACCACCACCCCTTGCACCATCACCACCACCACACCCTGGACCACCACCACCCCCTGCACAACACCACCCCCAGCACCACCGCCACCCCCTGCACCACCACCACCACCACCCCCCTGCACTACCACAACCCCACCACCACAGCCCCTGCATCACCACCACCCCCTGCACCACCACCCCCTGCACAACCACCACCCCGTGCACCACCACCACCCCCTAAACAAACACCACCTCCTGCACCACCAACACCACCACCCCCGGCACCACTACCACCACCACTCCCTGAACAACCACCACCCCTTGCACCACCATCACCACCTGCACCGCCACCACCACCCCAGGACAAGCCCCACCCCCTGCATCACCACCACCCCACCCAGTGCACCACCACCACCACTCCTGAAAAACCACCACCACCACCTGCACCACCACCACCTCCTACGACACCACCACCACCCCCGGAACCACCCAACCCCTGGTACCACCACCACCCCAGGGCAATCACCACCCCAGGACAATCACCACCCCCGGCACCACCACCACCCCGTGCACCACCACCACCACCCCCTGCACAACCACCACCCCCTGTACCACCACCACCTGCACTACCACCACCCCCTGCACCACCACCACCCCGTGCACCACCCCTTGCACCACCACCACCCCCTGCACAACCACACCCCCCACACCACCGCCACCCCCTCCACCACCGCTACCCCCTGCACCACCACCACCACCACCTGCACCACCACCACCATCGCCTGCACCACCACCACCCCCTGCACACCACCACCCCTGCACCATCACCGCCCCCTGCATCACCACCACCCCCTGCACCACCACCACCCCCTGCACCACCACCACCCCGTACACCACCACCACCCCCTCTACGACCACCACCCCCTGAACAACCACCACCTCCTGCACCACCAACACTACCACCCCAGGCAACACCACCACCCCCGGCACCACTACCATCACCGCCCCCTGAACAACAACCACCCCCTGCACTCACCACCTGCACCACCACCACCCGGACAAGCACCACCCCCCTGCATCACCACCACCACCCAGTGCACCACCACCACCACTCCCTGAACAACCACCACCACCTGCACCACCACCACCTCCTACGACACCACCACCCCCGGAACACCACCCCCACCCCTGGTACCACCACCACCCCAGGGCAATCACCACCCCAGGACAATCACCACCCCGGCACCACCACCACCCCGTGCACCACCACCACCCCCTGCACAACCACCACCCCCTTTACCACCACCACCTGCACTATCACCACCCCCTGCACCACCACCACCCCCTGCACCACCACCCCGTGCACCACCCCCTTGCACCACCACCACCCCCTGCACCACCACCACCCCCTGCACAACCACCACCCCCAGCACCACCGCCACCCCCGCCTGCACAGCCACCACCCCCAGCAGCACCACCACCCCATGCACCACTCACCGCCCCCTGCATCACCACCGCCCCCTGCATCACCACCACCCCCTGCACCACCCACCAGCCCCTGCACCACCACCACCCCGACACCACCACCCCCTGTACAACCACCAGCCCCTGAACAACCACCACCCTATGCACCACCATCACCACCACATGCACCGCCACCACCACCCCAGGACAAGCACCACCACCACTCCCTGAACAACCACCACCACCACCTCCTACGACACCATCACCCCCGGAACAACAACAGCAACAACAACAACAACCACCACCACCACGCCACCGCACGCCGCCACCACCACCACCGCCGCTGCCACCACCACCGCCACCACCACTACCACCGCCACCACCGCCGCCGCCACCGCCGCAGCCACCGCCGCGCCCACCGCCGCCACCGCCCGCCACCACCACCGCCGCCGCCACCACCACCACCGCCACCACCACCGCCGCCGCCGCCGCCGCCGCCACCACCACCACCACCACACACCACCACCGCCGCCGCCACCCATCACCACCACCACCATACCACCGCTGCCGCCGCCGCCGCCGCCACCACCCCACCACCACCACCGCCGCCACCACCGCCGCCGCCGCCGCCACCACCGCCGCCGCCACCACTGCCGCCGCCACCCACCACCACCACCACCCCCGCCGCCACCACCACCACCGCCGCCACCATCACCGCCGCCACCACAACCGCCGCCCGCCACCACCGCCGCCGCCACCACCACCACCACCGCCGCCGCAGCCGCCGCCGCTACCACCACCACCACCACCACTGCCGCCGCCGCAGCCGCCCCACCACCACCACCACAACAACCGCCGCCACCACCACCGCCGCCACCACCACCACCACCACCACCACCGCCACCACCACCGCCGCCGCCACCACCACCACCACCACCACCACACGACCACCACCACGACCACCACCACCACCACCACCACCACCACCGCCGCCGCCGCCGCCGCCACCACCACCAGAAATATTATCACAGAAATATTATCGGAAACGTATAGAAGATTCCCAAGTAAGGCATATTAACCGACACTGAGAAGGACAGTAGACAATATTTAGGAAGAGACAAGTCTGAGTACTCCTGGGACCATTCAAGTACCCCAGAGGAGGATATTTAAACATACAAAGAGCACAATCTATTCCTTTCTTTTATTAATTAAAAAGGTTACAGAGAACAATAGCAATCCATATATATAGTATCCAATGAGAAAAGTATATTCTCAAATCACATGACCTATTACAAGTGGCTTGAAAAAGCTTGGGGCTGGCTATTAAATCTTCTAATTTTATACCTGACATCTCAGAAACCCTCTTACTCCATATGGAGAGTAGGGGGACGGTGATGGTATGGGGTTGGCACTGACCGTTGCCCACATTCTAAGAGAAGCGGTGGCCGGTGACATGCCACGCCCGCACTACGCTACTCTGAGAAAACTCACCCTGCTTTGGTTGCTCCCTTGCAACATTGAATAGCTCCTGATGATGCACTGAAAAGTGTGAAAGTACTTGACTTAAAGATTTCTACTCCCAATGTCTTGTCTTACATATATATTATATATATATATATATATATATATATATATATATATATATATATATATATAATATATATATATATATACACTATATTGTACCAGACATACAAGAAAAAAGAAAAGATAAAATTAACAAACATTAAGAGCAACTAACACGGATAAAACACACAACACAAATACTTTAATAATAATAATAATCATAGTAATAATAATTAATAATAATATATCTTTATTTCTACAAGTACATGTACAAGGTATACAGTCCTAGCTGACATCAATGACATAATACTATATAGAAAGCCCCTTGTTATGCTGAGCATTTCGGGCAAATTAGGTCAGTTTTGTCCCAGGATGCGACCCACACCAGTCCACTAACACCCAGGTACCCATTTTAGACTGACGAGTGAACAGGGACAGTAGGTGTCTTATGGAAACACATCCTTAATGTTTTGCAGCCGTACCGGAGATTCGAACTCCGGACCCCCACAGTGTGAACTGAGTTCGCTAGCGATCGAGCTACGGAACACCGTACTGAATTATTAATGTCAAAAAAACTTTCCGAAAAGCTCCACGAAATACCTACAAGTACCCCATTAATTATAAAAACCATGACGAAAGCGGAAAAGCTTTAACCATGGGCAAACTATTATGATAGGTTTCAAAGTCAGTTTCCTGCCACAAGCTACACAGAGGGAGGGGCAGGGACACCTGCACACAGGTGGCTATGGGTGAGATATATGTCAGATCCAAGTGGTAGTATTTTGAATCCGGCCTAAGTGTTGCATGTGTGGGCATGTTTGCCATTGTTTTCCGAATTCAAGGGGATTTGTGAATATGTCAGATATATGATTTGCAAGGCGGGCAGAGGTAATGGGAAAACTACATGTATCCTCTATAGTACACTCGTTTAGTGGTTTGGAGAACACTGATTCATACTGGTCTTTAAGAATTTAGAATTTTTTTCCTTATCGGTCTATGAACTTCCTACCTCAACTACATCACCACACAATCAGTACATCACCACCACACCACCATCAGTGCATCACTTCCACTATATCACCCACCAACATGAATGGGTCAATCATAGAAAGTGAGGATTTACTAGAGATGACAACCACAGGCAAATTATTAGTATTCATAAAGGAATACCCAACGAACATTAGCTTATTCACGGAGAAGCGCCAGACCTGCAGGAACCATAGAGTACCATATAGTTCTCACTCTCATGTATATCTAGTCTTCCTGGAGTCGATTTGCGGGGTCAACGCCCCGGTGGCCCGGTCCCAGGAATCGAAATGAGCCATCATGATGTTGCGTCCATACAGTGTACTGTTGACTAGAGTTCAGAGAAGACACATCTTCAGAACAAGCATTTACTGGGACAAAGTGACGTATGTCGCACAGGGTGACCAGTGACGTAGTCTCTCGCACAGGGTGACCAATGACGTGTCTCTCACACAGGGTGACCAGTGACGTGTCTCTCACACAGGGTGACCAGTGACATGCGTCTCACACTGACCAGTGACGTGCGTCTCACACAGGGTGACCAGTGACGTGTCTCTCGCACAGGGTGACCAGTGACGTGCGTCTCACACAGGGTGACCAGTGACGTGTGTCTCACACAAGGTGACAAGTGACGTGTCTCACACAAGATGACCAATGACGTGCTCACACAGTGACCATGACGGTCTCACACTCGACCAGTGACGTGCGTCTCACAAAGGGTGACGTGGTGTCTCTCACACAGGGTGACCAGTGACGCGTCGTCTCACACATGACCAGTGACGTGTCTCACACAGGGTGACAAGTGACGTGTGTCTCACACAAGTGACCATGACGTGTCTCACACAGGTGACCAGTGACGTTTGTCTCACAGAGTGACCAGTGACGTGTCTCACACAGGATGGCCAGTGACATGTCTTACACAGTGACCAGAGACTTGTCACACAGTGACCAATGTCGTGTCTCACAGTGACCAGTGACGTGTCTCACACAGTGACCTGTGACGTGTGTCTCACACTGACCAGTGACGTGTGTCTCACACACTGACCAGTGACGTCTCACACACTGACCAGTGACGTGTCTCACACCTGACCAGTGACGTGTGTCTCACAATGACCAGTGACGTGTCTAACACACTGACCAGTGACGTGTCTAACACACTGACCAGTGATGTGTCTCTCACACTGACCAGTGACGTGTCTCACACAAGATGACCAATGACGTGTCTCACAGTGACCAGTGACGTGTCTCACACAGTGACCAGTGACGTGCGTCTCACACAAGATGACTAGTGACGCGTCTCACACAGTGTGACCAGTGACGTGTATCACACAGTGACCAGTGACGTGTGTCTCACACAAGATGACCAGTGACGTGTCTCACACAAAATGACCAATGACATGTCTCACACAGTGACCAGTGACGTGCGTCTCACACAAGATGACCAGTGACATGTCTCTCACAGGGTGACCAGTGACGTGTCTCACACAGGGTGACCAGTGACGTGTCCACAGTGTGACCAGTGACGTGTCTCACACAGTGTGACCAGTGACGTGTCTCAAAGTGACCAGTGGAACAGTGTCTACACACAGGTGATCCAGTGACGTGTCTCACACGGATGACCAGTGACGTGTCTCACACAGTGTGACCAGTGACGTGTCTCACAGTGTGACCAGTGACGTGTCTCACACAGTGTGACCAGTGACGTGTCTCACACAGTGTGACCAGTGACGTGTCTCACAGTGTGACCAGTGACGTGTCTCACACAGTGTGACCAGTGACGTGTCTCACACAGTGTGACCAGTGACGTGTCTCACACAGTGTGACCAGTAACGTGTCTCACACAGTGTGACCAGTGACGTGTCTCACACAGTGTGACCAGTGACGTGTCTCACAGTGTGACCAGTGACGTGTCTCACACAGTGTGACCAGTGACGTGTCTCCACAAGTGTGACCAGTGACGTGTCTCAAGTGTGACCAGTGAACGTGTCTCACACAGTGTGACCAGTGACGTGTCTCACACAGTATGACCAGTGACGTGTCTCACACAGTGTGACCAGTGACGTGTCTCACACAGTGTGACCAGTGACGTGTCTCACACAGTGTGACCAGTGACGTGTCTCACACAGTGTGACCAGTGACGTGTCTCACAGTGTGACCAGTGACGTGTCTCACACAGTGTGACCAGTGACGTGTCTCACACAGTTGACCAGTAGACGTGTCTCACACAGTGTGACCAGTGACGTTCTCACACAGTGTGACCAGTGACGTGTCTCACACATTTGTGACCAGTGACGTGTCTCACACAGTGTGACCAGTGACGTGTCTCACACAGTGTGACCAGTGACGTGTCTCACACAGTGTGACCAGTGACGTGTCTCACACAGTGTGACCAGTGACGTGTCTCACACAGTGTGACCAGTGACGTGTCTCACACAGTATGACCAGTGACGTGCCCTCACACAGTGTGACCAGTGACGTGTCTCACACAGTGTGACCAGTGACGTGTCTCAACAGTGTGACCAGTACGAGTCTCACAGTGTGACCAGTGACGTGTCTCACACAGTGTGACCAGTGACGTGTCTCACACAGTGTGACCAGTGAACGTGTCTCACACAGTGTGACCAGTGACGTGTCTCACACAGTGTGACCAGTGACGTGTCTCACACAGTGTGACCAGTGACGCCTCAAAAGTGTGACCAGTGACGTGTCTCACAGTGTGACCAGTGACGTGTCTCACACAGTGTGACCAGTGACGTGTCTCACACAGTGTGACCATTTGAACGTTGACTCACAACAGTGTGACCAGTGACGTGTCTCACACAGTGTGACCAGTGACGTGTCTCACACAGGATGACCAGTGACGTGCCCTCACACAGTGTGACCAGTGACGTGTCTCACACAGTGTGACCAGGGGAACGTGTCTCACACAGGTATGACCAGTGACGTGTCTCACACAGTGTGACCAGTGACGTGTCTCACACAGGTGACCAGTGACGTGTCTCACAGTGTGACCAGTGACGTGTCCTCACACAGGATGAACCAGTGACGTGTCTACACAGTGTGACCAGTGACGTGTCTCACACAGTGTGACCAGTGACGTGTCTCACACAGGATGACCAGTGACGTGTCTCACACAGTGTGACCAGTGACGTGCCCTCACAAGTGTGACCAGTGACGTGTCTCACACAGTGTGACCAGTGACGTGTCTCACAGTGTGACCAGTGACGTGTCTCACACAGTATGACCAGTGACGTGTCTCACACAGTGTGACCAGTGACGTGTCTCACACAGGATGACCAGTGACGTGTCTCACACAGGTGACCAGTGACGTGTCTCACACAGGATGACCAGTGACGTGTCTCACACAGTGTGACCAGTGACGTGTCACACAGTGTGACCAGTGACGTGTCTCACACAGGATGACCAGTGACGTGTCTCACACAGTGTGACCAGTGACGTGTCACAACAGTGTGACCATGACGTGTCTCACACAGGATGACCAGTGACGTGCCTCACACAGGTGACCAGTGACGTGTCTCACACAGGATGACCAGTGACGTGCCTCACACAGTGTGACCAGTGACGTGTCTCACACAGGATGACTAGTGACGTGCCTCACACAGTGTGACCAGTGACGTGTCTCACACAGTATGACCAGTGGCGTGTCTCACAGTGTGACAAGTGACGTGTCTCACACAGTGTGACCAGTGACGTGTCTCACACAGTGTGACCAGTGACGTGTCTCACACAGTGTGACCAGTGGACGTGTCTCACACAGGATGACCAGTGACGTGTCTCACACGTGTGACCAGTAAACGTGTCTCACACAGTGACCAGTGACGTGTCTCACACAGTGTGACCAGTGACGTGTCTCACAAGTGTGACCAGTGACGTGTCTCACACAGGTTGACCATGACGTGTCTCACACAGTGTGACCAGTGACGTGTCTCACAGGATGACCAGTGACGTGTCTCACAGGTGACCAGTGACGTGTCTCACACAGTGTGACCAAGTGACGTGTCTCACACAGGTGACCAGTGACGTGTCTACAGTGTGACCAGTGACTGTCTCACACAGTGATGACCAGTGACGTGTCTCACACAGTGTGACCAGTGACGTGTCTCACACAGTGTGACCAGTGACGTGTCACACAGGATGACCAGTGACGTGTCTCACCAGTGTGACCAGTGACGTGTCTCACGTGTGACCAGTGACGTGTCTCACACAGTTGACCAGTGACGTGTCTCACACAGTGTGACCAGTGACGTGTCTCACACAGGATGGACCAGTGACGTGTCTCACACAGTGTGACCAGTGGACGTGTCTCACACAGTGTGCAGTGACGTGTCTCACAGTGTGACAGTGACGTGTCTCAACAGGTGACCAGTGACGTGTCTCACACAGTTGACCAGTGACGTGTCTCACACAGTGTGACCAGTGACGTGTCTCACACAGGATGACCAGTGACGTGTCTCACACAGGATGACCAGTGACGTGTCTCCACAGTGTGGACCAGTGACGTGTCTCAACAGGTGGCCAGTAGGCCCAACAGTGTGACCAGTGACGTGTCTCACACAGGATGACCAGTGACGTGCCTCACACAGTGTGACCAGTGACGTGTCTCACACAGTATGACCAGTGACGTGTCCTCACAACAGTGACCATACGTGCTCACACAGTGTGACCAGTGACGTGTTCTACACAGTGTGACCAGTGACGTGTCCTCACACAGTGTGACCAGTGACGTGTCTCACACAGGATGACTAGTGACGTGCCTCACACAGTGTGACCAGTGACGTGTCTCACACAGTATGACCAGTGGCGTGTCTCACAGTGTGACAAGTGACGTGTCTCACACAGTGTGACCAGTGACGTGTCTCACACAGTGTGACCAGTGACGTGTCTCACACAGTGTGACCAGTGACGTGTCTCACACAGGATGACCAGTGACGTGTCTCACAGTGTGACCAGTGACGTGTCTCACACAGTGACCAGTGACGTGTCTCACACAGTGTGACCAGTGACGTGTCTCACACAGTGTGACCAGTGACGTGTCTCACACAGTATGACCAGTGACGTGTCTCACACAGTATGACCAGTGACGTGTCTCACACAGTGTGACCAGTGACGTGTCTCACACAGTGTGACCAGTGACGTGTCTCACACAGTGTGACCAGTGACGTGTCTCACACAGGGGATGACCAGTGACGTGTCTCACACAGGATGACCAGTGACGTGTCTCACACAGTGTGACCAGTGACGTGTCTCACACAGTGTGACCAGTGACGTGTCTCACACAGTGTGACCAGTGACGTGTCTCACACAGTGTGACCAGTGACGTGTCTCACACAGGATGACCAGTGACGTCTCACACAGTGTGACCAGTGACGTGCCTCACACAGTGTGACCAGTGACGTGTCTCACACAGTGTGACCAGTGACGTGTCTCACACAGTGTGACCAGTGACGTGTCTCACAGTGTGACCAGTGACGTGTCTCACACAGTGTGACCAGTAACGTCTCACACAGTGTGACCAGTGACGTGTCTCACACAGGATGACCAGTGACGTGTCTCACACAGTGTGACCAGTGACGTGTCTCACACAGTGTGACCAGTGACGTGTCTCACACAGTGTGACCAGTGACGTGTCTCAACACAGTGGGGACCAGTGACGTGTCTCACACAGTGTGACCAGTGACGTGTCTCACACAGTGTGACCAGTGACGTGTCTCACACAGGATGACCAGTGACGTGTCTCACACAGTGTGACCAGTGACGTGTCTCACACAGGATGACCAGTGACGTGTCTCACACAGTGTGACCAGTGACGTGTCTCACACAGGATGACCAGTGACGTGTCTCACACAGTGTGACTAGTGACGTGTCTCACACAGGATGACCAGTGACGTGTCTCACACAGTGTGACCAGTGACGTGTCTCACACAGTGTGACCAGTGACGTGTCTCACACAGTGTGACCAGTGACGTGTCTCACACAGTGTGACCAGTGACGTGTCTCACACAGTGTGACCAGTGACGTGTCTCACACAGTGTGACCAGTGACGTGTCTCACACAGTGTGACCAGTGACGTGTCTCACACAGTGTGACCAGTGACGTGTCTCACACAGTGTGACCAGTGACGTGTCTCACAGTGTGACCAGTGACGTGTCTCACACAGGATGACCAGTGACGTGTCTCACAGTGTGACCAGTGACGTGTCTCACACAGGATGACCAGTGACGTGTCTCACACAGTGTGACTAGTGACGTGTCTCACACAGGATGACCAGTGACGTGTCTCACACAGGATGACCAGTGACGTGTCTCACACAGGATGACCAGTGACGTGTCTCACACAGGATGACCAGTGACGTGTCTCACACAGTGTGACCAGTGACGTGTCTCACACAGTGTGACCAGTGACGTGTCTCACACAGTGTGACCAGTGACGTGTCTCACACAGGATGACCAGTGACGTGTCTCACACAGTGTGACCAGTGACGTGTCTCACACAGGATGACCAGTGACGTGTCTCACACAGTGTGACCAGTGACGTGTCTCACACAGGATGACCAGTGACGTGTCTCACACAGTGTGACTAGTGACGTGTCTCACACAGGATGACCAGTGACGTGTCTCACACAGTGTGACCAGTGACGTGTCTCACACAGTGTGACCAGTGACGTGTCTCACACAGTGTGACCAGTGACGTGTCTCACACAGGATGACCAGTGACGTGTCTCACACAGTGTGACCAGTGACGTGTCTCACACAGGATGACCAGTGACGTGTCTCACACAGGATGACCAGTGACGTGTCTCACACAGTGTGACCAGTGACGTGTCTCACAGTGTGACCAGTGACGTGTCTCACACAGTGTGACCAGTGACGTGTCTCACACAGGATGACCAGTGACGTGTCTCACACAGTGTGACCAGTGACGTGTCTCACACAGTGTGACCAGTGACGTGTCTCACACAGGATGACCAGTGACGTGTCTCACACAGGATGACCAGTGACGTGTCTCACACAGTGTGACCAGTGACGTGTCTCACACAGTGTGACCAGTGACGTGTCTCACACAGTGTGACCAGTGACGTGTCTCACACAGGATGACCAGTGACGTGTCTCACACAGTGTGACCAGTGACGTGTCTCACACAGTGTGACCAGTGACGTGTCTCACACAGGATGACCAGTGACGTGTCTCACACAAGATGACCAGTGACGTGTCTCACACAGTGTGACCAGTGACGTGTCTCACACAGTGTGACCAGTGACGTGTCTCACACGGGTGTGACCAGTGACGTGTCTCACACAGGATGACCAGTAAACGTGTCTCACACAGTGTGACCAGTGACGTGCCCTCACACAGTGTGACCAGTGACGTGTCTCACACAGGATGACCAGTGACGTGTCTCACACAGTGTGACCAGTGACGTGTCTCACACAGTGTGACCAGTGACGTGTCTCACACAGGATGACCAGTGACGTGTCTCACACAGGATGACCAGTGACGTGTCTCACACAGGATGACCAGTGACGTGTCTCACACAGGATGACCAGTGACGTGTCTCACACAGTGTGACCAGTGACGTGTTTCACACAGGATGCCAAGTGACGTGTCTCACACAGTGTGACCAGTGACGTGTCTCACACAGTGTGACCAGTGACGTGTCTCACACAGGATGACCAGTGACGTGTCTCACACAGGATGACCAGTGACGTGTCTCACACAGGATGACCAGTGACGTGTCTCACACAGGATGACCAGTGACGTGTCTCACACAGTGTGACCAGTGACGTGTCTCACACAGGATGACCAGTGACGTATCTCACACAGTGTGACCAGTGACGTGTCTCACACAGTGTGACCAGTGACGTGTCTCACACAGGATGACCAGTGACGTGTCTCACACAGTGTGACCAGTGACGTGTCTCACACAGTGTGACCAGTGACGTGTCTCACACAGGATGACCAGGGGACGTGTCTCACACAGTGTGACCAGTGACGTTTTCCTCACACAGTGTGACCAGTGACGTGTCTCACACAGTGTGACCAGTGACGTGTCTCACACGGGAAATGCCAAGTGACGTGTCTCACACAGTGTGACCAGTGACGTGTCTCACACAGTGTGACCAGTGACGTGTCTCACACAGAATGACCAGTGACGTGTCTCACACAGGATGACCAGTGACGTGTCTCACACAGGATGACCAGTGACGTGTCTCACACAGGATGACCAGTGACGTGTCTCACACAGTGTGACCAGTGACGTGTCTCACACAGGATGACCAGTGACGTGTCTCACACAGTGTGACCAGTGACGTGTCTCACACAGTGTGACCAGTGACGTGTCTCACACAGGATGACCAGTGACGTGTCTCACACAGGATGACCAGTGACGTGTCTCACACAGTGTGACCAGTGACGTGTCTCACACAGGATGACCAGTGACGGGGTCTCACACAGGATGACCAGTGACGTGCCCTCACACAGTGTGACCAGTGACGTGTCTCACACGGGATTGACCAGTGACGTGTCTCACACAGTGTGACCAGTGACGTGTCTCACACAGTATGACCAGTGACGTGTCTCTCACACAGTGTGACCAGTGACGTGTCTCACACAGTGTGACCAGTGACGTGTCTCACACAGGATGACCAGTGACGTGTCTCACACAGGATGACCAGTGACGTGTCTCACACAGTGTGACCAGTGACGTGTCTCACACAGTGTGACCAGTGACGTGTCTCACACAGGATGACCAGTGACGTGTCTCACACAGTGTGACCAGTGACGTGTCTCACACAGTAGGGACAGTGACGTGTCTCACAAAAGTATGACCAGTGACGTGTCTCACACAGTATGACCAGTGACGTGTCTCACACAGTGGGGACCAGTGACGTGTCTCACACAGGATGACCAGTGACGTGTCTCACACAGTGTGACCAGTGACGTGTCTCACACAGTGTGACCAGTGACGTGTCTCACACAGTGTGACCAGTGACGTGTCTCACACAGTGTGACCAATGACGTGTCTCACACAGTGTGACCAGTGACGTGTCTCACACAGTGTGACCAATGACGTGTCTCACACAGTGTGACCAGTGACGTGTCTCACACAGTGTGACCAGTGACGTGTCTCACACAGTGTGACCAGTGACGTGTCTCACACAGTGTGACCAGTGACGTGTCTCACACAGTGTGACCAGTGACGTGTCTCACACAGTGTGACCAATGAAAGTTTCTACTTTCAAATGTTGGGTCGATATTTACATTACCATAATTAAATAAACATACGGGGGAAAATGAAATTAAGATACATGTGCAACATCTGGGTATCTTTATTGTAGACGTTTCGCCAACTACTACTACAACTAACCCATCTCTTTGGGTAGGACCTACTTCCACTGGGGAATCCCGCCTACCAGTGACTATGCCCTTGTCTGCTGCCCGTCCCATTTCCACCTGACGTTAGTATATAAGCGTCAGGCGCCTTGCTTCTGCTTCAGAATCTCCACGACTACGGTGCTCTTCGCACCTACTCCAAGGTTGACGGACTGATTACCTCATCTTCTGTACATAGTTCTAATCAAGTTATGTCCTGGTATTTATATTGATAAAGCCACTGGATGGCGGAACGTCTACAATAAAGATACCCAGATGTTGCACAAGTGTCTTAATTTCATCTTGTCGGTATTTTATACCATTCTTGTACAACATACGGGGAAAAAGTTTCTCATTTCAGAAAAATAAGTAAGAATAGTTTGAGGTGGTTGCCATGGATACAATAGTCTACTACGAGCCATCTTGAGCAGGATGTGTCCGTGATCCTCACTACTGTTGTTTCCTTCACCAAGTATACACCATCCTCATTATATATTATATATATAATATATATATATATATATATATATATATATATATTATATATATATATATATATATATATATATATATATATAAAACCTAAGCATTTATTTTAGATTTTATTTTGAGAGAAATAATTTCGTTTCTTGTTTTGCTTAGTTAAGTGAATTAAGTGAAATGTGAGGCAGGACAAAGCAAGAACAGCGTCTACATAATAAATGAAGGTGTAACAGAGGTGATGCATAGCGAGGGTCATGTTAGCTACCTGTGGTTACCTTGTTAGCTTTAATTAAAGTCTATCAACTACACGAAGATCACTGAGGCTACAGCTTCTTTGTCTACTAATATCAAGAATAGTTTAATCCCTAAAGTAGGTATTGAAGAAAGCTTTGTTGTAGTCCCTCTGTGTTCAAATATACTGCATCACTTCTCTTGGTCTAACTGAAATTTTAGATATCTACATTCCTGGGTAGTGTTCCCAGGGTCTACGCCCCTCGCGGCCCGGTCCCAGACCAGGCCTCCAGGTGGATGGACTAATGGCCCTAATCAACCAGGTTGTTGGTGCCTGCTACACAAAGGCCAACATAAGCACCACAGCCTGGCTGATCAGGAACTGACTAGATGAATTTGTCCAGTTCTTTCTTGAAGAGAGCACAGAATCTGTTGGTAATCTCCCTTAATTATGATGGGAAAATATTGAAAAGTCATGGTCCTTCACACTTACTAGGTTTCCACTCGTCTGCCAAGCCTCTTTCATAGGGAACGATTTTGTGTATGCACATTCCGGACCAATCATTCTAGAATGTTCCAGGTATAGAATTATAAGATGTGTTCAGTCCATCAACAAGATTGATGGACTGAACACATCGACTCCAGGCTGAGGGACTGATTACTCATTACTCCTCCTCTCCTTACGCCTTCCTCTTTGTATTGGACTGATGAAGCCAATGTGTGGCGAAACGTTTCCTGAATAAAGATTCCCATATGCTGCATAAGTGTCTCAATCTTCAACAACACCCGATATACGTACATACATACATACATAACTAAAAAACAAACGCACATACACTGAGGGTACATACCCTGTGAGGGTCCTTAGGGTGTAGGGGCTGCGTGTAGGGGAGGGAGGGGGGAGGCACAATATTAACATACTGTTTCTACCTTAATACATTTAACATTTAAATTAATACAACATTGTGTGTACCGAAGCCTGCAAGTACAACCACTGTTACTTGAATAAGTCACAATACAGTGACTAACAAGTCACAATACAGTGACTAACAAGTCACAATACAGTGACTAACAAGTCACAATACAGTGACTAACAAGTCACAATACAGTGACTAACAAGTCACAATACAGTGACTGTAACAAGTCACAATACAGTGACTGTAACAAGTCACAATACAGTGACTGTAACAAGTCACAATACAGTGACTGTAACAAGTCACAATACAGTGACTGTAACAAGTTACAATACAGTGACTGTAACAAGTTACAATACAGTGACTGTAACAAGTCACAATACAGTGACTGTAACAAGTGACAATACAGTGACTGTAACAAGTGACAATACAGTGACTGTAACAAGTCACAATACAGTGACTGTAACAAGTTGACAATACAGTGACTGTAACAAGTCACAATACAGAGACTGTAACAAGTGACAATACAGGACTGTAACAAGTCACAATACAGTGACTGAACAAGTTTACAATACAGTGACTGTAACAAGTGACAAACAGTGACTGTAACAAGTGCACAATACAGTGACTGTAACAAGTGACAATACAGTGACTGTAACAAGTGCATAAGTATTTGTCAAATACAACTGTAACATGTATTGGTTACTGTAACGTGATCAATACCCGGTGACTACCTATCATAGTACTCCTACATCCCACATACGTGACTGTGGTCCAGGCTTACCTAAATCACAACAGTACTGTCATGTACCAGGACTTAACTCACATACGGACTGTACACAAGTCCACATACCAGTGACTGTACAGTCACATACAGTACTGTCAGTCACCAGGCTGTCAGACAACAACTTCACTACCAGTGACTGTAACAAGTCACTCACAGTGCTGTCAGTCATAATGGATTAAACTGACATGTTGGTCATTGGATCATCCACCGGGCTTCACTACACACTCCACTCCATGGGCTTCACTCTCTCACAGTCTGGTCTGTGACCAGGCTTCACAACACTCCACTACCAGTCTTCCTACTCTCACAGTCTGGTCTGTGACCAGGCTTCACAACACTCCACTACCAGTCTTCCTACTCTCACAGTCTGGTCTGTGACCAGGCTTCCAACATCCCATACTGGTCTGTCCACTCACACAGTCGTCGTACCAGCTTCCAACACTACAGTCTCCTACTCTCACAGTCTGGTCTGTGACCAGGCTTCACAACACTCCACTACCAGTCTTCCTACTCTCACAGTCTGGTCTGTGGCCAGGCTTCACAACACTTCACTACCAGTCTTCCTTTCCTCTACGAGCCTTAATATCGTCCAGTTATCTTCTCCAACTGTATGTTAGCTGTGACTTGAACTGCTGGATCACGTAATTATCTTGTTACAACAAGTACATTCTGACAAGACTGTGAGTACTGCAGGCATATTCAGACATGATAATGTGTACAGTAGGTATAGTCTGACATGAGAAGGTATACAGCAGGTATATTTTGATATGGCAATCCATACAACACGTATATTCTGACATGACAAAGTATAAAATATATATTCTGACATGACAATGTATACAGCAGGTATATTCTGAAATGATAATGTGTACGTACTGTATGATATGAATAGAAAGTAACATGCAAACACTCTATTAAACAGACATAACAGTGATCAAACTGACAGTTTGATTCACACAGAAAAACAACACAAATATTTGTTTAGGTTAAACATTACAAATTATAATGTTGCCTAAATATTACAAGTTTTTAAACAGTTGCCTGGTTTTTTTTTCTCTCTTATTTTTTAGTTCCTCCAACTTTCGTTTCTGTTTAGTTCATTACTCGAGAACGCCTCATCCTATCAGCTTTAAATTTTCAAGGCTTGTGTACGATAACGAGGAGTACATTCTTGGAACAACTGGCATGTTCACGTGCCCTATGATCGAGGCTGTAGGATACATTCCTAGCATCCTGGAATGGCTAGGATAACATAAAATCCTAAGTGGCGGAGTTTCAACGTTCAGAAAAGTTGTCTCATAATTCAACAAGTGTGTCGGTGAAGATCTCATCATTTTGTGTGTAAAATAATGGAAAATTTTTACTCTCCTTAAATCGCGTTAAATAAATTTCAGTTTACCTCTTGTTAAGAGCATCAATATTTAAAGCATGATACACCTTACTTCTAGGGCAGTAACAGTACAGTTTGGTTTGCATGAACACAGATTTGCTGAACTAGCAAATAATTAAAAAAATGGAATTGTTGCCTTATCTGGAGAACAGCTACTATGATCGGCTTCAAATTTTCACTACTGATGTGGTTCCTGAACACAAAGATCACGCTGCTATTTCCTGCCATTACTGCTAGTTTGTCAGTTTTACTGAAAAGTGATATTAATTTTTTATTTAATAGCTGAAGAATGCTTTTTCTGATTGGCTTCAACATATTATTTGCCACAAGTTTTATCTATTCGGCACAACATATAATATAATATATATATATATATATATATATATATATATATATATATATATATATATATATATATATATATATATATATTCTTTCACAGTGGTTGTTTAGCATATATATATATATATATATATATATATATATATATATATATATATATATATATATATATATATATATATATATATATATTCTTTCAGAGTGGTTGTTTTGCATATTCTGAAATCACCTGTTTACTGTGATCTTATTGCATATATATATATATATATATATATATATATATATATATATATATATATATATATATATATATATATATATATATATATATATGTCGTGCCAAATAGGCAAAACTGGTCAATTAGCAAGAATTCATTTAAAATTAAGTCCTTTCTAAAATTTTCTCTTATACGTTTAGAGATACATTTTTTTTCATTTATGTTAATGTAAAAATGAATAACTTTGTACCAAAAGAACCTTAGAAAACTTACCTAACCTTATCACAAGCGCAATTTAATTTAGCCTAATCCAACTAAAAATATTTTAGAAAAGTTTACAATAATTTAATAATAAAGAAACACAATGAAATATATATTTTTCCTTATGTTCAGAATGATTTTTGCGAAATTACTGCATACACAAATTTTTGCTTGCCTTATTCGGCAAGAGAAGCGTTGCTATTTAAGACAAAATAGCAAGGTTTACCTATTCGGCACGAAACACACACACACACACACACACACACACACACACACACACACACACACACACACACACACACACACACACACACACACACACACACACCAGTAAAATATCTGGGAATCCCCTTTGACCCATGCATGTCAGGAGAATTGATAGGGAACAGTGTAGTAAAGAAAGTGAATGCCAGGCTGAAGTTCCTGTATAGACAAGCACAGTGTCTACCTACTGAGGCTCGCAGGACACTATGTCTAGCCCTTATACAATGCCATATGGATTACGCTTGCTCTTCATGGTACTCTGCCTTGACAAAAAAAAACTGAAAGATAGACTGCAAATCACCCAGAACAAAATTGTAAGATTCATCCTGGGGCTGGGACCAAGAGAACATGTAGGCCAGGATGAATTACAGCAGTTGGATATGCTGAATGTTGAAGACAGAGTAAAACAACTGAAGCTAAATCATGTTTATAAAATTGCTCACAAACAGTGTCCAGAATATCTTGCTGCCAATTTTGTCAAGGTTGAGAACCAAAGCAATCATAGTACTAGGGGGAGAGAACACAACTTTGTAGTACCCACAGTCATTGGCCAGGCTTCAAACACCTTTTATTGTACAGCAATAAAGGAATGGAACAGACTACCCGCACATGTCAAAGTCAGTCATAGCATGAACCAGTTCAAGAAGAGTGCCAAAAGGTGTCTGATGAATGTAGCTACAGAAAGGGAGGGGAATGATTTTTTAGTTTTTTAGCTAACACACGTGTAAATTTTACCTTATCCCTAGTAATGACCCTCGTATTGTAGATAGTCTTAATGACCCTCGTGTAGTTGATAGTCTTTTTAGTATGATAATAAGATGTTATCTTCATTATAGAATAATAAGAAAATATTATAACCTTTATATTATAATAATAAGGTAAAAGGACCCCAATGGAAATAAGTCACTCTGTCTGACTTTTTTGGGTTATCCCAGGTTCTCTACACATATGCTGCTATGTATGATAATTCTATGTAACTGTATTTGTGTATACCTGAATAAACTTACTTACTTACACACACACACACACACACACACACACACACACACACACACACACACACACACACAATATATATATATATATATATATATATATATATATATATATATATAGATAGATAGATAGATAGATAAGAGTGAATGGAGACGAATGGTATTTGGGACCTGACGATCCGTTGGAGTGTGAGCAGGGTAATATTTAGTGAAGGGATTCAGGGAAACCGGTTATTTTATATAGCCGGACTTGAGTCCTGGAAATGGGAAGTACAATGCCTGCACTTTAGAGGAGGGGTTCGGGATATTGGCAGTTTAGAGGGATATGTTGTGTATCTTTATACGTATATGCTTCTAAACTGTTGTGTTCTGAGCACCTCTGCAAAAACAGTGATTATGTGTGAGTGAGGTGAAAGTGTTGAATGATGATGAAAGTATTTTCTTTTTGGGGATTTTCTTTCTTTTTGGGTCACCCTGCCTCGGTGGGAAGCGGCCGACTTGTTAATAAATAAATAAATAAATAAATATATATATATATATATATATATATATATATTATATATATATATATATATATATATATTTATTCTCCATGGGGAAGTGGAACAGAATTCTTCCTCCGTAAGCCATGCGTGTCGTAAGAGGAGACTAAAATGCTGGGAGAAAGGGGCTAGTAACCCTTTCTCCTGTATATATTACTAAATGTAAAAGGAGAAACTTTTGTTTTTCCTTTTGGGCCACCCCGCCTCGGTGGGATACGGCCGGTGTGTTAAAAGAAAAAAGATATATATGTCGTGCCGAATATGTAAAACTGGTCAATTAGCAAGAACTCATTTAAAATTAAGTCCTTTGTAAAATTTTCTCTTATACGTTTAAAGATATATTTTTTTCATTAATGTTAATGTAAAAATTTTTAATTTTGCACCAAAAGAATCTTAGAGAACTTACCTAACCTTATTATAACAAGAACAATTTATTTTAGCCTAGCCCAACTAAATATATTTTAGATTTGTTTATAATAATTTAATACTAAACAAACACAGCGAAATATATTTTTTCGTTAGGTTCAGAATGATTTTGGCGAAATTATTGCATACACAAATTTTCACTTGTCCTATATGGCAAGAGAAGCGTTGCTATTTAAGCCAAGATCGCAAGTTCTGCCTATTCGGCATGACATTATATATATATATATATATATATATATATATATATATATATATATATATATATATATATATATTATATATATATATATATATACAAACATTGTCTCTACGTCCACAAAAGGACTCGAACCTGCTGACTCTATCAGAGTTCACAGTACTTCACCACGAGACTAGACCCGCGACATAAGTATGGGCGCTCAGCCGAAGCTAAGCGATATTACCCCATACCCCCGGGCACCAAGCTCGTTTTGAAAGTTATTTCATCGAATCCTGCAACATGCAGTGGACAACGAAAGAGATTTGAAATGGTTAACAATTCGCAAACAGGCGAAATTATTTACAAACATTGTCTTTACGTCCACATGCGTTTTCGCTCACCATAAGGCGGGCCAAAGCAGCATGGGTTCGACTCCTTGACTCCTTGGTTAGTGCAGTGTTGTTATTGATCAATATTACTCGTTTCGTGGGTACAATAATATAATATACTGCTTGTTGAGCTAGTACACAAACAGGAAGTTGAATGAAATTAACTCAGAAACATCCATACCACCGTATGTCCATCGATGGCGGGTACAACATCTAGCTTGGCTGTATGCACCATTGTTAAGGATTGTGTGGTCTAGTGGTCTAAAGCGTCATGTGTTGTCGCAGACCATGAAGAGGGCCAAAACAGCATGGGTTCGACTCCTTGGCTATTGCAGTGTTGTTATTGATTAATACCACTCGTTTTGTGGGTACTATTATTAATATATATATATATATATATATATATATATATATATATAATATATATATATATATTATATATATATATATATATATATATATATGCGCAAAACAACCACTGTGAAAGAATAGAGAAATTCCAAGCGCTTTCGTGACTACTCACATTATCAAGGAACAATCATTGTTCCTTGATAATGTGAGTAGTCACGAAAGCGCTTGGAATTTCTCTATTCTTTTACAGTTGTTGTTTTGCGTATTCTGAAATCACCTGTTCATTGTGATCTTATTGCATATATATATATATATATTATATATATATATATATATATATATATATATATATATATATATATATATATATATATATATATATATATATGTATGTATCGCGTGCCGAATAGGTAAAACTTGCTATTTTGGCTGAAATAGCAATGCTCTTCTTGCCGAATAAGGCAAGCGAATATTTGTATGTGCAATAATTTCGCAAAAATCATTCTGAACCTAACGAAAAAATATATTTCATTTCGCTTGTTAGGTAAGTTTTTTAAGGTTCTTTTGGTACAAAATTTTTAAAAATTTTTAATTAAAAAAAAAATAAAAAAATATTTTTATAATCAAAAAAATTTAAGAGGTTCCCCTCCCAAATTTTTAAAAACGAAATTTGGGAAAATTTTAGAAATTTTTCCTTAATGGGGAAAGGGAAAGTTTAAATTTAATTTTAAAAAATATTCGGCCAAACGAAAAAATATATTTAAAATCCTGTTAATATTTTTTAATTCTATTAAAAATTAATTAATTTTTAATAAAAAATAAAAAAATATATTTTAAAGAGGAGGGAAAAGAAAGGGAGAGGGGGTTTTTTTTAAACTTAAAAGAAAATTTTAAAAAATTTAATTTTAAATAAAGTTTTTGCCCGTTTTAATTTTAAATTTTTTAACTTTATAATATTTTAAATTTTCCCAACTGAAGAAAAAAAGGGAAAAGTTTTAAAGGCCCGAGGGAAGGTTTCCCCTTCCCCGTTTAATCCTTGAAACCACATATAAACAGTTAAAAAGGGTTTTAATGTTTTTTTAAAAATGTTTTTCCTTTTTTTAAAACAAAAATTTTGAGGGCGGAAAATTAAAACAACTGTAAAAGGTTTTAAAAGTAGGGGGATAACTTTTTCCCCCTTTTAACCAAAGAACAGCAACAATAATAAAATAACCCTGAAGGTTTGTTCTGGTTCGGTCCCTCATTTAAGAAAAGGTACCAAACAAACCCCAAAAATGTAATGAAACTCGGGAAAACCATATTCATAAAAATGAACAGAAAATAAGAAAAAAAACCTCGGGGTTTTGTCGGGTCCCCCTAAAAGAAGAAAGATTTAAAAAGTACATGAAAAAAGAAACTACAGAGACCAAAACTCGTACTTTGTAACAGTACAAACAGAGACCATAGCCCCAGTAATGTAACAGTATACAGAGACCTTTACTCAGTACATGAAAACAGTACAAAACAAAAAACCATTACGTCGTACATGTAACCGACTACAAAACCCATACATCATAATGTAACGTACTACAGGGGCCATACCCAGTAAAAGAAAACTTTCAACAGAGACCAAACACCCTACTTTTAACGTACTACAGGCCCAAAAACCTCAGAAATTTTAACAGTATTTACAGAGAAAATACATCAGTACAGGTACAGTACTACAGAGACCATACACAAAATTGTAACATACAAAAAGGAGACCAACCATCAGTAGAACGGGTACTAAAAAGAGACCCATCCCATTCAGTACATTAAAGGGTACTACAGAGCCCCCTTTCCCATCGGAATTAACATTTCCCTACAGAGACCCCCCCTTCCGGTACAGGTAACCCGGGTATCCAAAGGGGGACCATACATCAGTACATGAAAACCTGTATAACAGAGAACATACATCATTTACATTTTAACAGTACTAAGGCCTTTTCACCCCCGGGAACATGGTAATGTATACTAGGGAAAACCCCCTTTTAAACAGAACATGTAACAGTATTTACGAGACCAAAAACCATTACATGTAATTACTACAGAGAAAAAACCCTCATACATGTAACAGTACACGGGGGGCCCATACCAGTAAAAGGTAACAGTACTACGAGCCCATACTCTTTCAGGGTAAAAAGTACAAAGGGAAAACATACGTCAGTACTTTTAAACAGTACACCCCTACATTTAAACATACCTGGGGAAATTCCCAAAAGGATTGTACTTTACAATCCACCTGTCTCCCTTTAATTTGGCCACACTATGTTGCACTGGGGGTGGGGTGGGGTGTTGGGTGGGGGGGAAGGGGGTGGTGGTGGTGGGGTTTGGTGGTGGGGTAAGGTGGTGGGTTGGGGGGAAGGGTTGGGTGGGGGTGGTAAAGGGTTGGGGGGAAGGTGGTGGTGGGTAAAAGGGGTGGGGGTTTGGTGAAGGTGGTGGTGGTGGGTGGGGGGTTGGGGGGAAAGGTGGTGGGTGGTGAAGGTGGTGGTGGTGGGGTGGGTGGTGGGGGGTTGGGATGAAGGTGGTGGGTGGGGGGGTTTGAAGGGGGGGTTTGTTGGGAAGGGGGGGTTTGGGGGTGGAGGTGGTAGTGAAGGGGTGAAGGTGGAGGTGGGTGGTAAAAGGGGGTGAAGGGGGAGGTAAAGGTGGAGGTGGGGGTGGGGGTGGTGAAGGGTGGTGGGGTGAAGGGGGTGGGGTGAAGGGGGTGGTTGTGGAGGGGTGGAATAAAAGGTGGTGAAGGTGGGGGTTTGGTAAAGGGGGGAAGGTGGGGTGAAGGTAGTGGTGGGGTGGTGGAGGTGAATTTGGTGGTAAAGGTTTGGGGTGAAGGTGGGGGTGGTGAAGGGGGTTTGGTTTATTTGAAGGTGAAGGTGGGGGTTTGTGAGGTAAGTGGTAGTTTTCTGTAAAAGATAAAGGTGGTGCGGGTGGTGGAGGGGGTTTTGGGAAAGGGGGTGGTGGTGAAGGTGGTGGTGGTGAAGGTGGGGTGGGAGGTGGATTGGGGGAAGGTGGAGGGGGTGAAGGTGGTGGTAGGGGGCCGGTGGTGGTGGCTGTGGGGGTGGTAAAATTTTGGTGGGGGTTTGTAAAGGTGGTGAAAGGGTTTTGGGGTTGGTGTGAAGGTGGTGGATGGGGGTGGAAGAGGAGGGGGTGAAGGTGGTGGAAGTGGTGGTGGTTGGGGGGGCGAAGGTGGGGGTTGTGGGGGTTTGAAGGTGGTGGTTGGGGTGGTAAAAGGTGGGGGTTTGGTGACGGTGGTAAAGGGTTTGGTTGTTAAAGGGTTTGGTGTGGTAAAGGGAAAATGTTGGTAGTAAAATTTGGTTTTGGGGGTTTAAGGGTTGGGGGTTTTGGGTGGAAAAAGGTGGTGGTGTTGGTGGTAAAGGTGGGGTGTTGGTGGTGAAGAGGGTGGGGGTTGGGGGTAAAGGGTGGTGGTGGGGGCGTGGTGCAGGTGGGGGTTGGGGTGCGGGTTTGGTGGTGGGGGTGCAGGTTTTAAAAAAGGGGTTTGGTGCAGGTGGTATTTAGTGGGGGTGGTTGATTTTTAAACCTTTTCCTTTTTACCCGGGATCATCGCACCCAACCCCCCTCAGAAGAATTGTCCCTTCTGATAGCCTGGTCACCCGACTATTGGTGCTCGATGAAATGAAAACCCCCCACGCCCAAACCCAAACCCCAGGAGATGAGGAATTACCCTCAGCAACCTTCATGTTCCCCTCCTGAAAACATTCTAGTGGTAATTCTCCTTTTTATAACTAAAGGTTCAAAGTTTGTGTGCTAAAACCCCCCTTTGCTCCCATTTTAAAACCCACTTAATGCCCTTAATGTTTTAAAGGGGGGATTTTATTCAGGAGTTGGAAAGCCATTTTCCCTTTTTCCCTTGGCTCAAATTTGCTTCCTCCCTTTTCACTCCGCTAAAATGAGGGTTTTGGGCCTTCCCAAAAAAAAAAAATAATAATAAAAATAATAATAATAATAAAAAAAAATAAAATAAAAACCCAACAATAATAAAAAATGTTAAATTGAAACATGTGCAACTTTTTGGGTATCTTTATTGGGAAAAACTTTTCGCCACACAGGGGCACAACCCAGCCCATACAAAGGAGAATTTGAAAACGGGGGAGAGTGAGGTAATCAGTCCCTCAATTTGAGTCGTGGGGTTTCAGTCCATCAATCCATCAAGATTGAGGGACGACCACAAGTCTTTTTGCCATAAAAAGTTCCCAAAACCGGGAAAGCAGGGGAAACCCCAAAACCCAGGTAGTGTCAACATGCGTGCCCCAAGACTATTAAACCTGTTTCCCCAACCAAGGTCCCAGGGGAACACGTTTCCAGAAAAGGGGTTTTTTAGTTTCAAGAGAAAAACGGACACGCCCCCGGGAAAATTTTCCAGATAAACCCTGTTGTAGGGGATACTTTGGCCAGGGGGGCCCGAAAACGCAGCAGCAACACTGGAAAAAACAGGCAGACAAAAAAACGGGAAAACCGGAAAGCAGAGTAAAAAAATTGTAGAAGTTTTTGTGGCGTATCAAAAGGTAATTACACCCATAAGCTTAAAACTTACTGTTCAAAACTTTCCCTTTACCAAGAAAATACAACAATAATTTGAAAAATAAAACCATCAAAACTTTGAATGAAACAATTCAATCAGAAAAGGCATTTTTATTACTGCAGAGATCCCAATGTCCCAATATTCCTACCCTTTTAAAGTTTGAAGCGTCGGAAGTTACATTCCCCCTTGATTTTGGTTTTAAAATTTTGAAGGGATTTTGGGGGAAACCCAAAAACTATGAAAATTTTTATTTTTTTCAATTTTTCCAGAAAAAATGGAATTTGGGTTTTTTAAAATTTGCACCCTAAAAAAAATTTAAAATTTTTTAAAAATTTTAAAAATTCACCAACATTAAAGGGTTTCCCAAGCCGATCAAGGAGGCTTTCCCCCAATTTATGCACTACTTACTAATTATCTTGTCCGTTGAGCAACACCCGGTCCCGTCCTGCTCATATATATTTTATATATAAAAAAATTTTATAATATATATATATATATATAATATATATATATATAAAAAATATATAAAAAAATATTATATTATAATGGACTTTTGGGCCTTGTGTTTGGTGTCGACTATTAAAATGCTCCAATTTCCCCTTTAAAGGGTCGTCAAAAGTTTTATTTTTTCTAAGGGCAGGTTATTTTTTCATTTTTTTTTCCACTCACGGTATTTGCCCTTTTTATTTTTTTTAAAGGAAGTTTTTTTAAATAAAATTGGTGTTTTAAAGCTTAACAGCTAAATCAATGCAAAGCTGTCCAGGGAAAAAACCTCCGAAGCTGTAAATTTTTGAAGCAAACCAGAAGTTGCATTCTCCCACTTTTTGCCCCAGAATCCAAAATTTCCAATTTATTAACTATAATTTCAGCTTAAACCTAAAATTTTTCCCTTTTCCCTGAAAACGCATCAGCCATTAAAAACTGGAAAACCCTTTAGAGGTTTTGTGAAGTAATTTTTTGGGAGAAATTCCATACCATTTAAAAAATCAGGGGGTTTTTAACACATAACCCAAATTTTCCCAAACAGATGCTCCACCTTTGGACATTTTTTTACTGTTATTTCCCTTTCCCTCATTAAAAAACAATTTCCCAAATTGTGCGTTCAACAACCACAGTTGCCGTTCCCCCCCCCGAATTTCAAACACCTCACCTAACCCCCGCTCCCCCCGTTTCCCGTTTTGTTTTCCCACCCCGTGTTGTTAATTTTGTTACACCCACCAGTGTTGTCATTTTGTTTCACCACCAGTGTTGTCAGTTTTGCTACACCCCAGGTTTTTTTTGTTAGTTGTTACCCCCCCCATGTTGTCTTTTTGTACAAACCCCCAGTGTTTCAAATATGCTACACCCCCAGTTTTTGTCAGTTGTTTCACCACCAGGTTGGGCAGTAAAAGCAAAACCACCAGTGTTTCAGTATGCTACCCACCAGTGTTGTTAGAAAGTTTCAAACCCCCAGGGTTGTTAGTTGGTAACACCACCAGTGTTGTCATTAATGTAAAAAACCACCTTTTTTTTGTTAGTAAGCTACAAACCCCCAGTTGGGTTGGGAGTATGTTTAAACCCCCAGTTTGTTAGTAATTTTACCCACCAGGGGTTTTTTTAGTAAAGTTTCAAACCAAAAAAATGTTTTTTTAAGTTTTTTACACCACCAGTGTTTCAGTATTTTTAAAACCAAACCCGTGTTGGGAGTATGCTAACACCACCAGTTTTGTTAGTATGCTACACCACCAGTGTTGGGAAAAAAGTACCCCACCAGTGTTGTTTAAGTTTTTACACCCCAGGGTTGTCAGTTTTTACACCACCTGGTTTTCAGTATTTTACAAACCCCCAGTTTTGTTTAGTATGTTACACCCCATGTTTTTTCAGTATGCTACAAACCCCCAGTGTTTTTCAATAAAGTTAAAACCCCCAATGTTTTCCGTAGTTAAACCCCCAGTGTTGTAGTATTTTTCCCACCAGTGTTTGGGCATATGCTACAACCCCCAGTGTTTTTTGTATGTTTCACCCCCAAAAGTTGCAGTTTGTTTCACCACCCGTGTTGTTAGGGTTTTAAAAACAAAACCACCATTTTTTGGTTTTAGTATGGCCACCCACCAGTGTTTTTCAGTATGCTACCCACCGTGGGTTTTTCAGTATGCTACACCACCCGTGGTTTTCATATGTTTCACCACCAGGGGGTTGGGCATATGCAAAAACCCCCCAGTGTTGTCAGTATTTCACCAAACCCGTGTTGTCAAAATTTACCCCCCACATTTTTTCAGGGTTTTTTACACCCCCCAGTGTTTTTCATATGCTACACCCCAGTGTTTTAGTAAAGTTACACCCCCAGTGTTTTCATTTTGTACACCCCCCAATTTTTGTTTTTTGTATGTACAAACCCCCATGTTGTCGTATGCTACACCCCCGTGTTGTCAGTAAAGCTACACCACAGTGTTGTCAAATATTTTACAAACCCCAAGGTTTTTATCTCCCCCGTTTTAAAAGCTACAAACCCCCCGTGTTGTCAGTAGCTAAACAAACCCCGGTTGTTAGTAAAGTACACCCCAGTGTTGTCATTTTGTTTCAAACCCCCAGGTTTTTTGTTAGTATGCTACACCACCGTGTTGTCAGTAAGCTACACCCCAGTGTGTCAGTATTTACCCACCAGTTTTGTTATGTTACCCCCAACCCTTTTTTTTCAGATTAAAACCACCCTTTTCATATTTCTACACCACCCGGGTTGTCAGTAAGTTTTCACCCAACCCGTTTTGTTAGTTTTAAAACCCCCCAGTTTGTCAGTAAAGTTTCACCAAACCAAATTTTGGGCAGTTTGCTTTCACCCCCCAGGTTTGTCAGTAGTTAAAACCACCGTGTTGTCAGTAAAGCTACAAACCCCCAGTGTTGTCATATGTTACACACCTTTTTTTCATATGGGTACACCACCAAATGGTTGGTTCAGGAGTTTCCCCAAAGGTTTCGGTTCAACCCCCCCCGGGCCCCTTGTTACCCCCCCCGGTTGGTCCCAAAGGCCCACCCCAAACCCGTGTTTTTTTGTATGCACCAAACCCAAGTGGTCAAAAGGGGTACAAACCAGGGGTTGTCCCGAAGGGTTAAAAACCCAACCCCAAATGTGTCAGTTGGCTCCCCCACCATTTTTGGTTTTAATGCTTACACCCCAGTTTTCATTGGGGGGGTCACCCCAAGGTTTTTTTGTAGGTGCCTTAAACCACCAGGGTTGTTTAGAAATTTTCACCCCCAGTGTTGTCAGTTTTACACCCCCAGTGTTTTCAGTTGCTACACCACCATGTTGTCCCGTATGTTTCACCACCGTGTTGTTAGTATGTTTTCCCCACCCTGTTGCATTTTGTACAAAAAACCCCTGTTTTATTTAGTATGTTAAAAACCCCCCAGTGTTGTCCCCGTAAAGACAAACCAAACCCGTGTTGTCAGTTTCTACGGACCAGTATTTTGGAAATTGTTTTTTTTCCCCCAGTGTTGTCAGTATTTACAAACCCCCAGTGTTTTCAGTTTGTAACCCCACCAGTGTTGTTATATGCAAAAACCACCAGTTTGTCATTAAAACAAAACCACCCGTGTTGTCAGTTGCTACCCACCGTGGGGTCCAAAGTACACACCCAGTGTTGTCAGAAAGTTAAAAACCCCCCAATTGGGGTTTTAGTATCCCCACCCCCATTTTGTCAGTACAACAACCCCCGTTTGTTAGTATTTTTTACACCCCCAGTGGTTTTCCGTATGTACACCCCCAGTTTGTCCGTATGCTACACCCCCTTTGGTCAGTAGCTACACCACCAAATGTTGTCCCTTTTCCCACCCACCAGTTTTTTGTATGTTTCCCACCAGTGGGTTTTCAATATGCTAAAACCCCCCAGTGTTTTTTCAGTATGCAAAACCACCCGTTTGTCGTATGGACCCCACCAGTAAAGTTAGTTTTACAAAAACCAAATGTTTTCAGGGATGCTTCCCCCACCAGTGGTTTTTGTATGTTTCACCCAGTGTTGCGTATGCTAAACCACCCGTGTTTAGTATTCTAACCCCCAGTGTTGTCATATGCACAACCATGTTGTTAGTATGCTAAAAACCACCAGTGGTTTTTCAGTATGCTACACCACCCTGTTGTTTTTTATGCTTTCACCACCGTGTTTTTTTTAAATAGGGTACACCACCTTGTTTGTCAGTTTTCTACACCACCCTTTTTCGGGAAGCTACACCACCAGTTTTAGTAGTTTCACCACCATTTGTCGGGATGTTTCACCAAACCCGTGTTGTCAGTATGCTACACCCCCATTTGTCAGTATGCTACCCCCCATGTTTTTAGTTTTTTACAAAAACCATTTTTTCAGTTGTTAAAACCCCCATTTTTCAGTATGCTACAAACCAGTGTTTTTTCGTAAGGTACACCACCATTTTTGGGTTTGCTTTCCAAACCCCCAGTGTTTTCAGTATGTTTTCACCACCAGTTTGTTAGTTTGCTACACCACCAGTGTTTTCAGTTTTGTACACCCCCCAGTGTTTTCAGAAAAACTACACCACCAGTGTTTCAGTAAGTACACCCCATGTTGTCAGTTTTGCTACCCCACCCGTTGAAATATGTTTCACCAAGGGGTTGTCAATGCTACACCAACCCTGTTTTTCAGTAAAGTTCACCACCAGTATTCAGTATGCTTTTTCACCCGTTTTTCAGTATGCTAAAACCACCCGGGATTGTTAAAATATGCTGAAAACCACCCTTTTGTCGTATGCTACACCAAAAAGTGTTGTTTTGCTTTCCAAAACCAGTTTGTTAGTAAGCTACACCAAAAGTGTTTTCAGAAAGTTACAAACCCCCAGTGTTGTTTTGTATGGGTACACCACCAGTGTTGTCGTATGCAAAACCACCAGTTTTGTTAGTATGCTAAAACCCCAGTGTTGTTAGTATGTTTCACCACCCGTTGGAAATTTGCTCACCCCCCAGTGTTGTAGTAAATTTTCAAACCCCCAATTTTTCAGTTTTGCTTACACCCGTGTTGTCAGTATGCTAAAAACCAGTGTTGTCCCCCATGCTACACCCAATGGGTTAGTAAATTCACCACCAGTGTTGTCAGTATGTTTCAACCCGTGTTTTTCAGTTGTAAAAAACCAGTGTTGTCATATGCTACACCAAGGGTTGTTTGTATGAACACCAGTGTTGTCAGTATGCTAAAACCCCAAGTTTCAGTATGCTAACCCCCAGTGTTGTCAAATATCTTAAAACCAGTGTTTTTTTTTGTTAACCCCCAGTGTTTTTCAGTATGTTTTCAAAAAGTGTTGTCAGTATGCTAACCCCCAGTGTTGTCAGTTTTGTACCCAAGTGTTTTCAGTTAATCAACACCAGTTTTTCACCCCAGTGTTTTTCTAAAACCAACCGGGGTTGCATAGCACCACCCGGGGCTTGGGGCCCACCTTTGATTTTCACCCCCAATTTTTTCAATTACTTTACCATTGGGGGTTTTCCTTCAACCCTCCGTTCTCTTTAAGGGAAACCCCCTTTTTGGACACCCCAGGTTTGTATGCTAAAAAACCAGGTTGTCAGTATGTTTAACCCCCAGTGTTTTTCAGTTTTGGCCCCAAACCGTGTTGTTCCCTATTTTTACACCAATGTTGTCGTATGGTTTTCACCCAAATGTTTTTCAAAATTTTTACAAAAACCCGTGGGGTTTTTTTATGCTACCCCCAAGGGTTGTTTCAAAATGTTACCTAGTGTTTTTCAGTTGCCACCCGGGTTTATTAGGAAATTTAAAAGAAAAACCCCCAGTGTTGTCAGGGTTTTTTCCCCCCAGTGTGTCAGTATGGGTAAAACTAGTTTTTTTCAAATTAAAAAACCAAAAGGTGTTGTCATAGCTTAACCCCCAGTGTTGTAGTATTCACCCCCAGTTTTTGTCAGTATGCTACAACCCCCGTGTTTTCGAAAGTTAACCCCCAGTGTTTTTTGTAAAGTACACCCCCGTGTTTTTTTAGTATGCTCCCCCCCAGTGGGTTTTCAGTATGTTAACCCCCAGTGGTTTTCAGTATGGCACCCCCAGTGTTTTTTCAGTATCTACCCCCCGTGTTGTCAGTATTTTTAACCCCTAGTGTTGTCAGTATGCTACACCAATGTTTTAGTATGCTAAACCCCCAGTGATGTCAGTAAAAACACCCCCGGGGTTTTCAGTATTTTAACCCCCAGTGGGTTTTTAGTATGACACCCCCAGTGTTGTCAGTATGCAAACCCCCAGTGTTTTCAGTATGGGTAACCCCCAGGGGTTTTCAGTACCAAAAAACCCGTTTGTCAGTATGGTTTCAAACCAGTGTTGTCCCGTTTTGCAAAACCCCCGTGTTTTCAGTATGTTAAAACCCAGGTTTTCCCGTAGCTAACCCCCTTTTTGTCAGTATGCTCCCCCAGTGTTTTCAGTATGGCCCCAACCCCCAGTGTTGTCAGTTATTTCACCCCCGTGGGTCAGTAAAAAAACCCCCGGTTTTCCCGTATGCTAAAACCAGTGTTTTTCATTTTGCCACCCCCTTTTTGTCAGAAAAGTTAACCCCCAGTGTTGGGCGTAAAGCTTAACCCCTAGTTGGGCGAGTATGGTTAACCAAAAATTTTTGTCAGTTAATTTCTAAAAACCAGTTTTTTCAGTATGCTACCCCCCCGTGTTTCAGATGCTAACCCCCAGTGGGTTTTCAGTATTTACCCAACCCCTTGTATACTACCCCCAGTGTTGTCAGTAAAGCTAAACCCCCAGTGGGTTTTGTTATTTTTTACACCCCCCGTGGGTTGCAAATGTTTCCCCCCGTGGTTTTCCCTATGCTACAAAACCCGTGTTGTCAGTATGTTAACCCCAGTGTTTTCAAAATATCTAACCCCCAGTGTTGTCATTTTGCTCCCCCCAGTGTGTAAATATCTAAACCCCCCCCATGTGTCAGTATTTACACCCAAAATGTTGTCAGTATGCACCCCCCGTGTTTTCAGTATGCTAACCCCCAGTGTTTTTAAATAAAGTTAACCCCCGTGTTTTCAGTATGGTAACCACCAGTGTGTAAATTTTTTAAAAAACCAGTGGGTTTTCAAATGCCCCCCAGTGTTTTTCAGTATGCCAAAACCCTTTTTGTAGTATTTTTACCCCCAAGGTTTTCAGTATGTTTCACCACCGTGTTGTCAGTTTTGCCCACCCCCCAGTTGTTGTGTTCAGTATGCTAAACCAGTGTTTTCAGTATGCCCCCCCCCAGTGTTTACAGTATTTTACACCCAGTGTGCAGTATGTAACCAAACCCGTGTTGCCCCAAAATTTTTACACCAGTGTTGTCAGTATGCTACACCAGTGCTGTCAGTATGCTACACCAGTGTTGTCAATATGCTACACCAGTGTTGTCAGTTCGAGGACGATCAGAAGAGGCTTTCTCAATTATCACATGAATATCAAATCTGGGAATGATCATAATAAAACTGACAAGAGAACACCTGTACGTGGTAACAACTGCAGGAACACTTACCTTTATAAAGTGTAGAAGCTAGATCGGATGAGGTGTTCTCAAGTTTTAAACTAAAACCTTCAAGGGGAAAAAATTAGATACTTCGGAGACACTTAATTGTGATAATACGGAAGGGGTGTGGATGAGTGGGGGGATGAGTGGGTGAATGAGTGTGGGATGAGTGGGGGATGAGTGGGGATGAGGGGGGGATGAGTGGGGGATGAGTGGGGGGATGAGTGGGGGGATGAGTGGGGGATGAGTGGGGATGAGTGGGGGGATGAGTGGGGATGAGTGGGGGATGAGTGGGGGATGAGGGGGGATGAGTGGGGGGATGAGTGGGGGATGAGTGGGGGATGAGTGGGGGATGAGTGGGGGATGAGTGGGGGATGGGGGGGGGATGAGTGGGGATGAGTGGGGATGAGTGGGGGATGAGTGGGGGATGAGTGGGGGGATGAGTGGGGGATGAGTGGGGGGATGAGGGTAGTGAACCCTGGCACTTGAACATGAATTATGGCACTGTCTCCAAGAGATCCTTGACACTGAACTGATGCCACAAATATCACTGAATCCTATGAAATGTGGCAAAGATTTTACATGAAGCGTGTGAGAGTGACGGTGTATAACCCAGTAGTCGGTGCAACTGATCACACATGTACACCAACACTTTTACTGAGGCGATGTTTCGCCTGTGTAATAGACTTTACTAAGTCATTACCGAGTGACGAGCAACGAGCATTTTTTTTTTTTTTATTAACAACACTGGCCGATTCCCACCAAGGCCGGGTGGCCCGAAAAAGAAAAACTTTCACCATCATTCACTCCATCACTGTCTTGCCAGAAGGGTGCTTTATACTACAGTTTTTAAACTGCAACATTAACACCCTTCCTTCAGAGTGAAGACACTGTACTTCCCATCTCCAGGACTCAAGTCCGGCCTGCTGGTTTCCCTGAATCCCTTCATAAATGTTACTTTGCTCACACTCCAACAGCACGTCAAGTATTAAAAACCATTCGTCTCCATTCACTCCTATCAAACACGCTCACGCATGCACGCTGGAAGTCCAAGCCCCTCGCACACAAAACCTCCTTTACCCCCTCCCTCCAACCTTTCCTAGGCCGACCCCTACCCCGCCTTCCTTCCACTACAGACTGATACACTCTTGAAGTCATTCTGTTTCGCTCCATTCTCTCTACATGTCCGAACCACCTCAACAACCCTTCCTCAGCCCTCTGGACAACAGTTTTGGCAATCCCGCACCTCCTCCTAACTTCCAAATTACGAATTCTCTGCATTATATTCACACCACATATTGCCCTCAGACATGACATCTCCACTGCCTCCAGCCTTCTCCTCGCTGCAACATTCATCACTCATGCTTCACACCCATATAAGAGCGTTGGCAAAACTATACTCTCATACATTCCCCTCTTTGCCTCCAAGGACAAAGTTCTTTGTCTCCACAGACTCCTAAGTGCACCGCTCACCCTTTTCCCCTCATCAATTCTATGATTCACCTCATCTTTCATAGACCCATCCGCTGACACGTCCACTCCCAAATATCTGAATACATTCACCTCCTCCATACTATCTCCCTCCAATCTGATATCCAATCTTTCATCACCTAATATTTTTGTTATCCTGATAACCTTACTCTTTCCTGTATTCACTTTTAATTTTCTTCTTTTGCATACCCTACCAAATTCATCCACCAATCTCTGCAACTTCTCTTCAGAATCTCCCAAGAGCACAGTGTCATCAGCAAAGAGCAACTGTTACAACTCCCACTTTGTGTGTGATTCTTTATCTTTTAACTCCACGCCTCTTGTCAAGACCCTCGCATTTACTTCTCTTACAACCCCATCTCTAAATATATTAAACAACCACTGGGAAATAATCTCCCTCTTTCCTACATACTCTAACTTCAGCCTCACTATCCTCGTAAAAACTCTTCACTGCTTTCAGTAACCTACCTCCTACACCATACACCTGCAACATCTGCCACTTTGCCCCCCTATCCACCCTGTCATACGCCTTTTCCAAATCCATAAATGCCACAAAAACCTCTTTAGCCTTATCTAAATACTGTTCACTTATATGTTTCACTGTAAACACCTGGTCCACACACCCCCTACCTTTCCTAAAGCCTCCTTGTTCATCTGCTATCCTATTCTCCGTCTTACTCTTAATTCTTTCACTAATGACTTTACCATACACTTTACAAGGTATACTCAACAGACTTATCCCCCTATAATTTTTGCACTCTCTTTTGTCCCCTTTGCCTTTATACAAAGGAACTATGCATGCTCTCTGCCAATCCCTAGGTACCTTACCCTCTTCCATACATTTATTAAATAATAGCACCAACCACTCCAAAACTATATCCCCACCTGCTTTTAACATTTCTATCTTTATCCCATCAATCCCAGCCGCCTTACCCCCTTTCATTTTACCTACTGCCTCACGAACTTCCCCCACACTCACAACTGGCTCTTCCTCACTCCTACAAGATGTTATTCCTCCTTGCCCTATACACGAAATCACAGCTTCCCTATTTTCATCAACATTTAACAATTCCTCAAAATATTCCCTCCATCTTCCCAATACCTCTAACTCTCCATTTAATAACTCTCCTCTTATATTTTTAACTGACAAATCCATATGTTCTCTAGGCTTCCTTAACTTGTTAATCTCACTCCAAAACTTTTTCTTATTTTCAACAAAATTTGTTGATAACATCTCACCCACTCTCTCTTTTTGCTCTCTTTTTACATTGCTTCACCACTCTCTTAACCTCTCTCTTTTTCTCCATATACACTTCCCTCCTTGCTCATCATTTACTTTGTAAAAACTTCTCATATCCTAACTTTTTCTCCTTTAACAAACTCTCTTTACATCATCATTCCGCCAATCGCTCCTTTTCCCCCTCCCGCACCCACTTTCCCTGTAACCACAAACTTCTGCTGAACACTCTAACACTACATTTTAAACCTACCCCATACCTCTTTCGACCCCATTCCCTATGCTCTCATTAGCCCATCTATCCTCCAATAGCTGTTTATATCTTACCCTAACTGCCTCCTCTTTTAGTTTATAAACCTTCACCTCTCTCTTCCCTGATGCTTCTATTCTCCTTCTATCCCATCTACCTTTTACTCTCAGTGTAGCTACAACTAAAAAGTGATCTGATATATCTGTGGCCCCTCTATAAACATGTACATCCTGAAGTCTACTCAACAGTCTTTTATCTACCAATACATAATCCAACAAACTACTGTCATTTCGCCCTACATCATCTTGTATACTTATTTATCCTCTTTTTCTTAAAATATGTATTACCTATAACTAAACCCCTTTCTATACAAAGTTCAATCAAAGGGCTCCCATTATCATTTACACCTGGCACCCCAAACTTACCTACCACACCCTCTCTAAAAGTTTCTCCTTACTTTAGCATTCAGGTCCCCTACCACAATTACTCTCTCACTTGGTTCAAAGGTTCCTATACATTCACTTAACATCTCCCAAAATCTCTCTCTCTCCTCTACATTCCTCTCTTCTCCAGGTGCATACACGCTTATTATGACCCAATTTTCGCATCCAACCTTTACTTTAATCCACATAATTCTTGAATTTACACATTCATATTCTCTTTTCTCCTTCCATAACTGATCCTTCAACATTACTGCTACCCCTTCCTTAGCTCTAACTCTCTCAGCATTTTTACACAAGCATAAAGTGAGGTGTGTGCAGGTAACTTGACACTTCCCTGAGCAATTACTTACCTGCTGACGCTCCACTCCATGTTTGTATATGTTTGTTGCTCATTCTACAATGATCTGTTATTAAAGACAAACAGAGTAAACGGAGACCTGAAGTTAAAACTATGTTTCACCTTCCTGAGGCTTCATCAAGTACCTGACACAACCTCGTCTATGTGAAACGTCGTATTAAAAATGTCTTGTTTTGATTTATATATCATTTTAACCATTTTCACTGACTTGAAAAAAAGCCTGCTACATCAATTCTGTTTTTTTTATGAGTTGAGGAGACGCACGTGGAGACAAACACAGTGTAAAAAGAAACACTGTGTATTTCGATGTTCTCGACACTGCTGAAGATGATCTCATACACAGATCGAAATACACAGTTTCTTTCTACAGTGTTTCTGCCGCCAGTCGAGTCTTCTTAATTCATCATCTCGACAAGTATCCACTACAGTGTGATGCTTCATGTTATTCATATACTTACTGCAAATAAATTTTCAAACATATTAGAAAACGCCCCAAATCGCATCTTAAGCGTCGGAAGATTTATTTTTTTTCGTTCTCATGTCAAGTCAAAACTGTGTTAGCATTTGTGTGAATTTTAAAACATGACTTATGACACTCATGAAGGTGACTGGTGGCACTTATGAAGGTGACAGGTGGCACTCATCAATCACTTGTGGCACTCATCTACCTGCAGCCTGGCACTTACCCAACAACATACCTGTCAGTCATCACCGTCAACCATCCTTCACTCATCACTTACCTGCAACACAAAATACCAAGTTTAAGAATGATGAATAAAACTTAAGGACTGATGAATACGTAGCGTATAAAGTTGAACATTGACGAATGCATCAAGTTTAAGACTGATGAATGTAGTAAGCTTAATATTAATGCATATATACATCAGCTTAAAATATATGAATACATAACCAAAATCCATTAGATTATTTTCAATTTATTATTTTATTAATAATACTATTATTTTCACGAAGCACTAATTCCGAAGAGGGTCATACAGAGTCTGGGAAACAGGAAATAACGAAGTTGCATCCAAGGGTCGGGTGGTTCAAATTCCTTGGATCAGAAGCCCTTCAGAAGCGATGACATTCCCCTCCCCCCAACTCAGAGGGAGAATGATTTCAACAAACGGTACTCAGGCCTTAATCTACCAGGAGACCTTGTCTGGGACCGGGCCGCGGGGGCGATGACCCCCGAAAACATCCTTTAGGTATCTTTCGTGAGCAGTATACTTTGACTGATACTCATTCAGAGTGACTTTTTTCATGCCACTCAACTACAGAAGCGAAAAGCTGCAAGAACCAAAACTGCACGAACTACATTGTAAGATAACTGAAGCCAGGTTCTATTACCTATAATAAAAGATAACTGAAGCCAGGTTGTATTAACTACACTAAAAGATAACTGAAGCCAGGTTGCATTAACTACACTAAAAGATAACTGAAGCCAGGCTGTATTAACTACACTAAAAGATAACTGAAGCCAGGTTCTTTTAACTACACTAAAAGATACCTGAAGCCAGGTTGTATTAACTACACTAAAAGATAACTGAAGCCAGGTTGTATTAACTACACTAAAAGATACCTGAAGCCAGGTTGCATCAACTACACTAAAAGATAACTGAAGCCAGGTTGTATTAACTACACTAAAATATAACTGAAGTCAGGTTGTATCAACTACACTAAAAGATAACTGAAGCCAGGCTGCATTAACTACACTAAAAGATAACTGAAACCAGACTGTATTAACTACACTATAAGATAACTGAAGCCAGGTTTCATTAACTACACTAAAAGATAACTGAAGCCAGGTTGCATTAACTACACTAAAAGATAACTGAAGCCAGGTTGCATTAACCACACTAAAAGATAACTGAAGCCAGGTTGCATTAATTACACTATAAGGTAACTGAAGCCAGGTTGTATTAACTACACTAAAAGATAACTGAAACCAGGTTTTATTAATTACACTAAGAGATAACTGAACCAGGTTGTGTTAACTACACTAAAAGATAACTGAAGATCAGGTTGTATTAACTACACTAAAAGATAACTGAAGCCAGGTTGTATTAACTACACTATAAGATAACTGAAGCCAGGCTGTATTAACTACACTAAAAGATAACTGAAGCCAGGTTGTATTAACTACACTATAAGATAACTGAAGCCAGGTTGTATTAACTACACTAAAAGATAACTGAAGCCAGGCTCTTTTAACTACACTAAAATATAACTGAAACCAGGTTGTATTAACTACACTAAGAGATAACTGAAGCAGATTGTGTTAACTACACTAAGAGATAACTGAAACCAGGTTGTACTAACTACACTAAGAGATAACTGAAACCAGGTTGTGTTAACTACACATAGAGATAACTGAAACCAGGTTGTATTAACTACACTAAGAGAAAACTGAAACCAGATTGTTTTAATTGCACCACGAGATAACTGAAGCAAGATTGTATTAACCGCACTGAGAGATAACTAGAGCCAAGTTGTATTACCTACAATAAGACATAACTGAAGCCAGGTTGCATGAACTACGAGATAACTGGAGCTATGGAGAAATTTATCTCCAAGAGGCCGATAAGGGGGCTAAGCACGACCTCTCTACGTCCCCACACTGGCGGTGCAGGTGTTAACCAAAGAGGTCATGAACCTTCATAGCAACCCGCTCTATTTACAGCCCAGTGGGAACTAAGATAGCCAACATCGAAGGAAACCCCAGAACCCTGGCTGCTAAGGGATAACTGGAACCAGGCTACATGAACTACGAGATAACTGGAACCAGGCTATATGAACTATGATTTAACTGGAACCAGGCTACATGAACTATGAGATAACTGGAACCAGGCTGGAACAAAAAACCACACTCACTAAAAACAATAGACATAGCCCCACTCCACAAAGGTGGCAGTAAAGCAATTGCAAAGAACTGTAGACCGAAAGACATAACATCCCATATCATAAAAATCTTTGAAAGGGTTCTAAGAAGCAAGATCGACAACCACCTAGATACCAGTCAGTTACACAACCCAGGGAAACATGAGTTTAGAGCAGGTTGCTCCTGCTTGTCCCAGCTACTGGACCACTATGACAAGGTCCTGGATGCTAAAGAGGATAAACAAAATGCAGATGTAGTATAAATAGACTTTGCTAAAACCGTCGACAAGTGCGACCACAGTGCAATAGCACACAAAATGCATGATAAAGGAATAACAGGACAAGTTGGTATATAGATTTATAACTTCCTAGCAAATAGAACACAAAGAGTAATAGTAAAAAGAGCAAAGTCTGAGGCAGCTACGGTGAAAAGTTCTGTTCCACAAGACACAGTACTCGCTCCAATCCTATTCCTCATCCTCATATCTGACACAGACAGAGATGTAAGCCATAGCTCCGTGTCTTCCTTTGCGGATGACACTTGAATTGACATGACAGTGACCTCCATCGAAGACACCACAAGACTCCAAGTGGACATCAACCCAATCTTCAAAAGGGCCACTCAGAACAATGAAGAGAAATTTCAACTACTCAAATATGGAAAACTTGAGGAAATTAAATCTGTATCAGTGTATACAACAAATTCTAACCATATAATAGGGCGAAAAAGTAATGTGAAGGACCTGGGAATGATAATATCAGAGAATCTCACCTACAAAGACTACAACAATGTATCTACCGCATCTGCTAGAAAAATGACAGGATGGATAATGAGAACCTTCAAAACTTGAGACAAAACCCATGATGATTCTCTTCAAATCGCTTGTTCTCTCTATGTTGGAATACTGCTGTACACTAACTACCCCCTTCAAGGCAGGCGAAATTGCTGACCTGGAAAGTGTACAAAGAACTTTCACAAACACACCAAAGAAAAGAAAAAACCCAAAATTTACAAAAAAACGGTTAAAGTCCCTTGATTTTTTTTTCCCTGGAACCAGGCAGGGGAGAAAACATGATTTTTTACCACAAAGGAAAATCCTAGAGGGGTTAGTACCAAAATTTTCAAAGAAAATCACTCCCTTGAAAGCCCAAAAAACTCGGCAGGAGATTAAAACATATCCCCCAAAGGGAAAAACAGGGGCGCCCCCGAGTACCTGAGGACAACACCCAAAAAGTGTCAGGGGGCCCCAAAACCTTTTCCAAATACCCTCACCCAACAAAAGGGGATTACCAATAACCCCTGGGTGTCTTCAAGAAGGGACTTGGGCAGGCACCTGAATCCGTAAACCCGATGCCACCGTGGGTTTTGAAAAACAGTTTTTCGTGTGGCCAGCAGTAACAGCCTGGTTAATCAACCCTGATCCACCAAGGGGGTCTGGCTCAGACCGGGCTGGGGGCGCTTCCCCGATCTTAAAACTTAGGGAAATTTTTCGCTTGCCTAATTCTTGGGGGCCCCACCCCCCTTCCACATTGAACCCAAAGTACACCACCCATGACTGCTGCACCCCTCCTGCCATAGGTTTAAACCCTTCCCCGCTCATAAGCCGTTTTTCAAATTTAAGATTGAAGGACGAACACATCGAATCAAGGTTGGGGACGAAAATTTCTTCTTCCCCCCTGTTCTTCAAGTTTTTTCCAAAGTAGGGCTGAAAAAAGCCACGTTTTGGGGGAAAAAGTTTCCCCAAAAAAATACCCAAGAATTTTTCAAAATGTGCTAATTTATTTAAAATGTCGGTTTTCTGAACCATTCAACACAAAGACACAAAAGCAACAGTTAGTATCTTTTTTTTCGAAACGTTTCGCCTACACAGGGAGGGCCTTTTCAGTCGAGTACAGCAAAGTTGAAAGAAAAGAAGAGACTTGAAGACGAGGGAAAACAGCCACACCCTTTTAAGTTTTGAGGTTTCAGTCCCCAGTCTGGAGAAAGTAATTTTTCCATCTGTTTATCGAAATCTTTCCCTATGAGGATGACGAGACCCTGAATCTGCACTCTCCGAAAGGGTAGAATTTTGGGGGGATATACGAGGTGAAAAAAAGGAAAAAAAAGGAAAAAAAAAAAGGGGGGTAAATAGCGTGCTGAAAATTTTTCCCCCCCCAAAACAAAGGGCCGCACAAAGGTTTCCCAAATTGGAAAAAATTTAGAAATTTGGAAAGGGTATAGGAAAGCACGGTTTGGGAATAGAGTTGTGGAGAGTGGAAAAAAACCCCGATTTCAGTTAATTTAGGGAAAACGTTTTTGTAGTTTTAAAAACAAGTTTTGATAAATTTTCATGAGTGAGTGGGGTGGGGGGAGGGGTTTTTGGGCCTGACTACTTTGCTGCTGGGTCTGGTGCAGGCTCCATCCTTTTAGTTTTGGTGACCAGACTGGGGGGTCATTGGGTAATCCCGGGGGGGGGGGGCATTGGGCTTTTCCGGGGGGGGGAAGGACCTGCCCCCCCTTGGGGCAGTAGGGGCCCGTGCATTGTTTCCCTTCTTTCTTATGTTCTTACAAGCTAGTCAGGTCCAACTCACACCCACTCATGCATTTATCTAACCTGATTTTAAAACTACACAACGTTTTAGCTTCTATAACTGTACTCGGGAGCTTTTTCCACTCATCCACAACTCTATTACCAAACCAGTGCTTTCCTATATCCTTCCTGAATCTGAATTTTTCCAACTTGAAACCATTGCTGCGAGTCCTGTCTTGGCTGGAAATTTTCAGCACGCTATTTACATCCCCTTTATTTATTCCTATTTTCCATTTATACACCCTCGTTCTTTTCCCCCCTAATTCTACGTCATTCTAGAGGAGTGCAGATTCAGGGCTCAGTCTATCTCATAGGAAGATTTTATACATGAATCACTTTGGTCATCCTTCTCTGTACGTTTTCCAGAACATTTATATGAGTGTGACGTGTACTTTAGCTCTGTGGTGCGTGTACTTAAGCGCAGTGGTGACGTGTACTTAGCTCAGTGGTGACGTGTTACTTAGCTTTTGAGTGGTGACGTGTACTTAGTTCAGGTGGTGAAGTGTACTTAGCTCTGTTGATGACCTGTTTGTGGGCTCTCTGTTGAATTAACAGGGATGCCCTCTCTTGAGCAGCTTTACAGCAGCTGAGAGATGAACTCAGAGTTGCTAAACTGGAAGATACGGCGATTTACGGAGGAGAACAAGAGGTTCGTAGTAATCCACTGTTGTGAGTCCCCCAGGTTTAAGAGGGAGCTTGGTCAGTGGCGGGCAACATGGAACCAAGCTGAAGATTAAGAAAAACGTTGGAGAGGCAGAAACAACGAGAAACCAGGAAGACTGACGTGGAACTTCCAACTCATTCTCGGTGACTCCTGGACGAATGTGAGTGTTCTACTGGGAATGCCACAACGAGCACCAGGAAGCATTGGCAGACGTGAGGTGAGACATCCCTAGAACCCCAACGAAGACCATCGAAAGTCATGATCGAATTCTACATAGTGTGTTATGTACTGGCGAATGTGAGTCGACTAGCGGAGCATCACTACGACGACGCAAGGAAGGTAAAAACATTGTTGTGTTGGGGATAGCCAGATTAGGTACTTGGTTAGTGCATTCGTTTGAAGGGATTGGAGTAGGAGGAGAGAGTGTGTTTTCCTTGGGCTGGGATAAGGTTATTGTTAGCCGTCTGGATGACATCATGAGAGGTAATGGGAGCATCCTATTATCTGTCTAAGTGCGGAGGCAACGATGTGGCAGCGTAGGAGTGGGACTTGATACTAGCGGTATAGGTCAGCAATTGAGATAATTGGAAGAAGGGTGCAAACCTGTATTATGTGGCATTTTGCAAGGAGAGGTGGTGGAATGAATGGTTGTCCAGAGCAATTGGTGTCTATTGTGGCTGGACAAATACTGTAGGAAATGCGGTAACTTTCATTTGACAACTGGGACCTCTTCTTTGGCAGGAAATGAAATGTATGCCAGGGATGGGGTTCACTTGTCTAGGTGTGGGGTGGGGCACTGGCCACGAGTGGAGGGAGCTGATAGGTCTTTAAACTAGGATAGTTAGGGGTATGGGTTTTTGGCGGAAAAACTGTGAAGTCGCAGGGTTATTTTCATGAGTACTAGGAGAATAGTAATGGCCAAAATGAGGAGGATATTGGAAAGCAGTGGCACTAATTGACAAGGCAGTAAAGGTTTAGGGAATAACAGAAAGGAGCAGGAAGGGTAAAGAGATAGGAGGGTCATTACATATTTATTACACAATAGGTCGCAGTGCTAGGACATAAGTTGGACGAGTTGAGGACTATTGCTAGTGCAGGTAACATAGATGTATTTCCATGTACTGAGACGTGGTTTATTCAAAAAGTCGGGACATGCCTGCAGATGTCACATTCAGGGTTTTAAATTGTTCAAGTAGATAGAAGTATCGGGAAGGGGGGTGGGGTGGCATTGTATGTCGAGATCGCTTGAATGTTGCTTAAAAACGGGTATTAAGTTGAGTAACACATACAGATCTGTTTGGATAGGAATTTTCAGAGGGACATGAAAAATTAATTTTTGGGTGATTTCCGTCCCCCAAATTTTAGATAGGGACCAGGGGAGATATATGGGAGGAAATTGTTAGGCCACAAGGACGATAATGTTAGTAATTCTAGGAGACTTTAACTTTAGTCATTTGATTGGAATTCTTGACCTGGGAATTTAGAATCATACGATTTTTAGAAGTAGATCAGGATTGTTTTTTGAAGCAGTTGTGACAGAACCTCCAAGGGTAATAAACTGCTTGACTAGTTCTGGCAAACATTGAGTCCCTTGTTAATAATTTAGAAGTTTCAGGGAACTGGGTGCTAGCGACCACAAATCTATTACATGTAGAATTGAATGGAAGTATGATAGTAGGGATAAACCCCCCCCCCCCCCCGTCCGTCCACGCATATGCTTAGAGATTACGATGGGTTAGAGAATACACTTATCATTCTGTTGATGGGGTAACGAGAGAGCTTTCAATATGACAGTTTTCATGAACCACAAATTACATGCTGCTCAAAGAACGTTAGCCCTTATAAGGAAAATTAGATCAAATAGAAATGACCAAATGGTTGAATAATAGGCTGACATTAGCTACTAGGCATAAGATGAATTTTATAGGCGTATCAAAAGAGTGCGAGGGTCATCTTATGAATCAGTATATGACATTAAGAGGGACATTAAAAAGGGGGATAAGAAAAGCTAAAGGGACTATGAAATTAAAGTTGCTAGGGATTCTAAACTAACCTAAAAAGTTTTTTCCAGGGTCTATAGAATACAACAAGTAGCGAAAAGATAGGTCTTAAAAAATAACTATGGGCATCTTTACTGACAAAGGAGCAATGGAATGTGACTCGTTTTTAAAATAATTATTATTTCTCTCGGTTTTACTCAGGAAGACAACTAATAATAGTTCGGTAATTAATTTTTATAGTGTTCAGAAGAATAGATAAATTTTGTATCATCACAGTCAATAGTGAAATGGTTGTGAAGGCAGATAGAAGACTGAAGCAACATACAGTCAACGGGTCCTGATGAGGTTTTTTCAAGGGTTTCTAAAGGAATGCAAAATGGAAAGTCCGTGAAAACCCTTTAACTAATTTTTTTAATTTATTCTCTTCAAACAGGTGCAGTGTATGATATGTGGAGATGGCTAATGTAATCCTTATTTTTTAAAACCAGGGGAAGTCGTTACGTCAAATTACCGCCCAATAAGCCTGACCTCAATTGTAGGCACATTACTAGAGTCAATTTATAGCCTGAGAGTATAAGAAGCCAATCACGATAAGCTAGCTTGATTTAATGATACTCAGCATGGATTACAAAGAGGCGGTCTTGTCTAACTAATTTATTAACTTTTTCAGTAAAGCTTTTGAGGCTGTTGACCACGATAATGAATTTGATATTATTTACTTTGATTTTAGTAAGCACTTTGATAGAGTTCCGCACAAGAGTTGAAGAAAGTTGCAGATCTTGGCATTGGGGGAGGGTGTCCAGTGGATCGAATCATGGTCACAGACGGAAGCAAAGAAGGTCCATAAATGGGGTTATAATCGAGTGGGGATCAGATAACAAAGTGGCGTCCACAGGGATCAGTCTTGGGCCGTTGTTGTTTATAATCTTTATCAATGATCTTGATGAAGGAATTATAGTGATATGAGCGAAAATTCCGGCCGATGACACAAAGATAGTTAGGATAATGAATCAAACGTAGATGTTAGGGAACTTCAGGAGGGATTTAGAACAATACTCTACTCTTGGTCAGAAACAGTGGCAGATGCAGTTCTAGTAGATAAATGCATGGTTTGAAGATGGGAGTTCCATAACCATAGCACTTATAAGTTAAATATGTAGAACTTACAATACTGATTGCGAAAGGATTGGGGGTTATGGTAAGCAGCACTTAAAACCAAGACAGCTATGCCTAAGCGTTACGTAATAAGGCAATAGATTACTGGGATTTTATCAAGAAGGTAAGCATCAGATCCAGAGGTCATTACTGCAGCTTTATACATCATTAGTAAGGCCCTCACCTTGATTATGCAGCTCAATTCTGGTTCATATTACGAATGGACTAAATTCGTTGAAAACTTCAGCGGAGGATGACTATATTAATACATAGCATTTATGTAATCTTCCATATGAGAAAGATTGAAGACTCTTTTGTTTCATTCACTTGTTAGACGAAGAATGAAGGGGAGACTGATCGTTGTGTTGTTGTGGAAGATAGGTATAATAAAGGGATATTAACTAGGTCTTGAGGATATCTCTCCAAGTGAGAACCCGCAGTAAATGGATTTAATTTGTAAGTTAGATATAGAATGTACATAGGAAAGTATTGGTTTGGAAATAGGGTAGTTAGTGAGTGGAACTGTCTACTAGTTGGGATTATGTGTGGCTAGGACTTTGGGGTAGTTTCAATTTAGTTGGATAAATACATGGTGGGATGGGTTGGATATGAGTGGGACTTGACTTCAGAGCTTAGTTCTGGGTAGATTGAAAATGGTAGTGTCAAATGTTTGTTAGTGGGTTGAATTGCTATAGTTTAGCAACCATTCAGGACCTGACTAGTATGGGCCAACAGCTGCTGCATTGTTCTCCTTTTTATGTTCTTATGTTCTTATTCTTTCTTGATGGTTTTAGAAAGACAAGTAACATAAACCACTATGTCATTTATTAGAAAACGTTCGGTCTGGGACTTGATCACTTCTAACATACAGAGGTAGATAGTGATCAGGTCCCAGGACCGTAAAACGTTTTCTAATAAATATGTCAAGTGTTTGCTTACGTGTCTTTCTAAATCAACTTGTGATAATTTATTACCAAGTTTATACCTTATCCATTCTGTAATAGGTGACCAGAACTGTGCTGCATAATCTAAAATGAGGCCTAACCATGGTATATGTGTGCTGAAAATACTAGCTAGACAGGACTCGCAGCAATGGTTTTAAGTTGGAAAATTTAAGTTTCAGGAAGGATATAGGAAAGTATGGCTTTGGTAATTGGTTTATGGTGAGTGGAACAAATCCCAAGTACCGTTATAGAGGCCAGAACGTTGTGTAGCTTTAATAATAGGTTGGATAAATACATGAGTAGTGTGGGTGGGTGTGAGTATAGACCTGATTGCTTGTGCTACCAAGTCGGGTTGCCGTGTTCCTCACTTAAGTCAATGTGGACCTGACATGACTAGGTTGTGTGCATTGGATTAAGGCGGTAGGGACTTGGACCTGCCTCGCATGGGGCCAGTAGGCCTCTGCAGTGTTCCATCGTTCTTATTTTCTTATGTTATTATATTGAGTTGAGGAACATTCCGGAAGACTTTATTATTATACCTCTAGATTCTTAATACATTTGGGGTAAACTTTGGTTTCTCCAAACAGTCCTATGAGTGAGCTGTGGCGCCTCCGTCTGTAGTGATAATCAACAGCCTAAATGACCTGGATATCAATTAAGCTGGATAACCCCTTAAACAGGTAGCCCCTTAAGCATAAGGTGGCCTTTAACCTGAAATTTGTCAAAAAGAAAGTGGTTTTTTGGGTTACTTTCAATGTCACTGCTGCCTTTTTGCTGTTCATCTTTGACTTTTGTTTGATGCTTTTAGTTCAAGTTCCGTATTTTCTCAACCAGTATATCTTTTCGTTCTGGAAAAAGTCTGGAACATTTGAGTTCTTTGAATCTTTGTACAAGGAGCGTCGGCCTCTTTCCAACTTGCATCTTCACCTCTTTCTCTTAATGGCACCAGTCTGAAGCATGCGTGCAGTGCCACTGCCTCAATCCTCTCCAGGCACTGGTGCAGTCATATTACTCAGATTATAAAACAAACATTTCAGAGAAGTTACGATTTACTTGTTGCCATTAACGTTTATTGTTGAAAAAATAAATTGTTGAAAACATCATCGGGATGATTGCTGAGTGACTCCAATGTTGTGGTGGTGGTGGTGGTGGTGGTGGTGGTGGTGGTCTGCAGCCCGCTTGTCTGGACAGTAGTTGGTGAACCCACACATTACCACCACCACCATTACCACACCACCATCACTCCACACCCCCAACGTCACTCAACCACCATCACCACAACCCCAACACCTCACCCTTCACCACCACACTACCATCAACACTATTGATGGAGAAATTTTCTCAGGTGGGTGTATCATCCAACACCATCATCACCACCACACAACAACACCACCACCACCATCACCCCCCATCACCCCCCCACCATCACCCACCATCAACAACACCACACCAATCACCCCCAAAACTCACCACCAACAACATCACCACACTAACAGCACCACAACAGCCAACATCACACCACCACCAACAACAACAACAATTTACCACCAACACACACAACAACACCACTCAACAACACACCACCATCACCCCCACCATCACAACACCACCAACCAACACCATCATACAATAACAGCACCACCAACAAGCACCATCAACACCACCACCACCAACAACAACAAAACAATACACCACATCACCCCCACCATCAAAACATCACCACCAAAACCCACTCACCAAACCCATCACAAATAACAGCAACCACCAACCGCCCACCCCCCCCAACCACAACAATACCACACTGGAGATCACCACCACCAACAACACCACCACCACCATCACCCCCCACCTCAAACCACCCCCACCATCACCCCCCCCCACATCAACAACACCAACCAACACCATCACACAATAACAGCACCACAACAGCACCATCAACAACCACACACCAACAACCACCCCCCATCCCCCCAACACCACCACCAACAGACCACCACACCACCACCACCACCAACAAAAACACCAACAACAACACCACCATCACCCCCCCACCATCAACACACACACCACCACCACAAACCCATCACCACAATAACAGCACCACCAACAGCACCATCAATCACCTCCACCACACAACAACAAACAACAACACCACCACCGTCACCAGATGATCACTAACATATGCGTCACCACCAGTTGCATCCACACACCCCAAAACCACCACTAATACAACAACTTTATCTCACTTCCACTTCTACACCCAAACCTGCATCAGGACCTCCACTACCTTTCATCACCCTAGCAGTACTGTTGTGGGCCAAGTTCAGCCTGCTCCTGAGCGTGGCAGCCAATACCTTCTGTGCTCTCCAGGCAGCGTTCCTTTCAACACACTCACTGAGCTCGCTTGCTCCACTTTTGAAAATTTAATGGACTTCTCTGATGAGGATGATGTAAGAAAAATTGAAAGAAATCTTGTGTGCGGGTCTCACAGGGTGACGCTGGCGGCTTCTTAAATTGTGGCGGCGACGATGATTGCCTCGACCAGGCATAACACATGCTGTAATAAATCCAAAACTGAACTACAGGTCCTAGCACTTACCCGAGGCGTCATTTCACAGCTATAAAAATCACACCGCCGGCCCCCCATTCCAAGAAATACTAGACAGCAACAATTGACGTCATGCATTATTAAAACATTGAAAGAGTGAAAGGAAAAAACTGCAAATCACAAGGAAACACAACATTTATACTCAAGCAAGAACAATCCGAGTTTTAACCAGGCGATCCTGCTCTTGCAGTTACCGGACACACTCGATCATGAACAAAATACACAAACAGTACAGTTACACAGGCTTTATAAAAGCCTTCGACAAGAGTGATCATGATGCATTAACGCGCAATTTTCGTGTTAAAGGAATACCTGGAAAAGTGGCCGGATGGATCATTAACTTTACAGACTAAAAAACAGTAGTCTACAAAGGTGAGAGGACAAATTCGATACACGCGCAACACTTGGGTATCTTTACTGAGGAAACGTTTCGCCACACATTGGAGTCCATCAATCTTGAAAAGACTGATGGATTCATTACATTGATTCCAGGCTGAGGGACTGATTACCTCAAACTCCTTCTGATCTTCATCACTCGTCTTTGTACAGGATTGATGAAGCCACTGTATGGCGAAACGTTTCCCCAATAAAGATCCCCAAGTGTTGCACATGTGTCTAATTTAAGAATACCTAAATCTTGCACAAGTGTCTAATATATCAACTTGTTGGTTCACTGAACCATTTATGTACAAAGGTGAGAGGCCTCCATATTAAGAACATAAGAACAGTCTAGAGAGTACAAGCGCCTTAAAAAGAGTTTCGTCATTGACTTGCCATGTCTTGTGGTTCTGATAGCAAGTTTAGTTGTGTCGCCTGAGCGGCTACGTTACTGCGCAGCATCAGCTCATCCTGTGAGCGGTAGCGCAGAAAACAGTATTACATAGGTCACAATGGGTCTTTGTCAGACTCCATTGACCATTGTTACATAACATGATATGTATGCAAGGGATGGGGTACATCTCTCTGGGGCTGGGGTGGTAGCACTTGCAGACTCGATTGAGAAGGCCATTGGTGAAATGCCTATGATTTTAAAGTGACGGAAGATAGAGGTATGGGTGTGTGTGGGAAACAAGCAGGTTGCAACACTAGGGTTGGAAACAGTAAATGTATAAAAGGCATTCAGCATGAAGTTATAAATAAAAATAATAGATCAGGTCAGCAAACAAAGGGGGACAGCAGAGGGCAGCAAGGGACTAGCTCCCTTAAGGTTTACTATACTAATAGCAGGAGTGTAAGAAATAAGATAGATGAGCTAAGATTAATTGCAAGTGCAGGAAACATAGATATTATTGCTATAACAGAGACCTGGCTCAATCTGAAAGATAGAGAGATGCCCTCTGAATGTCACATACAAGGTATAAATTATTCCACACTGACAGGGTCAACAGGAAAGGTGGTGGAAATAGCGATGTATGTCAGAGACAATTTAAATTGTTGTGTTAGACAAGATATTAAATTAGAAGCGTCAGCCACTGAATCTGTTTGGTTACAGCTTCTCGAGGGCCGAGAAAAACTAATTTTGGGTGTGATTTACAGGGCCCCAAATCTTGATAGGGAGTGCAGTAAACTTCTATGGGACGAAATTCGTAAGGCATCTACATACGAAAATGTTGTGCTAATGGGAGATTTCAACTATAGACAGATTGACTGGAGCAATTTGACAGGAAATTTTAGAGTCAGGTGACTTTCTTGATACGATCCAGGATTGTTTTTTAAAACAGTTTGTGACAGAGCCAACTAGGGGAAATAACCTCCTTGACTTGGTTCTTGCCAGTAGGGAAACACTAATTAATAATCTTGAGGTTAATGATGAGCTTGGGGAAAGTGATCACAAATCACTCAGTTTTAATATGTCATGGAATTCCCCTAATAATGGCAATCAAGTCTCTGTCCCTGACTTCCGCTTGGCTGATTTCATAGGACTGAAAAATTACTTAGGTGGGCTGAACTGGAATGACCTGACTAAGGGTCAGGTAGGTGGTGATGGTTGCCGATATGACGCTTTCCAGGGCATAGTTCTAGCTGCTCAGTCAAATTATGTTCCAAATAGGGAAATCAGATCAAACAAAAATGATCCTAAATGGATGAACAATAGATTAAAATATCTAACTGGTCAAAAGAGAGGCATATATAGGCAAATCAAAAGAGGGGAGGGGCAATTAAGAAATCGATATATTCAGTTAAAGAGAGAAATAAAAAAAGGAATTAGAAAAGCAAAAAGAGATTATGAGGTTAAAGTTGCAAGAGATTCGAAGACTAACCCAAAGGATTCTTTCTGGTATACAGAAGTAAGATCAGGGACAAGATAGGCCCACTCAAAAGTTCCTCGGGTCAGCTCACTGACAGTGATAAGGAAATGTGTAGAAGTTTTAAACACATGCTTCTCTCAGTTTTTACACAGGAAGATACCAGCGATATTCCAGAAATGATAAAATTTTGTGGAACAGGACGATAATAAACTGTGCACGATTAGGGTCACAAGTGACATGGTCCTTAGGCAAATAGATAAATTAAAACCTAACAAATCCCAGGCCCTGATGAACTGTATGCAAGCGTTCTAAAGGAATGTAAAGAGGAGCTTAACAAACCTTTGGCTAATCTTTTCAACATATCACTACAACTGGCATGGTTCCAGATAAGTGGAAAATGGCAAATGTGATACCTATTTTCAAAGCAGGTGACAGGTCCTTAGCTTCTAACTATAGACCCAAAAAGCCTAACCTCCATAGTGGGAAAATTTTTGGAATAAAAATTTCCAGGGTTCGGTTGGCTTTTCACGATCTACTTTTTGGGGGGGTTTTTTTTAAATTTTCCAAGGATTGGGGTGACATGGAATGAATTTTGTGTTATGGATTAAAGCTTGCAGGGTTCAGATAGAACTATTGAGGTAATTAGGAATGGATTGAGTTGCCGAATAGACATTGGGCAAATAGCAAAATTTCTAATGGGAGACAATTAAGTTGGAAGGAAATCGAGCTCACAAAGGCCCTAAGGGGACCAACCTGTACATATCTAAGAAAAGAGAGATAAGAGCAATCAGGTGGCCAATTGACACCAATAGCCGTCATTAGATGAATAAAAGAAATAGAAAATGGAATAGATTAAGTGGGAGATGCGATGCACAAAATTCTATGAGGATACTAAGGGAAAATATGCCACTAAAAGATAATGGGGTAGATCTAAATACGGAGCGAAAAGAAATGTTTATATTTAGTAGTAACTGAAACTACAATTCAAATGTCGCAATAACTAATAGAAATTTGGATTCAGACGATATAAAACTTTCCTGGTTTTTTTACTTTATTCCTTGTTATAATTAATATCTAAAATTTTGGTCCCTATAATATAATTCTAATGATTAAATGTTGAATTAAATTTGTATTTTTATCTTTAAACTCCTTAGATATGAAAAAATTGATTTATTTTAGAGTAATTTTGGTTATTATTGATTTAATGAAACTAAAATGGGAATTTTAATATTTGCTGAATTGTAAACCTTGAAAATTTTAATTAAAAATTCAGTTAAAGGTTTTTATTTTTTTTTTTATTTTTGAGGATGGAAAGACCCAGTGTAATGAAGAATTTGTGTAGCTTTAAATAGGTTGGTTTAATTGTTGTGGGGGTTGAGTTATCATTGTTAAAATTTTTGTTTTCCTTTATAATGCTACTTTTTTGGGTATTGGTTAATCCGGTGGGAATGGCCTGTGCTACCATGGTCTGTTTGGCTTGTTTTGTTCTTATTTTGGGAATGGAAAAAGGGAAAATAAGACATAAGCAAATTGATAGTATAAAAGGTCAAATCTTTCGAATTCAGTGACGTGGATTGAATAACACTTGGATCAACGGGGCGTGGTAATAAGTGGGCATACTATATACAATCAAATCATTTGACAAGTATCGAAACAAAGACCTGTCTGACTTGATTTGAGGATGGAAAAGTTAGGAATGGAGAGAAGTCTGAAGACAAGTCAAATGGTAAGTTGTAAATGACTAGTAAGTGAGATACAAATAGGTTCGCAATGTTTGGTAAATTTATAACATTTCTACCCTACATTTCCCCCACATTTCCCCCCCGATTTGTTCAAACATAAAACCTCGAAAATGTACTCAAAGAGAAAAATTACATGTTTAAACCTCCATGTGATAGACTAAGGGCCCAAGTTCTCCTTTATTGTCAATTTATCACCCAGGTTCTACAATGGCCGGGTAATTACACATGTAACACTCTGTTAAACAATCCCTGTACTCCACATCCTAAGTTAAAAAATTAATTTTATGTAATAAATATGGTTTAAACTGAGTTTACAAGTGTCCTTTCTGTCACAGTTAAACCAGGTTCTACAATGTCCTTTTACTGTACTGTAACAACTGCGGTCTAAGTGTCCTGTTATGTCACTGAAAAACTGAGTAAATGTCCTTGTTACTGTCACATGTAAACTGCGTTCTAAGTGTCTTGGTTAAGTCACATGTAACACTGAGTTTACAAGTGTCCTTGTTACGTCACATGAAACCATTCAGTTCTTTTTTTTACGGAGTAACAAGGTCTAATGTCCTGTAAAGTCACAAGTAACATCTGCAGTTTAAAATCCTTGTACTGTACTGAAACCTGATCTCATTTTTCCTGTTTTATCACTGTACAACTGCAGGTTACAGTGTCCTTGTTACTGTCAATGTAAAAAGAAGCTTCAGTGTCCTTGTTACTGTACTGTACACTGCAGGTTAACGGTCCTTGTTAAGACTGGACATGAGGTTCAAGGCCTGTTTTCCATGTTCAATGCAGGTTCTAATGTCCTTGTTACGTCCAAACAACTGCAGTACTACAATGTCCTTGTTCGCACATTACAACTGCAGGTTCCAAGTGTCCTTTACTGTCACATTAACAACGCAAGTTTACATGTCTGTTACTGCATTTAAACCTGGGTTTACAAAACGTTACTGCAATGTCCTTATTCTGAAAAACCCCGTTTCTGCTTAACCTGCATTGTACAAGTGTCCTTGTTACTGTCATGTAAATTTGGGTTCTACAGTTCCTTGTTTACTGACATGTTAACAATTTAGTTCTACAAGTGTCCTTGAGTGTCCATTAATGCCTGGTTCTGCATGTACAATCGTTTACTGTCCATGTACTGAAATGTCAATGCAGGTTCTCTGTTCTTGTACTGTCACATGTAACAATGGGTTCTACAAGGTCCTTTTACTGTCACAGTAACAACTAGGTTCTCAATCTTTTACTGTCACATGTAACATAATATTATACTAAGATAATTATGGAACATGAGATATGTACGATATAATACATATGCTTAACACCACACACCCAGAATGTGAATGTTATACAGTACTGGCAAGCATATGAGTAAGACACATATTCAACTTAATATCTTTATTGGCCAGACCAGAGGTCGGGGACCTGGGGTAAATTACCTAAATGGGGTAAAAATGAAAATTTTTGGGGTAATGAAAGCTCAATAAATACATAAATAAAACTGCACAAAAAAAATTATATTTAAAAGCGAGGCAAATTATAAAAGTTATATTTTTCAAACAAATAATTTTTTGTTTCTTTAATAAAATTAAAAATCTAATTTGTAGGGATCATTTCTTAAGTTGGCAATAATGTGAAACGGGTAAGGATTCCAGCAGCTGGCAACACTGCGAGTGTCAGCGTTGACTCGGGAGCCGGCACGACAACCACACGTCCCATTGTCAATACCATCACTATCACTCAACGTTTTGCCTAGTGTCCTATCTAGCTATTAATAATTGTTCGTAGTCAACAGAAGTGAATTGTTTATGTTAGTAGGTGTACGACTTTCGACGACCAAGGTAAGGTAGTGTTTTGTGATTTGTCGTAACAATGTAATATTTATTAATATTCTATTTTTATTACAATTTATGATTCAATTTATAGATATTGTAAGTGCTCATATATGTGTAAGTGCTCATATATCGTAAGTGCTCATATATTGTAAGTGCTCATATATTGTAGGTGCTCATATATTGTAAGTGCTCATATATGTGTAAGTGCTCATATATCGTAAGTGCTCATATATTGTAGGTGCTCATATATTGTAAGTGCTCATATATTGTAAGTGCTTATATATGTGTAAGTGCTCATATATCGTAAGTGCTCATATATTGTAAGTGCTCATATATGTGTAAGTGTTCATATATTGTAAGTGTCATATATTGTAAGTGCTCATATATCGTAAGTGCTCATATATTGTAAGTGCTCATATATGTGTAAGTGCTCATATATCGTAAGTGCTCATATATTGTAAGTGCTCATATATGTGTAAGTGCTCATATATCGTAAGTGCTCATATATTGTAAGTGCTCATATATAAGTGCTCATAATGAATGCCATATTGTAAGTGCTCATATATCGTAAGTGCTCATATATTGTAGTGCTCATATATTGTAAGTGCTCATATATTGTAAGTGCTTATATGTATAGTGCTCATATATGTAGTGCTCATATATTGTAAGTGCTCATATATGTGTAAGTGCTCATATATCGTAAGTGCTCATATATTGTAAGTGCTCATATATAAGTGCTCATATATTGTAAGTGCTCATATATTGTAAGTGCTCAATACGAGTGCTCATATATTGTAAGTGCTCATATATTGTAAGTGCTCATATATTGTAAGTGCTCATATATCGTAAGTGCTCATATATTGTAAGTGCTCATATATTGTAAGTGCTCATATATCGTAAGTGCTCATATATCGTAGTGCTCATATATGGTAAGTGCTATATATTGTAAGTGCTCATATATCTAAGTGCTCATATTTAAGTGCTCAATATTGTAAGTGCTCATATATTGTAAGTGCTCATATATTGTAAGTGCTCATATATTGTAAGTGCTCATATATTGTAAGTGCTCATATTTGTGTAAGTGCTCATATATCGTAAGTGCTCATATATTGTAAGTGCTCATATATTGTAAGTGCTCATATATTGTAAGTGCTCATATACTGTAAGTGCTCAATAGGTAGTGCTATATATTGTAAGTGCTCATATATTGTAAGTGCTCATATATTGTAAGTGCTCATATATTGTAAGTGCTCATATATGTGTAAGTGCTCATATATGTGTAAGTGCTCATATATTGTAGGTGCTCATATATTGTAAGTGCTCATATATTGTAAGTGCTCATATATTGTAAGTGCTCATATATTGTAAGTGCTCATATATTGTAGGTGCTCATATATTGTAAGTGCTCATATATTGTAAGTGCTCATATATTGTAGTGCTCATATATTGTAGGTGCTCATATATTGTAGGTGCTCATATATTGTAAGTGCTCATATATTGTAGTGCTCATATATTGTAGTGCTCATATAATTGTAAGTGCTCATATATTGTAAGGTGCTCATATATTGTAAGTGCTCATATATTGTAGGTTGCTCATATATTGTAGGTGCTCATATATTGTAAGTGCTCATATATTGTAAGTGCTCATATATTGTAGTGCTCATATATTGTAAGTGCTCATATATTGTAGGTGCTCATATATTGTAAGTGCTCATATATTGTAAGTGCTCATATATTGTAGGTGCTCATATATTGTAGTGTCTCATATATTGTAAGTGCTCATATATTGTAAGTGCTCATATATTGTAGGTGCTCATATATTGTAGGTGCTCATATATTGTAAGTGCTCATATATTGTAGGTGCTCATATATTGTAGGTGCTCATATATTGTAGGTGCTCATATATTGTGGTGCATATATTGAAGTGCTCATATATTGTAGGTGCTCATATATTGTAGGTGCTCATATATTGTAAGTGCTCATAATTGTAGGTGCTCATATATTGTAAGTGCTCATATATTGTAAGTGCTCATATATTGTAGGTGCTCATATATTGTAAGTGCTCATATATTGTAAGTGCTCATATATTGTAGGTGCTCATATATTGTAAGTGCTCATATATTGTAAAGTGCTCATATATTGTAATGCTCATATATTGTAGTTCTCATATATTGGTGCTCAATATTGTAAGTGCTCATATTATTTATTGCTCATAATTGTAGGTCTCATATATTGTAGGTGCTCATATATTGAGGTGCTCAAATAATTGTAATGACTCATATATTCTAAATGCTCATATTGTGTGCACTCATATATTTAGGTGCTCATATATTGTAATGCTCATATATTGAGGTGCTCAATATTGTAGTGTGCCATAATTGTAAGTGCTCAATATGTATGTGCTCATATATTGTAGTGCTCATAGATTGTAGGTGCTCAATATTGTAATGCTCATATATGTAGGTGCATATATTGTAGGTGCTCATAATTTAGGTGCCATATATTGTAGGTGCCATATATGTAGGTGCTCATATAGTAGGTGCTCATATATTGATGCTCATATTTTGATGTCATAATTGTAAGTGCTTCAATTGTTGGTGCTCATAATGTAGTCCGATATATTGAAAGTGCCATAATTGTAGGCATATATTGTAGGTGCTCATATACTGTAGGTGCTCATAATGTAGGTGCCATATATCTGTAGGTGCTCATATATGAGGAGCTCAATTTGAGTGCTCATATATGGGTGCTCATATTGTAGGTGCTATATATGTGTAACATGCTAAAGTTAATTTGCTAAAATCGTGTTACCCATCTGTTTTTCATTAATTTCACTTTTCTCTTCATATAGCATCAACAGGAAGACATCCAGATAGAGTTTCTCATTATGGCTTCGCAGAAATAGAATACACACACACATAACACAGCAGTTTCACTCACAAACAAACCTGGAACCATCAATAAAATCTCAAGAAAAAAGAACTGATGCCCAAACTGTCAAGTTAAAATATTCCTTTCGCGAGAAGAAGGAAGGGATGAAGGCTATAAAACAGCACAATAAAAGTGGTGGATGCCTAACCGACAGTAATGCCTGATGGGCACTGCTGTTAAACCTGTCTAATAATCTTATTATTACAGTTTTTTTCTGGTTGGTCTGGGACCATGCCACCGGACATGATGACTCTCAGAATTATAAAAATGAAAACTTCCACCTTTACTGGCAATATTTCTGAAATCTGAGATAGAATCTGAGACGCCGTGACACGACGTTAACAATTTTCTGAGTTTATAACGTCCCTGGCTTTCAACTGTTGTAACATCTCCTCCCATGATACTCGCTTCAGTAAGTATTTAGGGCAGAAAAGATACCTAGAAACTCAAAAGTTTTTCCATTTTATTAAGATGAGTCTCCACTCAATTCTAAAATCAGATTAGTTGTGCTTTAGACAGTTCCGATAATTTAAATGTTTTGCTGACTCGTACACATTGTAAGGACTGTGAGCATTGAACAGTGACGTAAAAGAGAAACACTGGGTTATGAAAAGTAATGTCACTGAGTATCTTTCTTTCTTAAATAATCATTATGCTACAACCACTTTTTCCTGGAGTTGTCTCTCGACAACTGATCTTCTCTAGATTGTAATATTGCTTTATATTAACAGTCTCGTTTTAAGCAGGCGACATCAAAATGGAATTGTACAGAGATACCCTCGCTGTCTCGTACAAATTTCGAATACTAACTTACTGGAAAGTATTGAAGTCCTCAAGCTGTATCCTGGAACCTTGCGAGAAAAATACCCAAAATTTCACCGGGAAATTTTTTCACACGGGGAAATTTTTCCCATGTATATATTTTAAAAAATAATTGATGTTAAACTATTTTACTGTTTCTTTGATCGATATTTTTTTGCTGATGACATTAATATCTGTGACTAATAAAGCAGCCACCGGATTTATTAATCCAACAATATATATGGCTTTATTTCTTATGTACATGTCTGCCGGAACAATTCCCAGTGAACTTATACTATTATCATATTCTTTGTATTTTAAGTAAGTTAACTAATACTTCTCTCCCACTTAGAGAGGGAGAGAAGTATTAGTTAACTTTTGTATCCTTTCTGTTATTTTATAAATGCACTTACATATATATTTTTAAGTTCCTATTAATAACATGTATTAAACCCTTAAGTTTTGCCCGAAATGTTATGCATCTTGTGGACTTTCAGATTAATGTATGTTTTAAATAACAATTTTAAAACAAATATTTATATTGTAGTGCAGTGTAGTGTGGCTCCGTGGTGGCTGGACACACATGTCAACTTTATTTTTATAGCTCAGTGACACTAAAAACTATGTAGTGGTCTGAAGGGTTATAATACCTGTATCTTAAATGGCTAAGTTGTGGCCCCGATGTTACGTGGTATAGAGGAACTTATAAGTTAAGTTGTTTTAAATAACAATTAAACAATAAATTATATATAATAGCAGTATGTGGTCTGTTGAACCTAGATTATACCCACAAAAAATGTAGGCGAAGTTGTGAACTTGTCATTTCCATTGGATGGCGTGTCCTTATGCTATAGTATAATTTCTTATTTATCGATATATTTTACTCTCAGTCGTACAAGTTCAGATGTTCAAATAAAAAGTCGCCTCATAATTGGACAACATCGGAGAGTGATGTTCCAGAGTGTAGCTGCACATCTGACTATTTTATTTGTAAAAACAGTGTGGATATTTTTATTCCCGGTAAGTAAATTTTAGGTTCCCCCTTCTGATCTGCTTTAATATTTAACGGCTGGTACATCTTAGGGCCAGGACAGTAACTATTAAGTTCTGCTCACCTGCAGCTAAATTTGTTGTAGTAACACAATTAAAAACAAAACATGGAGAATGGACATAAGTGATCGTCTTCAAATTTTCTTGAACACAAAGTTGATGCTGTTACTGGCTGGCTTAAGTCCCAGTTTGATAATCTTAATAAAGAAAACGTGATGTTCATTTACAGTCAATAAATAGAGAATGCTTCGTCTAACTGGCTTCAAAATATAAATGATAACATCCCTTAAGTATATTTCAGAGTCGTTGAAAATTTAAAATTCAGCCGAGATTCTCAAAAATATAACTTGGATTCACATCAATTACTGAAGAATGTTTTTTTCTGAAAGGATTCAAACTTTTACCACTGGTGTGTTTTATTAAAGAATGTTGGCGGCCACTTGACGCTGCGTAAATTTCAATTCGCTAATTTTATTAAATACATTGTTTGCCGTGCAATAACCAGAGAATGCCTCTTTTGATCGGCTTCAAACCATAAACGGTGATGTATGAATTTTACCTTGCGGCTGTGATAACAACACTGTTGTGATCTTTAAACGTGAGCTGTTACGACATTATAACTCCCAAGTCTCTCACAGTAAATTTCCACTCTACTGAGTGATTCAAGTTTCTTTTACACTCCGTTCTAGTTTATACTTCATCAATTTTTACTGAACGGAAAAAAATATATACACAAAATTGATAGTGAAAACAAGGTACAATCCTCGCCCCATTTCTCTCTCGTTCTCATATATAGCATAGTCAGAGACATACATCATAATAGTGTACCATTCTTTGCAGACGATACCACAATTTTTATGATAGTGGCAACTAATGAGGACACGGCAAACCTTCAAGCTGATATTTATCAGCTTGAAGGTTTGCCGTGTCCTTACTGGTTGCCACTATCATAAAAATTCTAGTATCGTCTGCAAAGAATGACACAATATTACGATGTATGCCTCTGATTGTCAGATATGAGAACGACTGGGAGAGAAATGGAGCGAGGATTGTACCTTGTTTTCACTATCAATTTTGAGTATATATTTTTTCCAGTAGAATGTATACTGAGGATCTTGGTAAACTGTTACATAAACAACGAAGCTACATTTCACGGTATTACTGTCACTTATTCATGGTTGTTTCACGCAAATCTTCCGACGCTAGAAGGTTATATACACGGAGTCTGAGCACTCGTGTTTCCTCGCTTCGCTGCCTCGCCTCAATTTGTTTACGAAATCTGTAGGATTTGCGTTAATATCAAATAAATAATTTGTCAGGTAAAGTTTATGAACACCATCATTCTCAACTATCATAGTGTCGGATGAATCACTGAACGTTGATTCATACTGATCCTTCAACACTGTGACCAAACGTTGATTCATACTGATCCTTCAACATTGTATTACTGAACGTTGATTCATACTGATCCTTCAACACTGTGACAAACGTTGATTCATACTGATCCTTCAACATTGTATTACTGAACGTTGATTCATACTGATCCTTCAACACTGTGTGACTAACGTTGATTCATACTGATCCTTCAACACTGTGACCAAACGTTGATTCATACTGATCCTTCAACACTGTGACCAAACGTTGATTCATACTGATCCTTCAACATTGTATTACTGAACGTTGATTCATACTGATCCTTCAGGATTTAAGGGGGTAATACATGAAGACCAGGCAGTAATACATGAAGAACAGGTAGCAATGTTTTTCCTGAATCTCAGATCATTTTTAAAATAATTCTAAACTTTTCATCTACAAAATGGTAACCTATATTACTGCTGAAGAGGGTTTCTATTGTCACCGAAGTATACACATCTCTTCCTATCTGAGCTAAAAAATTTCTGTCTGGGTGGTTTTTCACTTTTCATTACTCAGTGTCGTTGATAATTTATTCTAAGTATATTATTATAACACTTGTGCTAGTGTAAGAGTCTGGTAGCGCGGTGTTGAGGAAAAATTTATCTCCAAAGTTCGGCGAGCAGCATAAGGGGGCTTCGAGCCCTCTCATAAGAGGGCTGCAACCCCTCTCTCTCGTCCTGACATCAGGAGACCAGATATGGATTAATCATGCAGTTCGTCTACACTTGGCTACCTCAATCAATCACAATACGAAATCCATGGAATTTATCGAGAAGGCATTTCGACCACCAGGGACAATAAAGTCCTTGATTGATAAAGTCCCTGCTGGGCGAAACACCTCAGTAAGTGCCATAAATTTCATATTGTCTTGTTCACATATATGTCGGTATATTTTACCTTTGATATTCAGACCTGGCTACCTACACACTTGCAATACACTCACGCTGATGCCACACTCTCATCTCCTGATCCCTCCGGTGCCATTGTTGTTGAAGGGGAACTCCTTACTCGTCTCTCGCCCTTACCTAAGTTATCAAATGCCCAACTTAATGACTGGTAACAAAAAATCCAACTTATTCTAGGCATGTTTCTCCGTGAAGACAATCAGGAGTTTGTTGTTAATCCTCCTTATGTATTATGGGAGGTTGTTGAACAGCTTTGGGCCCATGGGACTTATATGCTTTTCTCTTAGTGTACTCATGGCACCCCTGCTTTTCATTGGGGGATGTTGCACCGTCTGCCGAGTCTTTTGCTTTCATAGGGAGTGATTTGCAAGTGCAGAATTGGGATCAGTCCCACTAGGATTTTTCAGGTGTAAATTATGTACCTTTCTCGCCTGCGCTCCAAGGAGTGCAGGTCTAGGGCCTTCAAACGCTCCCAGTAATTGAGATGCTTGACGGTACATTCTCCAGATCTGCAATTTCGCCTGCCTTGAAAGGGGCTGTTAGTTTACAATAATATTCCAGCCAAGATAGAACAAGTGACGTAAAGAGGACCATCATTAGCTTGGCTTCCCTTGTTTTTGAAGATTCTCAAGATCCATCCTATTATTTTCCTCGTGGTTGTGATAATGACAATGTTGTGGGCCTTGAAGGTGAAATCCTCTGACATTATTACTGCCAAGTCCTTCACATTCGTAGCGTGGTAACTCAGGCATTTTTCTGTTCAATAATTTGCAGTCGTTTATTACGACCTAATATGAGTTCACATAGCGGTCCAGTGAGATAAAGCGTCGGGAGGTTAGCTTGGTTCCCAAGAGCCTAAGTGTTCTGGGTTCGATTCCCGGCTGATCGCAGTATTTGCTTAAAAACCACTTTGTTCCGTGGTGCATTAATATATATATATATATATATATATATATATATATATATATATATATATATATATATATATATATATATATATATATATATAATATATATATACAAACAACCATGGGTAGGATTCAGGAATTCGTGACTTATATTCAAGGACTTCAGGAAGTCAAAAGCGCAAATTTATTTTTTCCATTGAGCCTATATATATATATATATATATATATATATATATATATATATATATATATATATATATATATATATATATATATGTATCCAGAACGAGCACTTGATAAAAAATAGCGAAACCAAGGATTTAACCTGTGTTTTTGCGCCTCAATGGCAAACACTGACGTGTAGCCACAGAAGCTCTAAAGAAATCTCATTTCCACAGTGGTGTGTTACCTATGTGAAATATGATGTACGCTCTGATATATTTCATTTATACTTATTGTTATAGCTATATAAATATTATATATTATTGTATCCACGAACGAGTGGTATTGATCAATAACAACACTGCGACTAACCAAGGACTCGAACCCATGTTGTTTTGGCCCGCCTCAAGGTGAGCAAAAACACATGACGCTCTAGCCCACAGGACCACGCAATCCTACAAGAACCAAGCACCCAGCCAAGCTAGGTGTGTTACCTTGGTCCGAGGACATACGGTGGTGTGGACGCCTCTGAGCTAATTTCATTCTACTCCCTGTTTGGTGTACTAGCCCAAGAAGCAGTATTTTATATTATTGTAACCACGAACAAGTGGTGTTGATCAATATCTATACTGTGACTAGCCAAGGACTCGAACCCATGTTGTTCTGGCCCGCCTCATGGTGAGCGAAAACACATGATGCTCTAACCCAGAGGCACCCACACCACTGTATGTCCTCGGACCAAGGTAACACCTAGCTTGGCTGAGTGCTTGGTTCTTGTAGGATTGTGTGGTCCTGTGGGTTAGAGCGTCGTGTGTTTTCCTTCACCATGAGGCGGGCCAAAACAACATGGGTTCGAGTTCTTGGCTAGTTGCACTGTTTATATATATATATATATATATATATATATATATATATATATATATATATATGTATGTGTGTGTATGTGTGTGTATGTGTGTGTGTGTGTGTGTGTGTGTGTGTGTGTGTGTGTGTGTGTGTGTGTGTGTGTGTGTGTGTGGTGTGTGTGTGTGTGTGTGTGTGTGCAAAACAACCACTCTGAAAGAATAGAGAAATTCCAAGCGCTTTCGTGACTACTCACATTATCAAGGAACTATGATAATGTGAGTAGTCACGATGCGCTTGGAATTTCTCTATTCTTTCAGAGTGGTTGTTTTGCATATTCTGAAATCACCTGTTTACTGTGATCTTATTGCATATATTATATATATATATATATTATATATATATATATATATATATATATATATATATATATATTATATATATTATATATATATGAAGAGAAATAGGTCAGCAGTGATCATGGGGACACATTTCCCCGGGTGGTGCTTGATCATTCAGGCTATTGTTACATGAAGCCTGCACGCCCACACAGTCATCACAATGTGGGTGACGGAGCGCCTCCAGTGAGCACAGATGTAGCTGCTGCTGTAGTGTGTGTGTCTGGCGGGGGCGGGGGGGGGGCGCGGGGGGGGGGGGGCGCGGGGGGGGGCGGGGGGGCAGGGGGGGGGGGGGGGGGGCGGGGGGGGGCGCGGGGGGGCGCAGGGGGCGGGCGCTCGGACGTTATTATACTGGTCTTATGGTGTAGTTCCAAACGACAAAATTTTTGAATTTACAAATATTCTACATACTTTATGTTGGTTTAAAGCATGCAAAAGGACACCACATATACACTCTTGGTGTGTACACTCGTGTACACTCTTGGTGTGTACACTCGTGTACACTCTTGGTGTGTACACTCGTGTCACTCTTGGTGGTACACTCGTGTACACTCTTGGTGTGTACACTCGTGTACACTCTTGGTGTGTACACTCGTGTACACTCTTGGTGTGTACACTCGTGTACACTCTTGGTGTGTACACTCGTGTACACTCTTGGTGTGTACACTCGTGTACACTCTTGGTGTGTACACTCGTGTACACTCTTGGTGTGTACACTCGTGTACACTCTTGGGGTGTACACTCGTGTACACTCTTGGTGTGTACACTCGTGTACACTCTTGGTGTGTACACTCGTGTACACTCTTGGTGTGTACACTCGTGTACACTCTTGGTGTGTACACTCGTGTACACTCTTGGTGTGTACACTCGTGTACACTCTTGGTGTGTACACTCGTGTACACTCTTGGTGGGTACACTCGTGTACACTCTTGGTGTGTACACTCGTGTACACTCTTGGTGTGTACACTCGTGTACACTCTTGGTGTGTACACTCGTGTACACTCTTGGTGGGTACACTCGTGTACACTCTTGGTGTGTACACTCGTGTACACTCTTGGTGGTACACTCGTGTACACTCTTGGTGTGTACACTCGTGTACACTCTTGGTGTGTACACTCGTGTACACTCTTGGTGGTACACTCGTGTACACTCTTGATGTGTACACTCGTGTACACTCTTGGGGTGTACACTCGTGTACACTCTTGGTGTGGTACACTCGTGTACACTCTTGATGTGTACACTCGTGTATACTCTTGGGGTGTACACTCGTGTACACTCTTGGGGTGTACACTCGTGTACACTCTTGATGTGTACACTCGTGTACACTCTTGGGGTGTACACTCGTGTACACTCTTGGTGGGTACACTCGTGTACACTCTTGATGTGTACACTCGTGTACACTCTTGGGGTGTACACTCGTGTACACTCTTGGTGGGTACACTCGTGTACACTCTTGGTGGTGTACACTCGTGTACACTCTTGGGGTGTACACTCGTGTACACTCTTGGGGTGTACACTCGTGTACACTCTTGGGGTGTACACTCGTGTAAATTCTTGGGGTGTACACTCGTGTACACTCTTGGGATGTGCACTTGTGTACACTCTTGGGATGCACACTTGTGTACATTCTTGGGATGTGCATTTGTGTACACTTGGGATGTACACACGTGTACACTCTTGGGATGCTCACTTGTGTACAGAGCCGGCCTTAAGCCGATTGGACAGATTGCTCCCAATTGAGCCCCGCGCCTAAGGGAGCCCCGCGCCTAAGGGATCCCCGCGCCTAAGGGATCCCCGCGCCTAAGGGATCCCCGCGCCTAAGGGGGACCCGCGCCTAAGGGAGCCCCGCGCCTAAGGGATCCCCGCGCCTAAGGGATCCCCGCGCCTAAGGGGGACCCGCGCCTAAGGGATCCCCGCGCCTAAGGGAGCCCAGCGCTAGTGTAATCTACTCTCGGCTTGTCAAGTACACACAACAACACGAAAAAAAAAAAAAAAAAAAGGGCATCTGGAGAAAGGAGATTTTCCAAGCTGAAACTGATCAAAATTTGAGATCATCAATTCAACAAGAACATTTGAACAGTTTGGCGAATATGTCCATTGAATCTGAAATTAGCAGGAGTTTAAACTTAGACAAATTTTGTTAGTTACTTGTAGGTTTACATGTAAGCAATTACATATTAAAATGTAGCTTACATCTGTTTGGTCTGTTAACTCGCATGCATTTTTTAAGCGCACAGTTTGATTGCTTTCCATACATGGGCGCCCAACAAAATTGTTCCCAATTGGGCCCCGCACCTCCTAAGGCCGGCTCTGTTTGTGTACACTCTTGGGATGTGCACTTGTGTACACTCTTGGGATGTACAAAACTGTTCTTTTCCATTATTTAAAAAAATGTCCTGACCTGTACACACTTAGGTTAGTTTATACAAATTATTATCTTTCCTGGGGAATGATAAGTCTCACTTCTGGAGAGGGAGTGTAGCTGCCTACATCAACAACACTCCACTGGTATTAAGACAACCTTCTTGAAACTTTCAAAAGATTAAAAAAAAAATTAAATTTAAAAATCTGGGCGAGACGTGTGTAGAGGAGGAGGTTGAAGGACAGTAGGAAACGTTCATATCCGTACGTTCAGCACTCTGGTAAAAACAGTGGGTTATTGAAGCACTTTTTTTTTTGTGCGTGAGCTTGTGAAACCCAGCGAAGGATCTCTCTTACTGTTTGCAGCGTTTTATTCGCTCGTATTCAACTGAAGAAGCCTTCTGCGCAGGCGAAATGTTTACACAATAAAGCTACACCAGTATTGCGCGTGTCTTTTATTCATCAGCTGCTTGGCGTTGTATATCATTAATAATTTGATACCTTGTACACCCGTCACCTCTATAAGGCATCCTGGCATCTGATGGCACTCTCCACGTCGCCTCACAAGGGTGTCTGGCGTCCATTACTCGCCAGCCCCTACTTGGTCAAAGTCGAGCCACAGCTCCTGACCCAGCCTCTTTCCTACTGACCAGCTCCCTAATTCCTGGCTTCCAGAGGCCGATCATATCTACTCTAGTATGATGTCTGCCGCTACTCACCCAGCATCTAATTAATGAAAAAAAAAATTCGTAACATTCTTGTGGGTCATTTAACATTCTGTTCACCTTTCTGGATTATTTCCCTTTTTCTAGCTTAGCTGAAACTTGACAATAGCCCACGACGGACCGAAACATGGTCTAAAGTGTCCTTAACAAAGTATTGGTCATTTTTTGCTGTTGGAGTCACGGTATTGTGACCTTTATTCTTCTACTGTAGTATTACTCATGATAGTTTAGCGTACAGTCATGCTGCTCCATCAAGTATTGCCTTGTGATAACATGTTATACCACTATTTAATTTAGTATACTCTAGCTCTAGAAATTTGTTAGATAATTTCCTGTAGAGGAGTCCACGTCGAAGAAGACGGTGTTTGAGTCATTATAGGAAGCCACTATGCGTCTATTATAAAGTTCCAGGGTTCATCACCCCCGAGACACGGGCTCACACCAAGTCCCCTGAACTGGAAACAGAGGTATACAGTAACAACAATGTATCAATGTTAAACAAATAGATTATAACATATAGTGGGATTACATATAGATTTGCGCTTAGCAGTGAATTACTAAACATTCTAAACCATCGGTTCTTAACCGTGAGAGGCTCGCCTTCCCTAGAGGGGCGTGAGTCATTTCCAGAGAGATGTGGGAACACGAACCCAGAGCAAAAATAAGGAATGACCTTAACATGTGGCAGCTCAGAAGCGGTGTCAAAAAATCTCACTAAATGTGTTCTCACTTTATACGTTTTGTATTTGCTCCTTACACAGATTTTATGTAAATATAGAGGACTTTTTTCATTTTTTAACATTTAGAATTTTACATGAAAGCAGGAGAGGGCGTGGAAATGAACACAAACCATGACAGGCGGCGCCATCTATTATATGTTAAGAGCCACTGTTCTAAACCATGAACATCTTAATGGAGTAGATTCATAGAACATTAGCTATTGGTCACTGCTCTTATCTTCAAACCTTTACATATAAAGACCCTGCAACTTGACTGCTTACAAGTTTTACGAACTCAGTGCCAAATACAATTTGTACTCGGAGGTTTCAACTTTACAACAGCTAAAATTAAAGAACTTTCATAAATCTGTGAGAGCAGATAGGCTATCGTGCAGTAGTCTGTGACAAACAGTCTCATTTGAGGGAACTTTCTGAAAGTAGCGAGCAATTAGTCCTAAGGAAACAATTAGCGGAGACACCCAGCAGATATAACATCTTACATTAAGAAACAACGACGTCCCGACGATCTAGTATGAAATAATTGTTACCCAGAGCACAGCCTAACTCAAGTGCAAACCAACAAAGGAAAGGAACCTTCACCTTCACATTGGTACTCTACTCATCAACTTGTAATGCTGTACACAAACCATACCAGAATTGTATTAAGTGCAAATAAATAGTTTACTTATTGTAGTATCAACCTTGAGGAGGGGAGAGTATAATCAAGTACACCTCAACAACAGACCTGTGGTGCATACGATGGATGCATGCGGCTAGAAACAACAGCCTGGAGGCCTGGTCAGAGGCACGACTGAGGGGGGGGGGAGCGATGACCCTTTGCGGAATTGTCTTTCAAGTAACCTTCTGGTTGGTTGCCACCCACGCCCTGCCCACATACTTACTAACCCAAACACACATCTATCCATGAATTTCATCCTCGTAATCACAGTCAATATTTCACTGTGGCTAAGACAGTGATTATCTAGCTGTGTATTATAGAATGAGCTCGGTGACTGCCTGTATTCTTCCTCTCGCCTCCGCCTAAAACACATCCCACACCTCGGCCCACCTCGCCACACCTCGCCCACCTTCGCCCCACCCTCACACCCACCCTCACTCCACCCTCACACCCACCCAGAACAATTTTGTTATAGCTGTCGTATTATTAAAACCTTCAAAGTCATACACACTAACACGAAATTTGGACTAAGTGTAAGCAATAGAAAAACATTTACTAGCATGTACCAGAAGACGATTCCAGGGGTCACCGCCGGGCAGCCAGGTCCCAGACTAGGCCTCCCGGTTGATAGCCTGATCAACCAGGTTATTGGTCCTAACCGCACGCAATCAGGCTGATCAGGAACTAACTTGAAGAACTCATTCAGGATCAGTTGGTATCACACTGGCACACATACATCTTCCTCTTGACCTTGTTAGACACAGATAATGAACAGGAGCATCCCTCTCCCTCCTCCTATCCCTGCCGTTAGAGTGGTCTCTTCTATCCCAGACCCCTCTCCTGAGAGTGATAAGCCCACACCGGCCTGGCAGCCCCAGCCCACACCGGACTGGCAGCCCCAGCCCACACCGGACTGGCAGCCCCAGCCCACACCGGCCTGGCAGCCCCAGGGGTTACAGCATGACCGACAGTGGGTTCTCTCTCACCTTGCATGGCCACCCATACAATGGTCGTGCTGTGTGAAAACACACTTCACCTTCATCTGAGCACCTTCTTAGATAATACAAGACTGCCTCTGTGTTGCACGCCTCGTTGAGTGTACTGACACACTTGTTGTTGAGTGTACTGACACACTGTTATTGTTGAGTGTACTGACACACTGTTATTGTTGAGTGTACTGACACACTTGTTGTTGAGTGTACTGACACACTTGTTGTTGAGTGTACTGACACACTTGTTGTTGAGTGTACTGACACACTTGTTGTTGAGTGTACTGACACACTTGTTGTTGAGTGTACTGACACACTTGTTGTTGAGTGTACTGACACACTGTTGTTGTTGAGTGTACTGACACACTGTTGTTGTTGAGTGTACTGACACACTGTTGTTGTTGAGTGTACTGACACACTTGTTGTTGAGTGTACTGACACACTGTTATTGTTGAGTGTACTGACACACTGTTGTTGTTGAGTGTACTGACACACTTGTTGTTGAGTGTACTGACACACTGTTGTTGTTGAGTGTACTGACACACTGTTGTTGTTGAGTGTACTGACACACTGTTGTTGTTGAGTGTACTGACACACTGTTGTTGTTGAGTGTACTGACACACTGTTGTTGAGTGTACTGACACACTTGTTGTTGAGTGTACTGACACACTGTTATTGTTGAGTGTACTGACACACTGTTGTTGTTGAGTGTACTGACACACTTGTTGTTGAGTGTACTGACACACTGTTTTTGTTGAGTGTACTGACAGACTTGTTGTTGTTGAGTGTGCTGACACACTGTTGTTGAGTGTACTGGCACACTGTTGTTGACTGTACTGACACACTGTTGTTGTTGAGTGTACTGACAAACTTGTTGTTGTTGAGTGTACTGACACACTGTTGTTGAGTGTACTGGCACACTGTTGTTGAGTGTACTGACACACTGTTGTTGTTGAGTGTACTGACAAACTTGTTGTTGTTGAGTGTGCTGACACACTGTTGTTGAGTGTACTGGCACACTGCTGTTGAGTGAACTGACACACTGTTGTTGTTGAGTGTACTGACACACTTGTTGTTGAGTGTACTGACACACTGTTGTTGTTGAGTGTACTGACACACTTGTTGTTGAGTGTACTGGCACACTGTTGTTGAGTGTACTGACACACTGTTGTTGAGTAGTGTACTGACACACTGTTGTTGAGTGTGCTGACACACTGTTGTTGTCGAGTGTACTGACACAATGTTATTGTTGAGTGTGCTGACACACTGTTGTTGTTGAGTGTACTGACACAATGTTGTTGTTGAGTGCACTGACACAATGTTGTTGTTGAGTGTGCTGACACAATGTTGTTATTGAGTGTGCTGACACAATGTTGTTGTTGAGTGTGCTGACACAATGTTGTTGTTGAGTGTGCTGACACAATGTTGTTGTTGAGTGTGCTGACACACTGTTGTTGTGTGTGCTGACACACTGTTGTTGTTGAGTGTGCTGACACAATGTTGTTGTTGAGTGTGCTGACACACTGTTGTTGTTGAGTGTGCTGACACACTGTTGAGTGTACTGACACACTGTTGTTGTTGAGTGTGCTGACACACTGTTGTTGTTGAGTGTGCTGACACACTGCTGTTGTTGAGTGCGCTCACACACTGCTGTTGTTGAGTGCGCTGACACACTGTTGTTGTTGAGTGTGCTGACACACTGTTGTTGTTGAGTGTGGTGACACACTGTTGTTGTTGAGTGTGCTGACACACTCTTGTTGTTGAGTGTACTGACACACTGTTGTTGTTGAGTGTGCTGACACACTGTTGTTGTTGAGTGTGCTGACACACTGTTGTTGTTGTGCTGACACACTGTTGTTGTTGAGTGTGCTGACACACTGCTGTTGTTGAGTGTGCTGACACACTGTTGTTGTTGAATGTACTGACACACTGTTGTTGTTGAGTGTGCTGACACACTGTTGTTGAGTGTGCAGACACACTGTTGTTGTTGAGTGTGCTGACACACTGTTGAGTGTACTGACACACTGTTGTTGTTGAGTGTGCTGACACACTGTTGTTGTTGAGTGTGCTGACACACTGCTGTTGAGTGCGCTGACACACTGCTGTTGTTGAGTGCGCTGACACACTGTTGTTGTTGAGTGTGCTGACACACTGTTGTTGTTGAGTGTGCTGACACACTGTTGTTGTTGAGTGTGCTGACACACTGTTGTTGTTGAGTGTACTGACACACTGTTATTGAGTGTGCTGACACACTGTTGTTGTTGAGTGTGCTGACACACTGTTGTTGTTGAGTGTGCTGACACACTGTTGTTGTTGAGTGTGCTGACACACTGTTGTTGTTGAGTGTGCTGACACACTGTTGTTGTTGAGTGTACTGACACACTGTTGTTGTTGAGTGTGCTGACACACTGTTGTTGAGTGTGCTGACACACTGTTGTTGTTGAGTGTACTGACACACTGTTGTTGTTGAGTGTGCTGACACACTGTTGTTGTTGAGTGTACTGACACACTGTTGTTGTTGTTGAGTGTACTGACACAATGTTGTTGTTGAGTGTGCTGACACACTGTTGTTGTTGAGTGTGCTGACACACTGTTGTTGTTGAGTGTACTGACACAATGTTGTTGTTGAGTGTGCTGACACACTGTTGTTGAGTGTGCTGACACACTGTTGTTGTTGAGTTTGCTGACACACTGTTGTTGTTGAGTGTACTGACACAATGTTATTGTTGAGTGTGCTGACACACTGTTGTTGTTGAGTGTACTGACACAATGTTGTTGTTGAGTGTGCTGACACAATGTTGTTGTTGAGTGTGCTGACACAATGTTGTTGTTGAGTGTGCTGATACAATGTTGTTGTTGAGTGTGCTGACACACTGTTGTTGTTGAGTGTGCTGACACAATGTTGTTGTTGAGTGTACTGACACACTGTTGTTGTTGAGTGTGCTGACACACTGTAGCTTGCCACAGCCACATATGTGTTCGCATCAGAAGTAACATGTCTAGTGGTACTGGGTGCCTGAATTTTGAACAATGATGGCGAAGTGGACTAAGGCGTCACAGAATTTTGGGAGGATTTTAGGTAAGCGTGCTAAAACATCGGGGGTTCGATTCCCGTCGAGTCGCAGGAAGGGACGATACCTATACTCAGTTTTAGGCCGTTACCAATACCGATATTTTTCAATATATTTTTTATTTTAACATTACATTAACTATGGCCAATACATAAGGGAATAAGTATTTATTGCTCAAAAGGGATTAAAATAACCCAGGAAAATTAGCTATTAAATAACCTAATTTCTCTGAGATACTAATGTCATTATTCATTACTAATTACAGACACCTGCGAGTGCCTTACAAACTGAAAAAAAATCTGACACTATCTTCATATTTAGTAATTTGATGAAGACATGATCCCGTATCAATTGCGAAAATAAATGTTTGAATAATTTCAAGTTATATTAGACATGAAACTAACACCTCCAACACTCTCATAATACTGTTTATATCAAGCTATAAGAAACATTTTCAAAAATAAAAAAAAATGCATTGTGATAATTGCAATAACTTCTCCCTATTATTAAAGTGAATTAACTGACACACTGTTTAAAATGTTTTAAACACTGAAGCTACGCAACGGAAGAGTGGAAAAAAACTACAATATTCTGATACTTTTAATTAAAAATAATCAATATACATACATTACCCTAACAGTTAAAATTAAAATTCATTAAAGTGAAGTTGAGTAACATCAACTTCTGCCCATTTTCAGAAGTTTGTTCGTAGAGAGTTGACGTTCCCTCCGCTCTACTGAAGACGTGTTCAGCTTAGATATTTACTGGCTAGGTTTGCTAGAAACGGAAGAACTATCATAATAGTATAAAGTATAAAATTTAGGAGCTAAACCCACATGGGTCATTCTGCTCAAGACGTGTTGGAGGCTTGATCCACCGTCTGAGGAGCGCCAGACAGACGCGCGTAATATTTGTATTCGCCTATTTCTCTCAAGAACTATCCTGGTTTCGGAATTGAGACACTTATGCAACATATGGGAATCTTTATTGAAGAAACGTTTCGCCACACAGTGACTTCATCAGTCTTATACAAAGCAGGAAGGTATAAGGAGGAGTAGTTTACAAAACCATTCATCACAGCTGTCAGACACAGCATCATCATGGGACCTTCATACAAATAATTCTTCAAAACTTGTCCAATCTTTGGACGAAGGCCTACTTATTTTTTTATATATTTGGGGTAATAAGTTGCCGAGACAGGTGACTGTGGGGCGCTGTTGTTAGCAATGGTGGCTATGTTGTCTTGATAACAGTATCACAAACTCTTCACTCACTGTTTCTTCATCTTGACTTTCCTCAACAGAATTAATGTTACTTTATCATAATAATGGTATACAGTCAAACCAGGGTACTGGTGGGAGTCTACCTGGAGTCTACCTGGAGGTTATTCTGGGGATCAACGCCCCCGCGGCCCGGTCCACGACCAGGCCTCCCGGTGGATCAGGGCTTAGAACCCAGGGGTTAGAACCTATGGCAAGTGAGTTTTACTAGACTCTTGCCATGGCTTCCAGCTCCACCAGTACTAATTGGGCGTCCCTGAATTTCATTTGATGATTGGTGGAATTTCGGTGTTGTACGCAGGCGTTCAAGGGCCTTGAGCGCTAAGCTTTAGAGATTTTAAAATTGAAGTCCAATTTCAAGTGTAACTTTATGCTGTTGTTAAGGAGCAGTTTGCATCCTATACACATGTTTGCATGGACTTCTTGTTGCAAAGTTGCAAGATATTGCAAAATTGTATTTATCATAAATCCCTCGGAGTTCCACAAAATTGTTAAGTTGTACAATGTTCTAGTCAACATCAGATGAAAGATAAAGAGTTAGATTATCTAGACTTCAAACTTTTTTTGCGAGAAATGTCAATAGATTGCATTATAAAAAAATTTGAAATTTGTGTTTTTTATTTGGGGCATTTTTTGTGAGAATAAGAGTCAATAAAAACAAAATGGTAAAACATATTGCAAAACAACGTTGCAATTACATAGAACCATCATTCATCAATATTATCTGAAAAAATCATGACGCTCCTATTATTACTCTTTGCAAATGAGTGCAACAAATGTCAATAACTTATTCCTGAGTTACTCAAGTTTTTTTTTTCTATAAAACTCTATGGAGATGAAACACCAAATCTGAGCGTGTTGCAAACCCCTATCATTGTTGATAACCCAGAGTGAGCGTGTTGCAAACCCCTATCATTGTTGATAACCCAGAGTGAGCGTGTTGCAAACCCCTATCATTGTTGATAACCCAGAGTGAGCGTGTTGCAAACCCTATCATTGTTGATAACCCAGAGTGAGCGTGTTGCAAACCCCTATCATTGTTGATAACCCAGAGTGAGCGTGTTGCAAACCCCTATCATTGTTGATAACCCAGAGTGAGCGTCTTGCAAACTGTTGTCTTCCTCCTAATGTGGCTATACAGCAGTTTCGGGTCAGACTTGACTTTCGATGCTATGCTGTTTTCATACTGCCGCAGGGCCTCCCTCCTTATCTGTGCATATTCGTTTCTGGCTCTTCGACTAATCTCCTTATTTTCCTGGGTTCTTTGCCTTCAGTACTTTTTCAATTCTCTAGTGCACTTAGTTTTTGCCTCCCTGCACCTTCGGGTAAACCAGGCGCTAGTTCTGGTCTTCCCATTATTTCTGTTGTCCTTGGGAACAAACCATTCCTCTGCCACCTTGCATTTTGTTGTTATGTATTCCATCGTTTCGTTTACTGACTTGCCGACCAATTCTCTGTCCCACTGAACCTCCTGCAGGAAGTTCCTCATACCCTCTCCAATTGTAGCTCTATGTATTTAAAGCACAGAACCACGTGATCTTAACTGCTCAGGGCGAACACGAGGTCCAGTCTTGCTGGTTCATCCTCCCCTCTCTCTCTCTGATAGTGTCCTGGACATGTTGATGCATGAGGTTTTTCAGTACCACATCCATCATCTTGGCTGTGTGTGTACTCACCTATTTGTGGTTGCAGGGGTCGATTCATAGCTCCTGGCCCTGTGTGTGTGTGTGTGTGTGTGTGTGTGTGTGTGTGTGTGTGTGTGTGTGTGTGTGTGTGTGTGTGTGTGTGTTATCCATAAGCCTGCCACAAAACCAAGAAAATATAACAACGCAACAAATTTTTAAAAAATATATATTTAACTTGTCACGCGGAACGTCCCAAACACCCGGGATTAAATTCTTGCCAGCCATGAAAAATGTGATAGTACCCGCTGAGTGAATCTCTACAGGACGGGTGTAGACGGGTAACTGCAGGGTGAGTGTAGACGGGTAGCTGCAGGGTGGGTGTAGACGGGTAGCTGCAGAGTGGGTGTAGACGGGTAGCTGCAGGGTGGATGTAGACGGGTAGTTGCAGGGTAGATGTAGACGGGTAGCTGCAGGGTGGGTGTAAGCGGGTGGCTGCAAGGTGAGTGTAGATGGGTAGCTGCAAGGTGGGTGTAGACGGGTAGCTGTAGGGCGGGTGTAGAAGGGTAGCTGCAGGGTGGGTGTAGACGGGTAGCTGCAGGGCGGGTGTAAACGGGTAGCTGCAGGGTGGGTGTAGACGGGTAGCTGCAGGGTAGGTGTAGAAGGGTAGCTGTAGGGCGGGTGTAGACGGGTAGCTGCAGGGTGGGTGTAGACGGGTAGCTGCAGGGCGGGTCTAGACGGGTAGCTGCAGGGTGTAGACGGGTAGCTGCAAGGCGGGTGTAGAGTGGTAGCTGCAGGGTGGGTGTAGACTGGAAGCTGCAGGGTGGGTGTAGACGAGTAGCTGCAGGGCGGGTGTAGAAGGGTAGCTGCAGGGTGCGTGTAGACGAGTAGCTGCAGGGCGGGTGTAGACGGGTAGCTGCAGGGTGGGTGTAGATGGGTAGCTGCAGGGTGGGTGAAGACGGATTTCTGCAGGGTGGGTGTAGACAGGTAGCTGCAGAGTGGGTGTAGACGGGTTGTTACAGGGTGGGTGAAGACGGGTAAATGCAGGGTGTAGACGGGATGCTACAGGGTGGGTGTAGACGGGTTGCTACAGGGTGAGTGTAGACGGGTAGCTGCAGGGCGGGTGTAGACGGGTTGCTGCAGGGCGGGTGTAGACGGGTTGCTTCATGGTGGGTGTAGACGGGCTGCTGCAGGGTAAGTGTAGACGGGTAGCCGGGTAGCTTGGGTAGATGGATAGCCGGGGGTAGACGGGTAGGTGTAGACGGACAGGTGTAGACAGGTAGCTGGGATAGACGGGTAGCTGGGGTAGACGGGTAGCTGGAGTAGACGAGTAGCTGGGGTAGACGGGTAGCTGGGGTAGAAGGGGTAGCTGGAGTAGACGAGTAGCTGGGGTAGACGGGTAGCTGGGGTAGACGGGTAGCTGGAGTAGACGAGTAGCTGGGGTAGACGGGTAGCTGGGGTAGACGGGTAGCTGGGGTAGGCGGGTAGCTGGGATAGACAGGTAGCTGGGATAAACGGGTAGCTGGATAGACGGGTAGGTGTAGACGGGTAGCTGGGATAGACGGGTAGATGTAGACGGGTAGCCGGGGTAGACGGGTAGCTGGGATAGACGAGTAGCCGGGGTAGACGGGTAGCTGGGATAGACGGGTAGCTGAGGTAGACGAGTAGCTGGGGTAGACGAGTAGCTGGGGTAGACGGGTAGCTGAGGTAGACGAGTAGCTGGGATAGACGGTAAACTGGGGTTAGACGGGTAGCAGGTGTAGACGGGTAGCTGGAGTAGACGAGTAGCTGGGGTAGACGGGTAGCTGGGATAGACGGGTAGCTGGGATAGACGGTTAAATGGGGGTAGATGGGTAGGTGTAGACGGGTAGCTGGAGTAGACGAGTAGCTGGGGTAGACGGGTAGCTGGGGTAGACGGGTAGCTGGAGTAGACGGGTAGCTGGGGTAGACGGGTAGCTGGGGTAGACGGGTAGCTGGGATAGACGGTTAACTGGGGGTAGACGGGTAGGTGTAGACGGGTAGCTGGGGTAGACGGGTAGCTGGGGTAGACGGGTAGCTGGAGTAGACGGGTGGCTGGGGTAGACGGGTAGCTGGGGTAGACGGGTAGCTGGGGTAGACGGGTAGCTGGGGTAGACGAGTAGCTGGGGTAGACGGGTAGCTGGAGTAGACGAGTACCTGGGGTGTACGGTAGCTGGGGTAGACGATTTACTGGGGTAGACGGGTAGCTGGGGTAGACGGTAGCTGGGGTAGACGGGTAGCTGGGGTAGACGGTAGCTGAGGTAACGGTAGCTGGGGTAGACGGGTAGCTGGGGTAGAGGGTAGCTGAGGTAGACGGGTAGCTGGGGTAGACGGGTAGCTGGGGTAGACGGGTAGCTGGGTAGACGGGTAGCTAGGTAGACGGTAGCTGGGTAGACGGGTGGCTGGGGTAGACGGTAGCTGGGTAGACGGGTAGCTGGGGAGACGGGTAGCTGGAGTAGACGGGTAGCTGGGGTAGACGGGTAGCTGGGGTAGACGGGTAGCTGGGGTAGACGGGTAGCTGGGGTAGACGGGTAGCTGGGTAGACGGGTAGCTGGGGTAGACGGGTAGCTGGGGTAGACGGGTAGCTGGGGTAGACGGGTAGCTGGGGTAGACGGGTAGCTGAGGTAGACGAGTAGCTGGGTAGACGGGTAGCTGGGGTAGACGGGTAGCTGGGGTAGACGGGTAGCTGAGGTAGACGAGTAGCTGGGGTAGACGGGTAGCTGGGGTAGACGGGTAGCTGGGGTAGACGGGTAGCTGAGATAGACGAGTAGCTGGGGTAGACGGGTAGCTGGGGTAGACGGGTAGCTGGGGTAGACGGGTAGCTGGGGTAGACGGGTAGCTGGGGTAGACGGGCAGGAAGCGAGAGCCACACAATACAACATACAAATAAGAGTCTACAATCTTTAAGGCCCAACTCGTCTATTTTTACGACACCTGTGTAAAAGCAGAGGATTACAATGGTGAGCCTGGGGCGGGGAGTGCAGGTGTGGGGGCTGCAGGTGTGGGGGCTGGAAGTGTGGGACTGTAGTGTGGGTGGCTGCAGGTGTGAGACTGCAAGCATGGGACTGCAGGTGTGGGTGGCTGCAAGTGTGGTGATGCAGTGTGGGGTGCAGGTGTGGGTGGCTGCTAGTGTGGGGGCTGCAAGTTTGGGACTACAAGTACGGGGCTGCAGGTGTGGGTGGCTGCAGGGGTGGGTGGCTGCAGGTGTGGGACGCTACAGGTATGGTGAGGTAATGCAGGTGTGGAACTGAAGGGAGTCAGGGGCTGCAGATGTGGGAAACGGGTAGGGTCTGTAGTTTGTGTGAACATGTATCCTGCAACCCTCACTGTCTCAACATGTATCCTGCTACCCTCACTGTTGTCTCAACATGTATCCTGCTACCCTCACTGTTGTCTCAACATGTATCCTGCTACCCTCACTGTTGTCTCAACATGTATCCTGCTACCTTCACTGTTGTCTCAACATGTATCCTGCTACCCTCACTGTTGTTTCAACATGTATCCTGCTACCCTCACTGTTGTCTCAACATGTATCCTGCTACCCTCACTGTTGTCTCAACATGTATCCTGCTACCCTCACTGTTGTCTCAGTATGTATCCTGCAACCCTCACTGTCTCAACATGTATCCTGCTACCCTCACTGTTGTCTCAACATGTATCCTGCTACCCTCACTGTTGTCTCAACATGTATCCTGCTACCTTCACTGTTGTCTCAACATGTATCCTGCTACCCTCACTGTTGTCTCAACATGTATCCTGCTACCTTCACTGTTGTCTCAACATGTATCCTGCTACCCTCACTGTTGTTTCAACATGTATCCTGCTACCCTCACTGTCTCAACATGTATCCTGCTACCCTCATTGTTGTCTCAACATGTATCCTGCTACCCTCACTGTTGTCTCAACATGTATCCTGCTACCCTCACTGTTGTCTCAGTATGTATCCTGCAACCCTCACTGTCTCAACATGTATCCTGCTACCCTCACTGTTGTCTCAACATGTATCCTGCTACCCTCACTGTTGTCTCAGTATGTATCCTGCAACCCTCACTGTCTCAACATGCATCCTGCTACCCTCACTGTTATCTCAACACGTATCCTGCTACCCTCACTGTTATCTCAACATGTATCCTGCTACCCTCACTGTTGTCTCAACATGTATCCTGCTACCCTCACTGTTGTCTCAACATGTATCCTGCTACCCTCACTGTTCTCAACATGTATCCTGCTACCCTCACTGTTGTCTCAACATGTATCCTGCTACCCTCACTGTTGTCTCAACATGTATCCTGCTACCCTCACTGTTGTCTCAACGTGTATCCTGCTACCCTCACTGTTGTCTGAACATGTATCCTGCTACCCTCACTGTTGTCTCAACGTGTATCCAGCTACCCTCACTGTTGTCTCAACATGTATCCTGCTACCCTCACTGTTGTCTCAGTATGTATCCTGCAACCCTCACTGTCTCAACATGCATCCTGCTACCCTCACTGTTATCTCAACACGTATCCTGCTACCCTCACTGTTATCTCAACATGTATCCTGCTACCCTCACTGTTGTCTCAACATGTATCCTGCTACCCTCACTGTTGTCTCAACATGTATCCTGCTACCCTCACTGTTCTCAACATGTATCCTGCTACCCTCACTGTTGTCTCAACATGTATCCTGCTACCCTCACTGTTGTCTCAACATGTATCCTGCTACCCTCACTGTTGTCTCAACGTGTATCCTGCTACCCTCACTGTTGTCTGAACATGTATCCTGCTACCCTCACTGTTGTCTCAACGTGTATCCAGCTACCCTCACTGTTGTCTCAACATGTATCCTGCTACCCTCACTGTTGTCTGAAAATGTATCCTGCTACCCTCACTGTTGTCTGAAAATGTATCCTGCTACCCTCACTGTCTCAACATGTATCCTGCTACCCTCACTGTTGTCTCAACGTGTATCCAGCTACCCTCACTGTTGTCTCAACATGTATCCTGCTACCCTCACTGTTGTCTGAAAATGTATCCTGCTACCCTCACTGTCTCAACATGTATCCTGCTACCCTCACTGTTGTCTCAACATGTATCCTGCTACCCTCACTGTTCTCAACATGTATCCTGCTACCCTCACTGTTGTCTCAACATGTATCCTGCTACCCTCACTGTTGTCTCAGTATTAGAGACTTTTCGCAGCCTCTGCTAAATCTCTTGTTTTCATACGGAGCGATTCCGGTTTGCATGTTGGCAACTAGTCCCTTCAGGGTTTTCCAGGTACAAATTATGATGTACCTTTCTCGCCTACGTTCCGAGGAATACACTTCAGGGTACTTCAAACATTCCCAGTAGTTTAGATGTTTCACTGAATAAATATTGGCGGTGAAAGGTCTCTGTAAGTTTTCTAGTTCAGCAATCTCGTTTGTCTTGAAAGAAACTGTTAGTATACAGGAGTATTCCTGCCTGGAGAGAACAGGTGACTTGAAGAGTATCATCACTGGCTCACCATCTCTTTGTCTGGAAAGTTCTAGTTGTGAGGCCTACAACTTTCCCTGCGCTAGCAATAGCAACCCTGATGAATTTGCTGTGTCCTTTGAATGTGAGATCTTCTGACGTCATCATTCCCATGTCTCACACATGGAATATTCACTTTACTGAATGATTTGAATTATTTCCTCTATTGTTCCATAGCGAAGCAACCGGGTAATGAGCAGTAATCAGCTTCGATACGACAGAAATCTCTCTCTCTGTCTCTCTCTCTCTCAAGTGGATGTTTGGTGGACTCTTGTTCCCTCCAGTACTGGTGGTTAATACACTGGTGATTGTATATGTGATTCCCCAGAGTGAATGTCCTAGTGAGTGTCCCACTACCTCGTATTTTTCCTGGTCCACTTGCTGTTTTCCGACGTTTGTCTCTCTCTCCTTTTGAATTCGCTTCTCTCTCCAAAAAAATCGTGTTGTATTTTCCGTGTACTCGTATTTTTTTGGATTTACATTTCAGTAAAGTTTTGAAGCTTTAACATGGATCACAGCACTGCGTTATCTTGTGTGACGCCTTGCACAACTCACCGTGAAAAACACAGCATTTATTTTCATAACGACAATATCCCATTTTTCGAATATTCACGCACTTCCTGGAGCGTGTATCTGCATTTATTCCATTCTGTTATTTCCAAGTTTCCATATTTGCTTGAACCTTAGTATAGTATTTACATAAATTTATGTTTAAGTGTTTTTCTGTGAGTGTTTTATGTTTGTTTGAGTGTGTGTGACGAGCGTGCAACACAAACCAGAACGTTGCAACACTGCATTACTTCTATTTGTAATAAGTATCAGATCAGTCAGGTTCTGATGGCTATGGAGGCCTGCAGGCCGCTGGCAGCAGGCAACAGGCCTCAGGCTGGGCTTCGGGAATCCCCGAACTCTCAAAACTGTCACAGGTATGATACAGGCTTATACATTATTGCTGTGAAGATACAAACTGTGTAATATGTAAGACTAGTATGTGCATCATGACCTCCCCTGTTCGTCTACTTGTAGTCGATCCCTTGACTCATCGTCCCAGTGGCCCACTCCCTGACCAGAACTCCTGGGTGATGGCCTCGTCAATTAGGCTGTTGGTGCTAGCTGCACACAGTCCAACCTATGATTCACAGTCCGGCTGCTCAGGATCCGCTGATAATTTCCTTTATGTATGAAAAAATGGTATTGAAAAATGTTGGTCCATATAAACTTAATGGCTATGACATAATGTCCACCAGCACCTCATTAACTTTAAAAAAAATCCTGACCCGATTACTGCTTAACAAAATATACCAGTATACCACACATATGCAGTGTCCCTGCTGGAATAACTCAACTATTAAATACAATGACTACGGAAAAGCAAAGCCTTACCCAGATGCATATTTATTCATGAAGGTGTGAAAATGTTAGAGTGCATATGAAATAAAGACTTACATGACAGAGGTGGTAGTTGGTGTGAGCGTAGCGTGGTGGGTGTAGGCGTGGCGGATGTGGGCGTGGCAGGTGTAGGAGTTGCAGGTGTGAGCGTGACAGGTGTCGGCGTTCTGTGGTTAACAGAAGAGACCATCTTCATTTCAATCCTCCATCACACACCACACAAATGCTCTTGGTGATCTGATACACTGGTGATCTCCAGTGACCTTCAGTACCATCTAGAGCGTCCACACTTGTTTCAGTTATTGTCATTAACACTGAAAGCGTCCATAATTGTTCCAGCTATCGTCAATAATACTGAGAGCGTCTATACTAGTTCCAGGGGCCTTCAGTAACACTGACTGTTCACACTAGTTCCAGAGACCGTCAGTAACACTGTTCACACTAGTTCCAGAGACCGTCAGTAACACTAACAGTGTTCACACTAGTTCCAGAGACCGTCAGTAACACTGACTGTTCACACTAGTTCCAGAGACCGTCAGTAACACTAACAGTGTTCACACTTGTTCCAGAGACCGTCAGTAACACTAACAGTGTTCACACTTGTTCCAGAGACCGCCAGTAACACTGACATCCACACAGCATTGTACAATATTTGTTTTTAACAATCCAAGACAAATATTTTTAACATCACGATCTGTACCACTTAAATTGGTGTTCGTTGTACATATAAACACGTTCACTTTTTGTATATTACAAAACATTAACACTGTCACACATACACTAACTCAAATGTTCTACAAGTATTTACACTAGTTACTCCGATAAGTGTACGTGGTAAGAAAGTTTGCGTTGGATAAACGTGTTTAGGGCACCAAGTTCCTGGGGTCGGTGAGACTAGTACTGTCAGTAAAGCTCAAGGAATACTTTTGATTTTTGTTAAGGGCGCCTCTGTAACATAAGCACACACCACTACATGGTTGGGATGGGAGGACCCGGGGTAAGCACAGGGGCACACAGGATATATACACGAGTATATGTATGAGACATGTATGTCTCAGTGTATATACACGGAGACATGTATGCCTTAGTGTATATATATTGAGACATGCATATCTCAGTGTATATACATGTAAACATGTCTTAATGTAAATACGGTCAGAGTTAAATCTCATTTTTTAGAAATAAAATTTTTTTGACTGGTGCAGCCTTATTGCATCTTTAATTAATGACTCTCATATAACTGATATACTTTAAACCCAATTAACCTACCAAACTACAGAGGTAGGCAGCCACTCTCACAGTGCTCTGACAGCCGCTCGCTCTACTAAAGTTGTGTACGGTTCGTCGCCGGTAACAAAACAACAAACGTAACTAACGGTGACATCTGGCAGTAGGTGATACAAGTTATATAATTCGTTGAAAATATACGCTAGTTATGTTGAAAATGGTATAAAATACCGACAAGTTGATGATTAAGACACATGTGCAACAATTAGATATCTCTAGTGAGAAGAGTTTAGCTTCATGTAGCTGAACTTTTCTCCAGGCTGAGAAACTGAACACCTCTAATACTATTTATCCAAGGCTGGTGGACTGATTACATCATATTCATTTCACTACTGTGTAGACGAAACGTTTCAACACTAAAGATGCCCAACTGTTACACACGTGTCTTAATTATCATACACTATTATGTAAGATTCGATGTAAAAAAAATTCAGGATCATTCGATCAATATCTGTCTTGAGCGAAGAGCCACACAATTCAAATGACTCGCCGAACTGCATTATCCCACCCCACCCCTTCAGGGTAAAGACACTGTACCTCCCATCTCCAGGACTCAAGACTGACGAGAACCTAAACTCCAGTTAGGACTCCAAATACCGAATAGTCTTATTTCCAACATTGTAGTCTAAAAATACAAGATATAGTCTTCTTTCTCTAGAAGGTTCTTATCGTAACATTCTTGTCGTTCCTAGAATGTTATTTTTTCCCGACGTTGCTGCCACCAGATCCATTGCATTCTTCTACCTTTTCGATTACATTTTTAGATTTTGCCGCCGAAGCGGCTAATTTACTATGATCCCCATTTCCCTCCTGTGGACGGTAGCACAAAAGCATATGGATATATAAAAGGCCTAGGAACTAAGGCCCTAAAAAGGGTTAGCAAGAGTACTACCATATGTACTACTAAGTAGCCAAGCCTAAGTCTGGCTACTATATAACATCAGTCAGTCTACACTGCATGTTGCTCTGTAAATATGCTTGTCTACGCTCAACAATAACTCACATGGAGACAGAAACTCAGAAGATTGACTGATCTGTATATTTTGACCCCCTTCTCGGAACCTCTTCTGCTGAAGAGGCTCCTAGACTGGGGTCGAAATATACAGATGAATCAATTTTTCTGAGCTTTTGTCTCGATATGGGTAATTACTGAGCAGTGATAAGTGTTCTACTCTTTAGTTATTCATGCTTTTCTACGTTTATGTTTTGCTATTATGATAAAAACAAATAAATTAGTGGACAAACAAAGAATGACAGTGGAGAGAAAGGCAAGGCAATAACTCCTGCAGAATCTAACATACAAACTGTGAGAAAGCAAGAAATATAATGGATGAAGTAAGGTTAATTGTATCAGCGGGAAACATAAATGAAACACAGATGTCACTCCAGTCAGCGAATCCTGATTCAGGATGAAAAACAGGGATATGTTTGTTGAGTGCCGCATACTGGGTTACAAATTGTTCCACAATCATCAACAGGAGAGGGAGCAGAGTTCCTATGCATGTCAGGGATAATTTATACTGTAGAATCGGAAATTATAAAAATGCAAGAGGGAGATATAGGGAATCTATTTGGAAGCAGTTTCTCGAAGGGCGTGAAAAACTGACTGTAATTGTGATTCACAGACCTTCAAATCTAAATAATGGTCATGATAAACTTCGATGAGACGATACTGTTAAGGTGTCTAGGTACGAAAATGTAGTTTTAAAAGGAGATTTTAAATTCAGACAAATTTATTTGACTGATTTGACAAGAAATCTAAAGTCCAACGACTTTCTATGAACAGTAAACTTTTCAATTCGCTCGTGTTCTCTCATTTGGAATATTGCTCAGTGTTGACGGCCCTGTTCATGGCAGAAGAAATATCATAGCCTGAACAAATACAGAGATCGTTTACGGTGCGCACTGAGCCAACAAAGCATTTAAATTACTGGGAACGCCTTAAAGTCTTAAATATGTACTCAATGGAGCAGGGAAAGAGAGATACATGGCAATATACACCTGGAAAGTACTTGACGGTCTTGTCCTAAATCTGCATATTGATATAACAACATCCTGAGGTAAGAAATATGGCAGGAAGTGCAAAATAAACCCAGTTAAAAGCAGAGGTGCAGTGGGAACAATAAAGAAACACTATATCAACGTCCGTGGCCCCAGATTATTCAACATCTTACCAAAATATATCAGAAACACTGCCGAGGAAAGTGAATATTTTAAAAACCTTTATATCTGTATTTATTTCCTTCTAGACATTTACTAAGAACTGGAGTAAAAATATTCGGTTCATTTTATCTATCGCTGTGTTTTGTTCACTGTTGTTGTTTTATGGGGTGACTCTTGTTCTTGCTTACCGTTCTATTTGAGTTCCTAATTATTTTTCCATATCTGAGCAACTGGATTTTGTCTCCTTAGAATATCTTGCTATTTTTCAGTCACTCACTGGAAGACTTTGTTTATATCCTCTTGTAACTTTTTGGTGTTCTTTACTGAGGTGACTTTCATCTGAAGAGGATGCTGCAAAACTGTGGTTCATGTTCATATCTATGTTTGTTATGAGAATGAGAAACAGGAGTGGCGCCAGGACTGTGCCTTGTGGTACTGAGCTTTTTACATTTCTAAGGCTAGATTTTGCCTTGTTTACTACTGCTGTTTTGTGTTCTCTTTGTTAGAAAATTGCAACTCCATATGCCTACTTTTCCTATTATACTCAATGATCTATTTTATGTATTAATACTCCATGATCGCATTTGTAAAAATGTCAGAGTCAAGTCCATATACACTATGTTTGCATCAAGGCAATCTTCCATAACCCTTATTTCTTCACAGTGATCCAGTAGTTGTAATAAGCAATATTTCACTGTTCTAAATCCAGTTCTATTGGGTTATACAGGTCATATTTTTCCATAAAATTTATAACTTGACATCGCACCACCATCTCAAAGATTTTTATTATGAGCGTAGTTAGTGGGAGCGGCAGTATATACATCAGCATGAGCCAGGTGATCACTCAGGCAAAGAGAGAATCGCCAACAAGATCGCTACCCGGATAATATCGACTGCTTGG
>NC_069410.1:5450093-5515093 GCF_026875155.1 Cherax quadricarinatus | reverse complement strand
AGATGAACTACAGGGATGTCTGAGGGGATGTCTGAGGGGATGTCGACGAAAGAGTGGAGGCCAACTACATACATAGTTTTAAGAGTAGGTATGATATGGCCCACGAGACTAGAATGGAGCGAATCTGGCAAGCAGCAAAGCGATAAGCGGGACCAGGAGCTAAGACTCGATTCCTGCAACTACATACATGTAAACGCGTGTATACACGTACAGGCAGAAATATCTAGGAGCGTCTCTGCAGCATTATTTGCAAGGTGGGTTACCCAAGACGTGCCTCCAGAAGCCCAGAGGAGCCTCCAGGACCCAAGACGTGCCTCCAGTAGCCCAGAGGAGCCTCCAGGACCCAAGACGTGCCTCCAGTAGCCCAGAGGAGCCTCCAGGACCCAAGACGTGCCTCCAGTAGCCCAGAGGAGCCTCCAGGACCCAAGACGTGCCTCCAAGAGCCAAGACTTACTTCCAGGAACCCAGACGTGCATCCAGAACCCAATACGTGCCTCCAGGAGCCCAGACGTCCCTCAAAGAGCCCAGACGTGCCTCCAGGAGCCAAGACGTTATGTTAGAGTGGTGTTGGCGCCACCATGCAACCACCAACTGATGAAGTATATCAAGAAACTTGAGAAGATCCAACGATTTGCAACCAGAGTGATGCCACGACTGAAACCAATGAATTACGAGAGAGAGAGAGAGAGAGAGAGAGAGAGAGAGAGATGTAGGTAACAGGTTTTAGCTTGTAAACAAGGCTAGGAATCTTTAATCTAAGCTTGAAAAACCCTATAAAAAGAGAGAGGGGAGGGAGGGGGGAGAAGGGAAGGAGGAAGGGAAGAAGGTAGGAAGTGTACCTCCAGTGGTCCTCTTGTCTGTTGTGTTCTGGTCAAGCTTAACAAGTGTGTTCTGTGATTCACTGTAAACAACACATTCTTGCAACCAGAGTTCAACATTGCCTATTTTTCCCGGTAACGTCGTTGCCAGACGTAGCACTTATATATCACAGGTATATGAAGGATGTTTTATGCAGTTAATTATTTCTGGTTAAGTAACTCAACCTATTCTAGCCTAAATTAACTAATTTGAAAAAAAAATGAAAAAGAAAATATCACTCGAGGTAAAACTAGAAATATTAAGAAACTGACGTTGATCAAAACATGTACTAAGGCAGCAAGTACATTATAGGCAACTCAGTAAATGTAAAGGGTCCATGACTTTTCAATATCGTCTCAAATATAAGTTTTATGCCTACGTTGGACGGCAAGTAACATCAATAGTCTGGACAGGTCAATCCACCATACCACAGCTAAATAAGAAATGCAAAGATAGGCTAAATGCTCTCAAAGCTGTTGCTGGCTACAACCTCAACTATGGTGCTAATGTGAGAATAGTGAGAATGATGTACATAGCCTATGTTAGGTCCTTAATTGATTATGCTGCTCCCATGTTGATATTAACTAGGTAAAGTTCTCTCCGATCCTTGGAGTTAATGCAAAATGAAGCTCTCAGAATTATTCTTGGGTGTCCCAAATCTACAAAGGTTCTTAATATGAGGAAGGAGCTTGGTATTTCTAGTATCAGTGATAGGATTGAGATTAACACTGTGCTTGGCTTTAGAAAGATGTGTTCATTTAATATCACATACCTGCAAGCCCTTCCCAAGCTCATTGTTAGTAATCCCTTTCTTAAATCACTTGTTAAAGCAACTGCTCAAGAAGAAATTTCTCACCTAGCTGGTAGTAATAAGTTATCACAAGTTATATATACTGATGGATCTAAACAGGAGTCTTCTGGCAGGGCTGCATCTGCTCTTGTTGCCACCTCTCTAGTTAAGAACGATAATAAATTTGTTGAGTTAGGAATAAGAATTAACAACTGGGCATCTACACTGCAAACTGAATTGTATGCAATCCTAATGGCGCTAAAGCTAAATTATGACACTAAGCTTGACTCGTACCATCATTACTGATTCTACGTCATCACTGAAGGCTCTTAGACTCGCATAATGACTCCAAGAACATGCTCATTGGTGAAGCCAGGTATAGATACTCAAAAATCTGGGAAAAGGGAATTAATGTACAATTACTATGGATCCCCTCACACATTGGACTACTCTTTCACGATAAAGTTGATATGTTAGCCAAGAAGAGTACCTTGATGGAGAATGTAGAACATAACTTTGGTATATCTGTGTCTAGCATTAGGAATAATATTAGGAGAGAAGTAAATAATGAAAATGAATGTTATAGGAATGTAATCAGAAGCCTGAGTAGATCTATAACCCACTATGATAAAATGAACGTAGATAAGTATGTTTATGTAGCAACTTGCAATGTGAACAGACTGACTGATGTTGTAGTGGCCAGGCTTAGGCTTGGTTACAAGTACTTCTGGCAGTTTGGGAGACACACAGATGATGATAAAACCAAATGAAAATTATGTGGTCAGGCATATGGTCACTGTCTTGAACACTATGTGCTTAACTGTCCATTTATTGAGGAATATAGAGATAGTATAATAACCTATATGACATCTCAATATATCTTATTAATGAAAATAAGATACGAGATATACTAAGCAAATTTCCTAAATTTGCTTAGTATATCTAACAGATAAGTGAACTGTAGATATAAGTCCAAATGTACACCTGTTAACACTTTTGAGGCCTAGTTCCAAGGCCTTTTGTGTATTCATACACTCTTGGGCTACCTTCCACAGGATGGATATGGGGTGCACAATAAACCAGTCACTTAGGTGGCAAAATCTAAAATCTAATTTACCAGGTTATAAATCAGGAGCCCTGGTCGGGGGTAAGGGAGGAAGGGTGTGGACCTACGGAATCTTCAACAGGCACACCTGTAATATACCTGTTGGGGCCATGTTATTGTAGGTGGGTCGCTGGCCTATACATCAACCACAACCTAGTTTATCTGGCACTTCGCAGAAGCAGTGCTCTAGAGTACGTAGGTACGTAGGTACCATCTATAACTCTCCTTGTACCATACTGAAAAGGACCTCATCATAGAGTTAGTGGGGTGCACCCTACACTGTTGCACGTCCTTATGGTGACACAATACGGCAACGTTGGTCAGGCTGCAGTGTACACGCTCCCGCCACGTTAACTCTTCCTTTCTCTATTATTATTTTCCCTTTTAAGATTCCTTGAGATTAAAATACAAAATAGTGGTGAGCAAGAAGTTCCTGAACTTCTCAACCTTCTAAACTTGCTCAGAAACACAAATTTTCTCTATTCAAAGAAATGTACAATATCAAAAGTAAACGTGAAAGCATCATATATTTTTAACAAAATTGGTTACGTCAGCAGTCAGGAAAAAGAAAGAGAATGAGAGAACGACTGAGAGACAAAGAGATTCAGAGAGAGGGGGAGGAGAAAAGAGAGAGAGAGAGAGGAGAGGAAAGAGAGAGAGAGAGAGGAAAGAGAGAGCTAGAGAGAAATTGTAAGTAATCAAAAATATTTTCTAGTTATACAAATATCCCTGATAAATCCCGCTTCCTTGAATTATGAAGACTGTGTGGTGGTCGTGCACGCTGCCACATACACTGTGTGGTGGTCGTGCACGCTGCCACATACACTGTGTGGTGTCGTGCACGCTGCCACATACACTGTGTGGTGGTCGTGCACGCTGCCAATACACTGTGTGTGGTGGTGCACGCTGCCACATACACTGTGTGGTGGTGGTGCACGCTGCCACATACACTGTGTGGTGGTCGTGCACGCTGCAACATACACTGTGTGGTGGTGGTGCACGCTGCCACATACACTGTGTGGTGGTGGTTGCACGCTGCCACATACACTGTGTGGTGGTGGTGCACGCTGCCACATACACTGGGTGTGGTGGTCGTGCACGCTGCAACATACACTGTGTGGTGGTGGTGCACGCTGCCACATACACTGTGTGGTGGTGGTGCACGCTGCCACATACACTGTGTGGTGGTCGTGCACGCTGCCACATACACTGTGTGGTGGTGGTGCACGCTGCCACATACACTGTGTGGTGGTGGTGCACGCTGCCACATACACTGTGTGGTGGTGTGCACGCTGCCACTACACTGTGTGGTGGTGGTGCACGCTGCCACATACACTGTGTGGTGGTCGTGCACGCTGCCACATACACTGTGTGGTGGTGGTGCACGCTGCCACATACACTGTGTGGTGTGGTGCACGCTGCCACATACACTGTGTGGTGGTCGTGCACGCTGCCACATACACTGTGTGGTGGTGGTGCACGCTGCCACATACACTGTGTGGTGGTGGTGCACGCTGCCACATACACTGTGTGGTGGTCGTGCACGCTGCCACATACACTGTGTGGTGGTGGTGCACGCTGCCACATACACTGTGTGGTGGTGGTGCACGCTGCCACATACACTGTGTGGTGGTCGTGCACGCTGCCACATACACTGTGTGGTGGTGGTGCACGCTGCCACATACACTGTGTGGTGGTCGTGCACGCTGCCACAACCTGTGTGGTGGTCGTGCACGCGCCACATACACTGTGTGGTGGTGGTGCACGCTGCCACATACACTGTGTGTGGTGGTGCAACGCTGCCACATACACTGTGTGGTGGTCGTGCACGCTGCAACATACACTGTGTGGTGGTGGTGCACGCTGCCACATACACTGTGTGGTGGTGGTGCACGCTCCACATACACTGGTGGTGGTGGTGCACGCTGCCACATACACTGTGTGGTGGTGGTGCACGCTGCCACATACACTGTGTGTGGTGGTGCACGCTGCCACATACACTGTGTGGTGGTGGTGCACGCTGCCACATACACTGTGTGGTGGTGGTGCACGCTGCCCACATACACTGTGTGGTGGTGGTGCACGCTGCCACATACACTGTGTGGTGGTGGTGCACGCTGCCACATACACTGTGTGGTGGTGGTGCACGCTGCCACATACACTGTGTGGTGGTGGTGCACGCTGCCACATACACTGTGTGGTGGTGGTGCACGCTGCCACATACACTGTGGTGGTGGTGGTGCACGCTGCCACATACACTGTGGTGGTGGTGGTGCACGCTGCCACATACACTGTGTGGTGGTGGTGCACGCTGCCACATACACTGTGTGGTGGTGGTGTGCACGCTGCCACATACACTGTGTGGTGGTGGTGCACGCTGCCACATACACGTGTGGTGGTGGTGCACGCTGCCACATACACTGTGGTGGTGGTGGTGCACGCTGCCACATACACTGTGTGGTGTGGTGCACGCTGCCACATACACTGTGGTGGTGGTGCACTCGCTGCCACATACACTGTGTGGTGGTGGTGCACGCTGCCACATACACTGTGGTGGTGGTGGTGCACGCTGCCACATACACTGTGTGGTGGTGGTGCACGCTGCCACAACACTGTGTGGTGGTGGTGCACGCTGCCACATACACTGTGTGGTGGTGGTGCACGCTGCCACATACACTGTGGTGGTGGTGGTGCACGCTGCCACATACACTGTGGTGGTGGTGGTGCACGCTGCCACATACACTGTGGTGGTGGTGCACGCTGCCAATACACTGTGTGGTGGTGGTGCACGCTGCCACATACACTGTGGTGGTGGTGGTGCAACGCTGCCACATACACTGTTGTGGTGGTGGTGCACGCTGCCACATACACTGTGTGGTGGTGGTGCACGCTGCCACATACACTGTGTGGTGGTGGTGCACGCTGCCACATACACGTGTGGTGGTGGTGCACGCTGCCACATACACTGTGTGGTGGTGGTGCACGCTGCCACATACACTGTGTGGTGGTGGTGCACGCTGCCACATACACTGTGGTGGTGGTGGTGCACGCTGCCACATACACTGTGGTGGGGTGGTGCACGCTGCCACATACACTGTGGTGGTGTGCACGCTGCCACATACACTGTGGTGGTGGTGCATGCTGCCACATACACTGTGTGGTGGTGGTGCACGCTGCCACATACACTGTGTGGTGGTGTGCACGCTGCCACATACACTGTGTGGTGTGGTGCACGCTGCCACATACACTGTGGTGGTGGTGGTGCACGCTGCCACATACACTGTGTGGTGGGGTGCACGCTGCCACATACACTGTGTGGTGGTGGTGCACGCTGCCACATACACTGTGGTGGTGGTGCACGCTGCCACATACACTGTGTGGTGGTGGTGCACGCTGCCACATACACTGTGTGGTGGTGGTGCACGCTGCCACATACACTGTGTGGTGGTGGTGCACGCTGCCACATACACTGTGTGGTGGTCGTGCACGCTGCCACATAACCTGTGTAGTGGTGGTGCACGCTGCCACATACACTGTGTGGTGGTGGGGCACGCTGCCACATACACTGTGGTGGTGGTGGTGCACGCTGCCACAATACACTGTGTGGTGGTGGTGCACGCTGCCACATACACTGTTGTGGTGTGTGCACGCTGCCACATACACTGTGTGGTGGTGGTGCACGCTGCCACATACACTGTGTGGTGGTGGTGCACGCTGCCACATACACTGTGTGGGGTGGTGCACGCTGCCACATACACTGTGTGGTGTCGTGCACGCTGCCACATACACTGTGTGGTGGTGGTGCACGCTGCCACATACACTGTGTGGTGGTGGTGCACGCTGCCACATACACTGTGGTGGTGGTGGTGCACGCTGCCACATACACTGTGTGGTGGTGGTGCACGCTGCCACATACACTGTGTGTGGTGGTGCACGCTGCCACCATACACTGTGTGGTGGTGGTGCACGCTTCCACATACACTGTGTGGTGGTGGTGCACGCTGCCACATACACTGTGGTGGTGGTGGTGCACGCTGCCACATACACTGTGTGGTGGTGGTGCACGCTGCCACATACACTGTGTGGTGGTGGTGCACGCTGCCACATACACTGTGTGGTGGTGGTGCACGCTGCCACATACACTGTGTGGTGGTGGTGCACGCTGCCACATACACTGTGGTGGTGGTGGTGCACGCTGCCACATACACTGTGGTGGTGGTGGGCATCTGCCCTGCCACATACACTGTGTGGTGGTGGTGCACGCTGCCACATACACTGTGGTGGTGGTGCACGCTGCCACATACACTGTGTGGTGGTGGTGCACGCTGCCACATACACTGTGTGGTGGTGGTGCACGCTGCCACATACACTGTGGTGGTGGTGTGCACGCTGCCACATACACTGTGTGGTGGTGGTGCACGCTGCCACATACACTGTGTGGGTGGTGGTGCACGCTGCCACATACACTGTGTGGTGGTGGTGCACGCTGCCACATACACTGTGGTGGTGCACGCTGCCACATACACTGTGTGGTGGTGGTGCACGCTGCCACATACACTGTGGTGGTGGTGCACGCTGCCACATACACTGTGTGGTGGTGGTGCACGCTGCCACATACACTGTGTGGTGGTGGTGCACGCTGCCACATACACTGTTGTGGATGGTGGCACGCTGCCACATACACTGTGTGGTGGTGGTGCACGCTGCCACATACACTGTGGTGGTGGTGGTGCACGCTGCCACATACACTGTGTGGTGGTGGTGCACGCTGCCACATACACTGTGTGGGTGGTGGTGCACGCTGCCACATACACTGTGTGGTGGTGGTGCACGCTGCCACATACACTGTGGCGGTGGTGGTGCACGCTGCCACATACACTGTGTGGTGGTGGTGCACGCTGCCACATACACTGTGTGGTGGTGGTGCACGCTGCCACATACACTGTGTGGTGGTGGTGCACGCTGCCACATACACTGTGTGGTGGTTGGTGCACGCTGTCACATACACTGTGTGGGTCGTGCACGCTGCCACAAAACTGTGTGGTGGTCGTGCACGCTGCCACATACACTGTGTGGTGGTCGTGCACGCTGCCACATACACTGTGTGGTGGTCGTGCACGCTGCCACATACACTGTGTGGTGGTGGTGCACGCTGCCACATACACTGTGTGGTGGTGGTGCACGCTGCCACATACACTGTGTGGTGGTGGTGCACGCTGCCACATACACTGTGTGGTGGTCGTGCACGCTGCCACATACACTGTGGTGGTGGTGCACGCTGCCACATACACTATGTGGGGTCGTGCACGCTGCCACATACACTGTTGGTGGTCGTGCACGCTGCCACATACACTGTGTGGGTGTCGTGCACGCTGCCACATACACTGTGTGGTGGTCGTGCACGCTGCCACATACACTGTGTGGTGGTCGTGCACGCTGCCACATACACTGTGTGGTGGTGGTGCACGCTGCCACATACACTGTGGTGTGGTGCACGCTGCCACATACACTGTGTGGTGGTCGTGCAACGCTGCCACATACACTGTGTGGTGGTCGTGCACGCTGGCCACATACACTGTGTGGTGGTGGTGCACGCTGCCACATACACTGTGTGGTGGTGGTGCACGCTGCCACATACACTGTGTGGTGGTCGTGCACGCTGCCACATACACTGTGTGGTGGTGGTGCACGCTGCCACATACACTGTGGTGGTTGTGCACGCTGCCACATACACTGTGTGGTGGTGGTGCACGCTTGCCACATACACTGTGTGGCGGTCGTGCACGCTGCCACATACACTGTGTGGTGGTGGTGCACGCTGCCACATACACTGTGTGGTGGTCGTGCACGCTGCCACATACACTGTGTGGTGGTGGTGCACGCTGCCACATACACTGTGTGGTGGTCGTGCACGCTGCCACATACACTGTGTGGTGGTCGTGCACGCTGCCACATACACTGTGTGGTGGTCGTGCACGCTGCCACATACACTGTGTGGTGGTCGTGCACGCTGCCACATACACTGTGTGGTGGTGGTGCACGCTGCCACATACACTGTGTGGTGGTGGTGCACGCTGCCACATACACTGTGTGGTGGTCGTGCACGCTGCCACATACACTGTGTGGTGGTCGTGCACGCTGCCACATACACTGTGTGGTGGTGGTGCACGCTGCCACAATACACTGTGTGGTGGTGGTGCACGCTGCCACATACACTGTGTGGTGGTCGTGCACGCTGCCACATACACTGTGTGGTGGTGGTGCACGCTGCCACATACACTGTGGTGGTCGTGCACGCTGCCACATACACTGTGTGGTGGTGGTGCACGCTGCCACATACACTGTGTGGTGGTCGTGCACGCTGCCACATACACTGTGTGGTGGTGGTGCACGCTGCCACATACACTGTGTGGTGGTCGTGCACGCTGCCACATACACTGTGTGGTGGTGGTGCACGCTGCCACATACACTGTGTGGTGGTCGTGCACGCTGCCACATACACTGTGTGGTGGGTCGTGCACGCTGCCACATACACTGTGTGGTGGTGGTGCACGCTGCCACATACACTGTGTGGTGGTGGTGCACGCTGCCACATACACTGTGTGGTGGTGGTGCACGCTGCCACATACACTGTGTGGAGGTCGTGCACGCTGCCACATACACTGTGTGGTGGTCGTGCACGCTGCCACATACACTGTGTGGTGGTGGTGCACGCTGCCACATACACTGTGTGGTGGTCGTGCACGCTGCCACATACACTGTGGTGGTCGTGCACGCTGCCACATACACTGTGTGGTGGTCGTGCACGCTGCCACATACACTGTGTGGTGGTCGTGCACGCTGCCACACACACTGTGTGGTGGTCGTGCACGCTGCCACATACACTGTGTGGTGGTCGTGCACGCTGCCACATACACTGTGTGGTGGTCGTGCACGCTGCCACATACACTGTGTGGTGGTCGTGCACGCTGCCACATAACACTGTGTGGTGGTCGTGCACGCTACCACATACACTGTGTAGTGGTCGTGCACGCTGCCACATACACTGTGTGGTGGTCGTGCGCGCTGCCACATACACTGTGTGATGGTCGTGCGCGCTGCCACATACACTGTGTGGTGGTCGTGCACGCTGCCACATACACTGTGTGGTGGTCGTGCACGCTGCCACATACACTGTGTGGTGTCGTGCACGCTGCCACATACACTGTGTGGTGGTCGTGCACGCTGCCACATACACTGTGTGGTGGTCGTGCACGCTGCCACATACACTGTGTGGTGGTCGTGCACGCTGCCACATACACTGTGTGGTGGTCGTGCACGCTGCCACACACTGTGTGGTGGTCGTGCACGCTGCCACACACACTGTGTGGTGGTCGTGCACGCTGCCACATACACTGTGTGGTGGTCGTGCACGCTGCCACATACACTGGTGGTCGTGCACGCTGCCACATACACTGTGTGGTGGTCGTGCACGCTGCCACATACACTGTGTGGTGCGGTGATCGTGCACGCTGCCACATACACTGTGTGGTGGTCGTGCACGCTGCCACATACACTGTGTGGTGGTCGTGCACGCTGCCACATACACTGTGGTGGTCGTGCACGCTGCCACATAACACTGTGTGGTGGGCGTGCACGCTGCCACATACACTGTGGTGGTCGTGCACGCTGCCACATACACTGTGGTGGTCGTGCACGCTGCCACATACACTGTGTGGTGGTCGTGCACGCTGCCACATACAGTGTGGTGGTCGTGCACGCTGCCACATACACTGTGGTGGTCGTGCACGCTGCCACATCCACTGTGTGGTGGTCGTGCACGCTGCCATATACACTGTGTGGTGGTCGTGCACGCTTGCCACATACACTGTGTGGTGGTCGTGCACGCTGCCACATACTGTGTGTGGTCGTGTACGCTGCCACATACACTGTGGTATTGCTCACGCTGCCACATACACTGTGTGGTGGTCGTGCACGCTGCCACATACACTGTGTGGTGGTCGTGCACGCTGCCACATACACTGTGTGGTGGTCGTGCACGCTGCCACATACACTGTGGTGGTCGTGGCACGCTGCCACATACACTGTGTGGTGGTCGTGCACGCTGCCACATACACTGTGTGGTGGTCGTGCACGCTGCTACATACACTGTGTGGTGGTCGTGCACGCTGCCACATACACTGGTGGTCGTGCACGCTGCCACATACACTGTGGTGGTCGTGCACGCTGCCACATACACTGTGTGGTGGTCGTGCACGCTGCCACATACACTGTGTGGTGGTCGTGCACGCTGCCACATACACTGTGTGGTGGTCGTGCACGCTGCCACATACACTGTGTGGTGGTCGTGCACGCTGCCACATACACTGTGGTGGTCGTGCACGCTGCCACATACACTGTGTGGTGGTCGTGCACGCTGCCACATACACTGTGTGGTGGTCGTGCACGCTGCCACATACACCGGGTGGTCGTGCAAGCTGCCACATACACCGGGTGGTCGTGCACGCTGCCACATACAACGGGTGGTCGTGCAAGCTGCCACATACACTGGGTGGTCGTGCAAGCTGCCACATACACTGGGTGGTCGTGCAAGCTGCCACATACACTGGGTGGTCGTGCAAGCTGCCACATACACTGGGTGGTCGTGCAAGCTGCCACATACACTGGGTGGTCGTGCACACTGCCACATACACCGGGTGGTGGTCGTGCAAGCTGCCACATACACTGGGTGGTGGTCGTGCACGCTGCCACATACACTGGGTGGTGGTCGTGCAAGCTGCCTCATACACTGTGTGGTGGTCGTGCAAGCTGCCACATACACTGGGTGGTGGTCGTGCACGCTGCCACATACACTTGGTGGTCGTGCAAGCTGCCACATACACTGGGTGGTCGTGCACGCTGCCACATACACTGGGTGGTCGTGCAAGCTGCCACATACACCGGGCGGTCGTGCAAGCTTCCACATACACTGGGTGGTCGTGCAAGCTGCCACATACACCGGGTGGTCGTGCACGCTGCCACATACACCGGGTGGTCGTGCAAGCTGCCACATACACCGGGTGGTCGTGCACGCTGCCACATACACTGGGTGGTCGTGCACGCTGCCACATACACTGGGTGGTCGTGCACGCTGCCACATACACTGGGTGGTCGTGCAAGCTGCCACATACACTGGGTGGTCGTGCAAGCTGCCACATACACCGGGTGGCCGTGCAAGCTGCCACATACACCGGGTGGTCGTGCAAGCTGCCACATACACTGGGTGGTCGTGCACGCTGCCACATACACCGGGTGGTCGTGCAGCTGCCACATACACTGGTGGTCGTGCAAGCTGCCACATACACCGGGTGGTCGTGCAAGCTGCCACATACACGGGTGGTCGTGCAAGCTGCCACATACACTGGGTGGTCGTGCAAGCTGCCACATACACTGGGTGGTCGTGCAAGCTGCCACATACACCTGGTGGCCGTGCAAGCTGCCACATACACCGGGTGGTCGTGCAAGCTGCCACATACACTGGGTGGTCGTGCACGCTGCCACATACACCGGGTGGTCGTGCAAGCTGCCACATACACTGGGTGGTCGTGCAAGCTGCCACATACACCGGGTGGTCGTGCAAGCTGCCACATACACCGGTGGGTCGTGCAAGCTGCCACATACACTGGGTGGTCGTGCAAGCTGCCACATACACTGGGTGGTCGTGCAAGCTGCCACATACACTGGGTGGTCGTGCAAGCTGCCACATACACTGGGTGGTCGGTGCAAGCTGCCACATACACTGGGTGGTCGTGCAAGCTGCCACATACACTGGGTGGTCGTGCAAGCTGCCACATACACTGGGTGGTCGTGCAAGCTGCCACATACACTGGGTGGTCGTGCAAGCTGCCACATACACCGGGTGGTCGTGCAAGCTGCCACATACACTGGGTGGTCGTGCAAGCTGCCACATACACTGGGTGGTCGTGCAAGCTGCCACATACACTGGTGGTCGTGCAAGCTGCCACATACACTGGGTGGTCGTGCAAGCTGCCACATACACCGGGTGGTCGTGCAAGCTGCCACATACACCGGGTGGTCGTGCAAGCTGCCACATACACTGGTGTCGTGCAAGCTGCCACATACACTGGGGGTGGTCGTGCAAGCTGCCACATACAACCGGGTGTCGTGCAAGCTGCCACAATACACTGGGTGGTCGTGCAAGCTGCCACATACACCCGGGTGGTCGTGCACGCTTGCCACATACACCGGGTGGTCGTGCAAGCTGCCACATACACTGGGTGGTCGTGCAAGCTGCCACATACACTGGGTGGTCGTGCAAGCTGCCACATACACCGGGTGGTCGTGCAAGCTGCCACATACACCGGGTGGTCGTGCAAGCTGCCACATACACTGGGTGGTCGTGCAAGCTGCCACATACACTGGGTGGTCGTGCAAGCTGCCACATACACCGGTGGTCGTGCAAGCTGCCACATACACCGGGTGGTCGTGCAAGCTGCCACATACACTGGGTGGTCGTGCAAGCTGCCACATACACCGGGTGGTCGTGCAAGCTGCCACATACACTCAACTCCATATTCGTCACAAATCTTACATGCCCAATGAAAATAAGAGTGTAGAGCAGACTGGTGTTATCTTAGTGTAATCCAACACAATGTATATAGCTAGCAACACTGTGCAACACTCCCTCCTCCAACACTGTGCAACACTCCCTCCTCCAACACTGTGCAACACTCCCTCCTCCAACACTGTGCAACACTCCCTCCTCCAACACTGTGCAACACTCCCTCCTCCAACACTGTGCAACACTCCCTCCTCCAACACTGTGCAACACTCCTCCTCCAACACTGTGCAATCACTCCCTCCTCCAACACTGTGCAACACTCCCTCCTCCAACACTGTGCAACACTCCCTCCTCCAACACTGTGCAACACTCCTCCTCCAACACTGTGCAACACTCCCTCCTCCAACACTGTGCAACACTCCCTCCTCCAACACTGTGCAACACTCCCTCCTCCAACACTGTGCAACACTCCCTCCTCCAACACTGTGCAACACTCCCTCCTCCAACACTGTGCAACACTCCCTCCTCCAACACTGTGCAACACTCCCTCCTCCAGCACTGTGCAACACTCCCTCCTCCAGCACTGTGCAACACTCCCTCCTCCAGCACTGTGCAACACTCCCTCCTCCAACACTGTGCAACACTCCCTCCTCCAACACTGTGCAACACTCCTCCTCCAACAACACTGTGCAACACCTCCCTCCTCCAACACTGTGCAACACTCCCTCCTCCAACACTGTGCAACACTCCCTCCTCCAACACTGTGCAACACTCCCTCCTCCAACACTGTGCTTCACTCTCCACTTGCTGAGGAATACAGATATAGTATAATTAATTATGTGATATGTAATTTTTTTTTCATTAATGAAAATAATATACCTGTTATCGGTTTCGAGAGTTTTGCTATTCCTGCATCCTATAGTATGGATCAGGCTTGTCTGGTGCTTGCATGATCAACCAGGTTGTTGTTCTGGGAGGCCAGTTTGCCCTTATATCCATCACCGACTGCTTCATCTGACTTTTCTTTTCTTTTCGGAGATAATGGTCGAGTTTTTCTTAAATACGTTTACTCACGTCCCGGAGCATATTAAGCAAATGTACAAGAGTTACTCGTAACAGATGATATATAAACTGTAAATGTGTATCCAGATATAATCCTGTTACCTCTTTTGAGGCCCCTAGATCCTAGGTCCTCTTGTGTGCCCATACTTTCTACTTCCCGCCACAAGATGAATCTTGGGACCACACTCTGCCACTTGCCTCGCCAGCAAAATCTAAAATCTAATTCACTCCACGAAAGTGGAACTACAATCGCAAAAAAAAAAAAAAGTGCAGACCATAAGTCCTGATTTTGCAAATTAACAGAATCTTGGAATGGGTTATAAAGATTACGATTATTAAACACATAATCAGAATAATTATATAATCCAAGGTAACAAGGGTTTAGAGCAGGTCGCTCCTGCCTCTCGCATCCATGATCAGTCGTAACATCGACATAGCTTTCGACAAGTGGGATTATTGTGCAATGAGACGTATTTCATACATAAGGTATAACTGGAAAAGTGGGAAGATGAATCCAACTTTCTGAGGAACCAGAACCAAGCAGTAATAGGCAAATAGGTCAAATCCGTGTTCTTCACAGTATGGAAAAAGTGTTTAAGGTAGAGCGGCACTTGCCCCAATTCTCTCATTCTCATATCTGACACACAAAGAGCCTGGCTGATCAAACCGTCCACCGTGAGGCCCTGGTCTGGAACCAGGTCGCGGGAGCGTTGACCCCTTAAACCGTGTCCATGTGTCATCCTTCACGTGTGAAAGTGGTATCTGTCGCTTCCAGCAAACCTCTTAGAGCTGTGAGACTCAGCCTCAGGGATGATGACCGCCGGAACTATCAACAAGTAATAAAAAGATAGCTGATGAGTAGGATACATGTACAACAGTTTGGTGTCTTTACTGTTGAAACATTTCGCCTACACAGCAGGTTTCTCCAAGATTGATGAACTGATTACATCTCCTTTATTTCGCTACTACTCATGCTGCCTCTGTATTTGACTGAAGAAGCCTACTGGGTAGGCGAAACGTTTCAACAATAAAGATACCAAACTGCTGCACATGTGTCTTACTCATTAACTTGTCGGTATATTTATACCATTTTCAACACAGATAGATAGGTAGTTAAGCATTTCTCTAATTTTCTCCCTTGCAGTTCCGCGCTTTTCTGGCAGCACAAAACTCACTCCTGAAGTGTTGCATTCCTGCTCACGTTACCTCATCATGCAAATGGTCTTGTTCTCCGATAGAGTCTCCGAGGACTCTCCAATATCGCCGCCATCGTCGTCGTCTCACTTACACACCAGCAACTCTTGGGTCTACACTCCCTTTATCTTACGTTTACTTAATGCCGCTTCCGGGGGTCATCGCCCCCGCGGCACGGTCCCGGACCAAAACAGGTTGCTAGTCTGATTGAGTAGGCTGTTGGTGTTTGCCGCATCAACGTGTGCACCAAAAGAAACACTTAAAGATAAGCAAAATACAGACGTCTTATACGAAGGCTTAGCACAAGCATTACACAGTGCAACTGGTTTAACAGAACATAAAAGGGATGGGAAATAGAATAACCGGAAAAGCTTGTAGCTTCATCTTTAACATTATAACAAAATATAACAACAAATAAAGTACAATGAGAAATCTCCATACCAAACAGTAGTTCCTTAAAGCACAGTTCAGGACCATAATAATATTACTATGACAACTGCAAGAAAAATTATAAGTTAGACAACAACATCCTTGAAAATAAAATACATCAAGCCAAATTTGTTGCACTTTAGGGCACTTGTACTCCCTAGGCTGAAATATTGATGTGCGTCAATTTTAAAGCAGGTAACATAGTAAGATCCGAAGAAGGTAGAGAGAATTTTCATTGCCGGCTTCAATTCTATTGTGAATTCCTAAAAGCCCTTCAACTGCACTCCTAACGTGCGAACAGGAAAAATATTAGTATCTTTATACCTAGAAAACCATGGAGGGAATGGTTCCAAATCTGTACAATGAAATATATCCTGATGAGAACCAGATGCCTGGTATAGTGCAAACAAATAAATAAAAGGCAGGGATGAAATAAGTAAAGTAAGAGATACCTTAATAAACAATGTTTGTTAATAACTATCAAAGTTAATTGGAATTACCACTAGAGACCTAACAGTCATTTTTAAATTTGACAGTTCCTCCAGGCAGTTCCTAATGTAATGCTGATGCGGGAGTGCGTGCAACGAGCACCAATACCCTGACAGAGCAGGCTGCCAACCAGTCATCATCCAAGGGGCCATACCTGATCCAAGGGACAAACTCTAGGAAGTCAACAGGTAAATGTGACTAGTACTGACGACTCTGGGAGACCACCCCAAGTCTATCCAGTACATAATCATTGGGGTAGTTGTCCTCTTACTCAGCAAGGCTGAGAAAAATCGTCTGTTTGAAGCAGGATCGACAATGATAATTTAATTAAGCTAATTACGGTTGGAGGTGAATCAGTAAGATCACCAGGAGTCGTATAACTTTGCTTATCTCTTCTGGATCCACTGCCAACCCTCAACAGCACTTCCCTCATAAAAAAATTCGTTGTAAAAATCCGTGGTGGTGGCGTGACTGCGTTCCTGGATGCGTGTAGTATTTATTGTAGGTCGGTGTTAGCGGTAACGTGTGTTGTGTTTCTGTGTTTTGTCTGTGGTGTGGCCTCATGATGGTACGTCTGGTGTTGACTGGTTCTGATACGAACCATATTCCAGCACTTGATGTCTGTTACAACAGGTCCGAATGATAATTCATTTTCTCATATCTCAAATAAATTTTCAAGAGATGGAAGTATTTATGTCCTTCAAACCCAGATAAATGCCAGGTTCTTAGGTCTGTATTGCAGATGGGATGCAGTGCAGAACTAAGAACCGAAGAGCAATCCACTCAATCCCTGTGCCAAGAAAATGTGAGTTAAGTGTCAGGGGCGCAGAAGCCATTACGAGGATGTAGGACGCGGCCAGGTACCCAGGCAGGAGACGAATGGAAGACGCTGGTTCCTAGGTATCCCGGAAGGAGCCATTTGGAAGATTGCAGGAGGGAGCCAAGTGATCTGGCAGAAACCCTTAGGATGATACAGAAGGTGCCAAGATTCCCCGGCAGGAGCAAAGTGAGGATGAAGGAAGTCAAATATTCTGAGAAGTATCCACAATGTCGCCAAGTGAACAGTTTGGAGTAAAAGGTGGAGGAAGCAAATGGCCAGATACCCTAGTAAGAGCCATGTGACCCGGGGCACCAGGGCCACATGTGGTAGTTAACAGCAAAAGGCAAATGTTTGGAGGCAGTGTGTTAGTGGCAGGCCTACTGTTAGTGGTTCTCATCCCTCTCATACATATTTTCACTTAAGCTTCTGCCTCGTCTCTGCCACACACTCGCTGTCACTGCATACATTTAAATGTCATTTGCACACCAATTAATTTGTTTATTCTCTTATACACTTGCTGATGTTGTTTCTGACTAAGTGTGTTAGGAGATACATATGCTAGAATAAATGCCGTGGCACGAACAATTCACTAATAACCAGCAATTTGCATAGAGGAAACGTTTCGGCTCATAACGGACCTAAACACTGACATTTCCTCTCCCTCCTTCCCTCTCTCTCTCCAAACTGCGGGTTAATAGTAAAGGAATATATACATATCATTGTAAGTTAGTCATAGGTGGTGGGAGGCTACAACGATGTCACGACCATCACCTCGCACATGCTGACCAAGACAACAACACTTGCACTCTTCACCCAACTGTGAGGCACTACCAACAAGGAAAAGCACTATAAACAGGGTGAGGCATTACCAACAAGGAGAGGCACTATAAACAGGGTGAGGCACTACCAACAAGGAGAGGCACTACCAACAGGGTGAGGAGCTACCAACAGGGAAAGGCACTACCAACAGGATGAGGAGCTACTATCAGGGAGAGGCATTACCAACAGGGAGAGGCACTACCAACAGGGAGAGGCACTACCAACAGGGTGAGGAGCTACCAACAGGGAGAGGCACTACCAACAGGATGAGGAGCTACCATCAGGGAGAGGCACTACCAACAGGGAGAGCCAGCTTCAACAAGAAGAGGCACTTCAACACGCAAGCGATACCCTGCCTGCTGCCAACACCACTTGAAAGGTGGGATAAACCCATTAACACACACACACACACACACTCACACACACACACACACACACACACACACACACACACACACACACACACACACACACACACACACATACACACAGTATGCTACCAGGTCTCCCACCCTCACAGGCCCCCCAAACCACAGTGTTGGAAAGGAAACTGAAGGTATGGTACACAAATGCTGATGGAATAACAAATAAGTGGGAGGAGTGGCATGAAAGAGTCAAAGAGGCATCACCGGACATCATAGCTCTCACAGAAACCAAGCTTACAGGTATGATAACAGATGCCATCTTTCCAACGGGATACCAAATCCTGAGGAAAGACAGAGGGAACAGGGGGGTGGAGGAGTGGCATTGCTGATCAAAAATCGCTGGAATTTTGATGAGCTGGAGAGAGGAGACAGCGGAGAAGAAAGTGATTACATAGCGGGAACGCTTCACTCTGGAGGTCCCAAGGTGGTAATAGCAGTGATGTATAACCCACCACAGAACAGCAGGAGGCCAAGGCAAGAGTACGACGAGAGCAATAGAGCAATGGCTGACACACTGGCTACAGTGGCCAGAAGAGCTCATGCATGCAGGGCAAAGCTCCTGATCATGGGTGACTTTAACCACAAGGAGATCGATTGGGAAAACTTTGACCCGCATGGGGGCCAAGATACATGGAGGGCTAAGATGATGGAGGTGGTACTGGAAAACTTCATGTACCAACACGTAAGGGACACTACAAGAGAGAGAGAGGAGAGGATGAACCAGCAAGGCTGGACTTAGTATTCACCTTGAGTAGTGCAGATATCGAGGACATTACATATGAAAGACCCCTTGGGGCCAGTGACCATGTGGTTTTAAGCTTCGAATACACAGTAGAGCTACAAGTGGAGGGAGAAGCAGGAAGGCCAGGACGAATGAAGCCAAACTACAAGAAAGGGGACTACACAGGAATGAGGAACTTCCTGAACGGGGTTCCAGTGGGACAGAGAACTGGCAGGGAAGCCAGTTAATGAGATGATGGAATATGTAGCAACAAAATGCAAGGAGGCTGAGGAGAGGTTTGTACCCAAGGGTAACAGGAATAATGAAAAAGCCAGGATGAGCCCATGGTTTACCCAAACGTGCAGGGAGACAAAAACCAAGTGTGCTAGGGAATGGAAGAAATATAGAAGGCAAAGGACCCAGGAGAATAAGGAGAGCAGTCGTAGAGCCAGAAACGAATATGCACAGATAAGACGGGAGGCCCAAAGACAATATGAAAATGACATAGCAGCGAAAGCCAAATCTGACCCGAAACTGTTGTACAGCCACATTAGGAGGAAAACAACAGTCAAGGACCAGGTAATCAGGCTAAGGAAGGAAGGAGGAGAGACAACAAGAAATGACCGTGAAGTATGTGAGGAACTCAACAAGAGATTCAAAGAAGTGTTCACAGAGGAGACAGAAGGGCTCCAGAAAGACGGAGAGGTGGGGCACACCACCATGTGCTGGACACAGTGCACACAACCGAGGAAGAAGTGAAGAGGCTTCTGAGTGAGCTAGATACCTCAAAGGCAATGGGGCCAGATAACATCTCCCCATGGATATTGAGAGAGGGAGCAGAGGCGCTATGTGTACCCCTAACAACAATATTCAATACATCTATCGAAACAGGGAGATTGCCTAAGGCATGGAAGACAGCAAATGTAGTCCCAATCTTTATAGAAGGAGACAGACATGAAGCATTAACCTACAGACCAGGTCACTGACATGTATAGTATGCAAAATCATGGAGAGATTATCAGGAGAAGAGTGGTGGAACACCTAGAAAGGAATGATCTCATCAACAGCAGCCAACATGGTTTCAGGGATGGGAAATCCTGTGTCACACACCTACTGGAGTTCTATGACATGGTGACAGCAGTAAGACAAGAGAGAGAGGGGTGGGTGGATTGCATTTTCTTGGACTGCAAGAAGGCGTTTGACACAGTACCACACAAGAGATTAGTGCAAAAACTGGAGGACCAAGCAGGGATAACAGGGAAGGCACTGCAATGGATCAGGGAATACTTGTCAGGAAGACAGCAGCGAGTAATGGTACGTGGCGAGGTGTCAGAGTGGGCACCTGTGACCAGCGGGGTCCCACAGGGATCAGTCCTAGGACCAATGCTGTTTCTGGTATTTGTGAACGACATGACGGAAGGAATAAACTCCGAGGTGTCCCTGTTTGCAGATGACGTGAAGTTGATGAGAAGAGTTCATTCGATCGAAGACCAGGCGGAAATACAAAGGGATCTGGACAGGCTGCAGACCTGGTCCAGCAACTGGCTCCTGGAGTTCAATCCCACCAAGTGCAAAGTCATGAGGATTCGGGAAGGGCAAAGAAGACCGCAGACGGAGTACAGTCTAGGGGGCCAGAGACTACAAACATCACTCAAGGAAAAAGATCTTGGAGTGAGTATAACACCAGGCACATCTCCTGAAGCGCACATCAACCAAATAACTGCTGCAGCATATGGGCGCCTGGCAAACCTCAGAACAGCATTCCGACATCTTAATAAGGAATCGTTCAGGACCCTGTACACCGTGTACGTTAGGCCCATATTGGAGTATGCGGCATCAGTTTGGAACCCACCTAGCCAAGCATGTAAAGAACTAGAGAAAGTGCAAAGGTTTGCAACAAGACTAGTCCCAGAGTTAAAAGGTATGTCCTATGAGGAGAGGTTAAGGGAAATCAACCTGACGACACTGGAGGACAGGAGAGATAGGGGGGACATGAAAACGACTTACAAAATACTGAGAGGAATTGACAAGGTGAACAAAGACAGGATGTTCCAGAGACTGGACACAGCAACACGGGGACACAGTTGGAAGCTAAAGACACAGATGAATCAAAGGGATGTTAGGAAGTATTTCTTCAGCCACAGAGTAGTCAGGAAGTGGAATAGTTTGGGAAGCGATGTAGTGGAGGCAGGATCCATACATAGCTTTAAGCAGAGATACGATAAAGCTCATGGTTCAGGAGAGTGACCTAGTAGCGACCAGTGAAGAGGCGGGGCCAGGAGCTTGGACTCGACCCCTGCAACCTCAACTAAGTGAGTACAACTAGGTGAGTACACACACACACACAAACACACACACAAACACACACACACACACAAACACACAAACACACACAAACAAACACACAAACACACAAACACACACACACATACACACAACACACACACACATACACACACACACAAACACACACACACAAACACACACACACACACACACACAACACACACACACACACACACACACACACAACACACACACACACACAAATACACACACACAACACACACAACACACACACACACACACACACACACACACAACACAAACGCACACACACACACACACACACACAAACACACACACACAAACACACACACACAAACACACACACAAACACACACACACAAACACACACGGTTTCAATAGGAGTTATGATCGGGCCATGGAAACCAGGAATCGATAAAGTCGATTGATAGGAGTTAAGAAGCTAGGCCAGGAGCTATGACACGACCCCTAAACACACAACTACCTAAGCACTCCAATTATAGTTGGTTAAGAGTCTAGGTCCCCACATATTAACATAGGGAAAAGTGTCTTGTGTTTTCTTTCTCAGGAGAAATGTTTCATGAGGTGGGCAGTGCTCACATAAATCTTTGAAGAGCAAGTTCGTTTTCCAAGGTGAAACATTAGGTAAGTTCTGCAGGGTTTCCGCCGAGACCAAACATGAATATTACCTTAGTCATTATCCCTTCCTGTGTTAGGCATCCACAATACTTACATAAACTCACGCAGTGTGCGTGCGTACGTGCGTGCGTGCGTACGTGCGTGTGTGTGTGTGTGTGTGTGTGTGTGTGTGTGTGTGTGTGTGTGTGTGTGTGTGTGTGTGTGTGTGTGTGTGTGTGTGTGTGTGTGTGTGTGTGTGTGTGTGTACAAACTGCTCGTCTCATTAATACCCGATGATGAACTACATAGCAACATTCAGAGATGTACAAGTATAACTGTGATATTCCTGTGATAGTGTGTGTAGGGTTTTGTGCCCTCACAGTCTGACCTGGGGGTCACACCGTTCTGTTGATCGCATCTTAAAGCCCCTTTTAAAAAGGCGGCCAAACTGAAAATCTGAAGAACGTACACAGAACCTTCACAGTCTGCTGAAATTCAGTTAAATGAAAATACTTTAAATCTCTCAAACAGGACTCTGGAACACAGGACTCTGGACCTAGGACTCTGGAACACAGGACTCTGGAAAATTCTAGAGGGACTAGTCCCAAATCTGCTTACTGAATTCACTCCCTACTAACGGTGTAAAAAATATTATATCCCCATGCATCTGCATTTTTTAAATCCCCTGAAATTTCGCCTGGCTCTAAGCTGTTTCTTTTGGGACCTAGTTGTTAGGCCTTTTGTACATCCACATGCTGGTACACCAGTCCACAGGATGGATATGAGGCGCACAATACACTCGCCGCTGCGGCGGCAACATCTAAAAATCTTATTTCCAAAGAATAGTGACGGTGCTTCTATATAAATAAATGTTTCGCGGATTAGGCCAGATGCTGTATGTCTACCTGTGTTTTTATTTTCCTTTTCGAATTCTGGCGGATTTGTGCTTCTGTCAGATTTACTTAGTGGTCAGAGGTAATAAAAAATTGATCTGAATTCTTAACTCTTGTATCGTCTAGTAGATTACTGAACACTGCTTCATATGTTTGTCTTAGGATGCTGTTCATTTATTTTTCAACAAACCTGTTGTAAAATTGTGAATATCGGGCCATTTGTAGTTTTTTTTTTTACTTCGATTTTCTGCATACGTAGAAATATTTATGATTTTTTTGTAAATTTCTTGAAGGGTCATTTATTCCTTTTATGCTTCTTATAGTTTGTGTTGGTTATCAGTAATCACTCGGTGTACATTATCTCTCCTTATCTTTCAAATATGTTTGTTTTTAACACTTCAATAATTCTTGAGCTTCTAAACATTCTTCTATATTTTCTTGAAATATCTGATGTCGTAGGATTTATCAGTACATTATATGTTACACTAACCTTATATATTTCTGTATCCTGCTTCCCCATACACTAACTTGAGTTAAGGATGTTCAGGATCTGTGAGTTAAGGATGTTCAGGACCTGTGAGTTAAGGATGTTCAGGACCTGTGAGTTAAGGATGTTCATGACCTGTGAGTTAAGGATGTTCAGGACCTGTGAGTTAAGGATGTTCAGGACCTGTGAGTTAAGGATGTTCAGGACCTGTGAGTTAAGGATGTTCAGGACCTGTGAGTTAAGGATGTTCAGGACCTGTGAGTTAAGGATGTTCAGGACCTGTGAGTTAAGGATGTTCAGGACCTGTGAGTTAAGGATGTTCAGGACCTGTGAGTTAAGGATGTTCAGGACCTGTGAGTTAAGGATGTTCAGGACCTGTGAGTTAAGGATGTTCAGGACCTGTGAGTTAAGGATGTTCAGGACCTGTGAGTTAAGGATGTTCAGGACCTGTGAGTTAAGGATGTTCAGGACCTGTGAGTTAAGGATGTTCAGGACCTGTGAGTTAAGGATGCTCAGGATCTGTGAGTTAAGGATGTTCAGGACCTGTGAGTTAAGGATGTTCAGGATCTGTGAGTTAAGGATGTTCAGGACCTGTGAGTTAAGGATGTTCAGGACCTGTGAGTTAAGGATGCTCAGGATCTGTGAGTTAAGGATGCTCAGGATCTGTGAGTTAAGGATGTTCAGGACCTGTGAGTTAAGGATGTTCAGGACCTGTGAGTTAAGGATGTTCAGGACCTGTGAGTTAAGGATGTTCAGGACCTGTGAGTTAAGGATGTTCAGGACCTGTGAGTTAAGGATGTTCAGGACCTGTGAGTTAAGGATGTTCAGGACCTGTGAGTTAAGGATGCTCAGGATCTGTGAGTTAAGGATGTTCAGGACCTGTGAGTTAAGGATGCTCAGGATCTGTGAGTTAAGGATGTTCAGGACCTGTGAGTTAAGGATGTTCAGGACCTGTGAGTTAAGGATGCTCAGGATCTGTGAGTTAAGGATGCTCAGGACCTGTGAGTTAAGGATGTTCAGGACCTGTGAGTTAAGGATGTTCAGGACCTGTGAGTTAAGGATGTTCAGGACCTGTGAGTTAAGGATGCTCAGGATCTGTGAGTTAAGGATGTTCAGGACCTGTGAGTTAAGGATGTTCAGGACCTGTGAGTTAAGGATGTTCAGGACCTGTGAGTTAAGGATGCTCAGGATCTGTGAGTTAAGGATGCTCAGGATCTGTGAGTTAAGGATGCTCAGGACCTGTGAGTTAAGGATGCTCAGGACCTGTGAGTTAAGGATGTTCAGGACCTGTGAGTTAAAGATGCTCAGGACCTGTGAGTTAAGGATGTTCAGGACCTGTGAGTTAAGGATGTTCAGGACCTGTGAGTTAAGGATGCTCAGGATCTGTGAGTTAAGGATGCTCAGGATCTGTGAGTTAAGGATGCTCAGGACCTGTGAGTTAAGGATGCTCAGGACCTGTGAGTTAAGGATGTTCAGGACCTGTGAGTTAAAGATGCTCAGGACCTGTGAGTTAAGGATGTTCAGGACCTGCAAGTTAAGGATGCTCAGGACCTGTGAGTTAAGGATGCTCAGGACCTGTGAGTTAAGGATGTTCAGGACCTGTGAGTTAAGGATGTTCAGGACCTGTGAGTTAAGGATGCTCAGGACCTGTGAGTTAAGGATGCTCAAGACCTGTGAGTTAAGGATGTTCAGGACCTGTGAGTTAAGGATGCTCAGGACCTGTGAGTTAAGGATGTTCAGGACCTGTGAAATAAGGATGTTCAGGACCTGCAAGTTAAGGATGCTCAGGACCTGTGAGTTAAGGATGTTCAGGACCTGTGAGTTAAGGATGCTCAGGACCTGTGAGTTAAGGATGCTCAGGACCTGTGAGTTAAGGATGTTCAGGACCTATGAGTTAAGGATGCTCAGGACCTGCAAGTTAAGGATGCTGAGGACCTGCAAGTTAAGGATGTTCAGGACCTGCAAGTTAAGGATGCTCAGGACCTGCAAGGATGCTCAAGACCTGTGAGTTAAGGATGTTCAGGACCTGCAAGTTAAGGATGCTCAGGACTTGTGAGTTAAGGATGTTCAGAACCTGCAAGTTACGGATGCTCAGGACCTGTGAGTTAAGGATGTTCAGGACCTGCAAGTTAAGGATGCTCAGGACCTGTGAGTTAAGGATGTTCAGGACCTGCAAGTTAAGGATGCTCAGGACCTGCAAGTTACGGATGCTCAGGACCTTTTACCTGTAGATGTCTCATATTTCTTTGTTTATTCTGTCCAATCAGTTCTCTGCTGACATTAAGTGTTCCGGATATCTTCACGTTGACTCTGTCTTACGTTCTATCATACACATTTATTAATACTTGTCAAAATTTCAATGAGGTTGTGATCGGAGTGCAAATATATTCTATTTGAGATTATTACGTTTTTCGTTAATTCCTCATTGTTCCTGATAATCAGGTCTAGTATACGTATTTTCTTTTCTAGTAGGCTCTGTTATCTGTTGGTTCAAGACAAACTTCTCACAGAACCCCAGTAGTTCTCTGGTATGTGTTTGTTGGGCTAACGTGCTTCCTGGTACTATTTCTGGTATAATACTGTTGCCTGCCATCTTGCACTTAACATTAACAAGGTTCAAATCTCCAAGGTGAATATTTTTTGAAGGATTTTCAACGGTTTTCAATCAGCCATCCATCTTCCAACTGTTCTGTGAATTCCTCTGGCACTACTGACGATGGTTTATATAAAATGATAGTTGCCAGATACCTGGTCCTTCCAGGCAGAATTTGATGATTTAAACAGTTTTGTGTAACAAAGTCGTCTCTTAAGAGTCCTATTCTTCCCTGCGACTTACTCTTATATCTATGTATTTTACAATATTCACCCGTATCACACCGTCGAAAACGTCCCTTATATGTGTGTCTGTGAACACTCCAAATATTGTATTTGCTTCTGTAAGAAGCTCACTTATATGGTTAATTTTGTGTCTTTTAAACCCTGAATGTTAGCATAAAGGAGGATTTACAGTACCTGAGGTACTGTACCATCTTATGACACCTGGTTCTCTCTAGTACTAGTGGCAGTGGGGGTGGTTGTAGGTTAATCCTGGTTTGTGAAAAAAATAGTTCCGTGTGTTATTTTCACATGAGATTTTGGGTAACTTAAGTAGTAACATTTTATGATGTATGGTGATGATGTGCACATTTTAGGGTGAAAACACTTGCACTGTTTATGAAAACAACGCCGTCCCTTTCACAACATAATGAAACACTTTCTGGTGTGTGGGTATTTACAGCTTAATCCATATTTGCAGATTCCCCTGGCATAATACTTATATATTTCATCCCTCTCATCTTTTCCTGTGGTAGCTGCCATTTTGTTTACTGTAAGACATTCTGAGTTTTCCTGTCTCTCTCTCTCTCTCTAATTCTGACTATTTCTTCAGATTGCGAAGTTTGATGTTTTTGTGACGTTGTTGTCTTCGTCTTCTGTCAGTGAATCACTGCTCCGCGTCACTATTTCTGTCTAGGCTTCACTATTCTTTACATGTATTCTACTCTTTCACCAGTGCTGTGATCTATATTTACAGTATGTACTTCATTTTCCCATTTTCATATATTTCCAGTAACATTTCCCTTGCTCAATCTCACTGCTAGTGGCTGCATTAATTTCAAAACAGGATACACACCTGGTTTTGCATACTTCCCATTATGTACCTCTTGTGGTACCTCTAAACTCTCACACTTCCCACTGATTTTATTAATGGTTGCTATTGCTGACCCCATTAAAGGGTTAGTGTACCTTTATATGAAGGTGTTATTTGTTAATTTGATTTAGCAAATGTTAAATGCAGTGCCCAGTCCCAACAGAGGGAAAATTCAGCTTATTTACGTTTACTAACATTCCTCTATCATTTTATATGAACATTTCTTTATCATTTAAAATGTCTCACTTTCCTACACAGACTCTACCGCCTTGTAAATGAATACAGGCAATGTATTGAGTGTCTAACAGCTAAGTTTATAATGTGTATAGCTGTGGTGGCCTGGTGACCACCCACTGGCAGCTTAACGTTGGTTAACTGGAAACCACCAACAACTAAGCTCTGCCGGTGGCTACCTTGCAACTGTCTATATGTTTTCAGGATCAATATATACATAATTCCATTAAGAGTATTAAATATGTAAAGATCAATTGTTAACACATACTGATGATATATTTAATATTATAAACGCACTGGCGTAATAATGAGTTCGTTAAAATGTGATGAGAGAACAAAATGTTACACCAGATCTTTAGTTATTGAGATTATAATAATACTAGAGTTTGGGCTCTAGTATTATACAGAGTATGTATAGAAGAACAAGGAGCCACAGTGTACCTGGTCAACCAGGCAGTTGTTGCTGGTGATCCTCACCTGCCACCCTCATCTACTATTACACACTAAAACAGACACATCTGTCTGTGTTCTAGTCTGACAATACTAGCGTAATACTGCACTTTCTTGGCCGGTAATAAGACTGACAGACACAGTACCAAGACAGCCACAAGTAGAGTAAGACATGCAATAATCGCCAATAAGCGATACAAGATGCAAAACAGCCACAGAGTTGAATAGTACCTCTAAGCCTTTCGTACTGCAATCAACACATCAGGAACGTGCAATGTTGCAGAAATGAGTAGGAAATGCAAGTAGTATCGTTCAGGAGAACGATGTTAGCTCGAGTTAGAATCCTTCCCCTAAACAAAACTATTTTGACTTCCTACTCACTTCTCCAACACTGCAAGCTCCTGATGTATTATTTGCCACATGAAAGACCCAGAGCTATCATCCAACTCCCCTGTGGTTGTTTGGCATCACAGTAAGATATATATACCTGGAGGACAGATCCCTGGACTCCCTCCACTAAGGAACACAAACCTTGAGAGAAACCTTAGTAAATATTTACCCTAGTGCACATCAACACTTGTGTAATACAACAGACAGAATACAACTGATGGAGACGTGTTGGTTTTGTTGCACGAAGCAACACAACTAACCTCCAATACAGCACCATAAAATTATGGAATATTCACTTAGTGACGTCACTACTAGTTAGTTATGGAGAGAGTGAGAGGTTAGGTCACTGCTCAATATATATCTGCCACACCACACTGCATGATACATCACACTAAACTCACCATCACTACCACACACTACACGCTCACAGATACATCTTGCACCTTCCCACCGTAACTACGATAAATTAACCACCTACAAAGTGGGAACGATCATTTTTGTGTCTTTCTTTTTGACTACGACTTCAAAAATAATATATGAAATGTGTGTTCAAGGTGTGGAGGCTCCAGTATCGGTCAGAGACCCGCCTACACTGTCCCCTCCCCCACACACACCATTACACTGAAAAATGTCCAGTGGAGATCCCTTACACACACCGTCACTGCTCTACCAGACGATATTTCTGCCTGAACTCTTATTTCCACGAGTGTATTTTCTAGGGCGAGTGTGATGACTGGTGGCAGTGGAGGGCAGGGAGTACCAACACGGTGTCCGGCGGCGTACGAGGCGGCACTGACACAAGGTGTGGGCAAGACGAGGAGGCACAGCGTGGCCATCACATCAACAGCTTATAGCAGGGAGGACGCACGCAGCACGGTGGCACCGGCCCGGCACTCCACCACAGCCCCGCCTGCAACATTGTGCCCGAGCCCACTCTAAACTCTACCCCTCTGCCTTACCAATGCCCACGCCCGACGTCTACTCCCGGAGAAGAGAGCAGACGGAGGCTGGCTGGCAGGCTGGCTGACTGGCTGGCGGGCTGGCTGGCTGGCTGGCTGGAAGGATGGCAGGCTAGGTGGGGGGGGTAATATCGGGAACTGCGTGTGGTGGCGCTGCTGCTGCTGTTCCTGCTCCTCACCCACCACTCCCGAGACAGATCAATACGTTGCCACTACCTCCTCCACCACCATCACCACTACCACTACCATTACCACTGCCACCACTATTACTACTACCACCTTCAGTGTTGCAATCACATCTATCACTTTCCCCATCATCACTACTGTTGCCAGTCACAACCCCTGCAACCACCATCTCACCCAACACTGTTACCAGCATTCTAACCACTGTACCTACAGTGTCACCATCACCGCCACCACCAACAGCTAAAGTTGCAGCTGCTGCTACTAATACTAGCACCACTAGAACTACTACCTCCTCTCAGGCACTGCTAGCTCATACACCCTCAACTATACTCACTCTCATGCACAATGTCTCACTCAAATACCTTCTATACAAGCAGGTTGTATTAGCTGTTGTATACAAGCAGGTTGTATTAGCTGCTGTATACAAGCAGGTTGTATTAGCTGTTGTATACAAGCAGGTTGTATTAGCTGCTGTATACAAGCAGGTTGTATTAGCTGTTGTATACAAGCAGGTTGTATTAGCTGCTGTATACAAGCAGGTTGTATTTATAAGATTGTATTGTTTATACAAGCAGGTTGTATTAGCTGTTGTATAACGGAACCCAAGTTGTATTAGCTGTTGTATACAAGCAGGTTGTATTAGTTGCTGTATACAAGCAGGTTGTATTAGCTGTTGTATACAAGCAGGTTGTATTAGTTGCTGTATACAAGCAGGTTGTATTAGCTGTTGTATACAAGCAGGTTGTATTAGCTGTTGTATACAAGCAGGTTGTATTAGCTGTTGTATACAAGCAGGTTGTATTAGCTGCTGTATACAAGCAGGTTGTATTAGCTGTTGTATACAAGCAGGTTGTATTAGTTGCTGTATACAACAGTTGTATTAGCTGTTGTATACAAGCAGGTTGTATTAGTTGCTGTATACAAGCAGGTTGTATTAGCTGTTGTATACAAGCAGGTTGTATTAGCTGCTGTATACAAGCAGGTTGTATTAGCGGGTAAAGGGTTGTATACAACAGGTTGTATTAGCTGCTGTATACAAGCAGGTTGTATTAGCTGTTGTATACAAGCAGTGTTTTGTATTAGCTTGTTTGTTATACAAGCAGGTTGTATTAGCTGCTGTATACAAGCAGGTTGTATTAGCTGTTGTATACAAGCAGGTTGTATTAGCTGCTGTATACAAGCAGGTTGTATTAGCTGCTTGTATACAAGCAGGTTGTATTAGCTGTTTGTATACAAGCAGGTTGTATTAGCTGTTGTATACAAGCAGGTTGTATTAGCTGCTGTATACAAGCAGGTTGTATTAGCTGCTGTATACAAGCAGGTTGTATTAGCTGTTGTATACAAGCAGGTTGTATTAGCTGCTGTATACAAGCAGGTTGTATTAGCTGTTGTATACAAGCAGGTTGTATTAGCTGCTGTATACAAGCAGGTTGTATTAGCTGCTGTATACAAGCAGGTTGTATTAGCTGTTGTATACAAGCAGGTTGTATTAGCTGTGTATACAAGCAGGTGTATTAGCTGCTGTATACAAGCAGGTTGTATTAGCTGTTGTATACAAGCAGGTTGTATTAGCTGTTGTATACAAGCAGGTTGTATTAGCTGTTGTATACAAGCAGGTTGTATTAGCTGTGTATACAAGCAGTTGTTGTTGTAAAATTTAGCTGTTGTATACAAGCAGGTTGTATTAGCTGTTGTATACAAGCAGGTTGTATTAGCTGTTGTATACAAGCAGGTTGTATTAGCTGTTGTATACAATAATGTTTAATCTGTCATAAGTCTCGATATTAAAAATTCTTACTATTTAGTGATTCTCATTATATATCTGAATTTTTATGTGTATGTTTTATGGCGAGTTTAGGACAGTGTATTTGCTGAGTCCAGCGTCACCTTCAGTGTATTTGCTGAGTCCAGCGTCACCTTCAGTTTTTCGAGCCAGCGTCACCTCAGGTTTTTTTCTGAGCCAGCGCCCCTTTCAGGTATTTGCTAAAGTCCAGCGTCCCCTTTCAGTGTTTTTTTGCTGATCCAGCGTCACCTTCAGGATTTGCTGAGCCCAGCGTCACCTTCGTGTATTTGCTGATTTTCCAGCGTCACCTTTCATGTTTGCTGAGCCCCACGTCACCTTCATGTATTTGCGAGTCCAGCGCACCTCAGTTATTTGCTGAGTCCAGCGTCACCTTTCATGTATTTGCAGTCCAGCGCACCTTCAGGTATTTGCTGAGTCCAGCGTCACCTTCATGTTTTTTGCTGAGTCCAGGTCACCTTTCATGTATTTCTGATTCCAGCGCACCTTCATGTATTTGCTGAGTCCAGCGCCCCTTTCATGATTTTCTGAGTCCAGCGTCACCTTCATGTATTTCTGAGTCCAGCTCCACCTCCAGTGTTTTTTCGAGCCCAAAGCGCACCTTCAGTGTATTGCGGAGCCCGCGTCCCCTTTCAGGTTTTTTCGAGTCCAGCGTCACCTTCAGTGTATTTGCTGAGTCCAGCGTCACCTTCAGTGTATTTGCTGAGTCCAGCGTCACCTTCAGTGTATTTGCTGAGTCCAGCGTCACCTTCAGTGTATTTGCTGAGTCCAGCGTCACTTCAGTTTTTTTTTCGAGTCCAGCTTTACCTTCATGTATTTCTAGCCACGTCCCCTTTCAGGTATTTGGAGTCCAGCGTCACCTTCAGTGTATTTCTGACCCAAAAGCTCACCTTCAGGTATTTGCGAGCCAGCGTCACCTCAGTATTTGCGAGCCAGCGTCACCTTCAGTGTTTTGCTGAGTCCGGCGTCACCTTCATGTATTTGCTGAGTCCACTCACCTTCATGTATTTGCTAGTCCAGCGTCCCTTCAGTGTATTGCTGATCCACGTCACCTTCATTAATTTGCTAGTCCAGCGTCACTTTCAGTTATTTTCCCGAGTCCAGCTCACCTCATGTATTTGCGAGTCCAGCGTCCCCTTTCAGTGTTTTTGCTGAGTCCGCGTCACCTTCATGTATTTGGATCCAGCGCACCTTCAGTGTATTGCTATCCAGCGTCCCCTTCAGTTTTTTTTCCTGACCCACGTCACCTTCAGTGTTTTTTTCTGAGCCCCGCTCACCTTCAGTGTTTTTTCTGAGCCCACGTCACCTTTCATTTATTTCTGATCCAGCGCACCTTCAGTGTTTTTTCGATCCAGCGTCCCCTTTCAGGTTTTGCTGAGTCCAGCGTCCCCCTTTCAGTGTATTTGCGAGTCCAGCCACTCAGTGTTTTTGCTGAGTCCGGGCCACCTTCGGTATTTGCTGATCCAGCGTCACCTTCATGTATTTGCGATCCACGTCACCTTCATGTTTTTGCTGAGTCCAAACGTCCCTTCAGTGATTTGCGAGTCCAGGCACCTTCATGTATTTCTGATCCACGTACCTTTCAGTTATTTGCTGAGTCCAGCGTCACCTCCAGTGTTTTTTCTAGCCACGTCCCTTCGGGAATTTGCGAGTCCAGGTCCCCCTTCATTTATTTCGGGGCCCAGCGTCACCTTCAGTGATTTGCTGAGTCCAGCGTCACCTTCATTGTTTTTTTGCTGATCCAGCTCACCTTCAGGTATTTGCTGAGTCCAGCGCCCACCTTCAGTTATTTGCTGAGTCCACGTCCCCTTCAGTATTTGCGGTCCGCGTTCCCTTTATTGATTGCTGAGCCCCAGCGTCCCCTTTCGTGATTTCTATCCACGCACCTTCATGTATTTCTGATCCAGCGTCACCTTCAGTGAAATTTGCTGAGTCCACGTCCCTTCATGTTTTTGCGAGCCCCAGCGTCACCTTCAGTGTATTTGCGAGCCCCACGTCACCTTCAGTGTATTTGCTGACCACGCACCTTCAGTGAAAATTTTGCTGATCCAGCTTTCCCTTCATGTTTTTGCTGATCCAGCTCACCTTCATGATTTGGGCTATTCCGCCACCTCATTTTTTTCTGGCCAGCGCCCTTCAGTGTATTTCTGATCCCACGTCACCTTCAGTGTTTTTGTGAGTCCACGTCACCTTATGTATTGCTGGTCCGCGTCCCCTTTCATGTATTTCTGATCCAGCGTCACCTTTCAGTTATTTGCGGTCCAGCGTCACCTCAGGTATTTGCTGAGTCCACGTCCCCTCATGTATTGCTGATCCACTCCCCTTTTCATTTATTTCCCGATCCACGCACCTTCATGAAATTTGCTAGTCCACGTCACCTTCATGTATTTCTAGTCCAGCGCCCCTTCAGTGTTTTTGCTATCCACGCACCTTCATGTTTTTGCTGAGCCCAGCGTCACCTTCAGTTATTGCGTTAAAGCGTACCTTCAAGTGTTTTTTCTGAGCCCAGCTCCCCCCTTCATGTTTTTTCTAGTCCACCACCTCATGTTTTTGCTGAGTCCAGCGTCACCCTGTATTTGCTGATCCAGGTCACCTTCATGTATTTGCTGACCCAGCTCACCTTCAGGTATTTCTGATTTCCAAGCGTCACCTTCATGTATTTGCGACCAGCGCACCTTCATGTATTTGCGGGGTCCAGCGTCACCTTCATGTTTTTTCTGAGTCCAGCGTCCCCTTTCAGTTTTTTTCTGAGTCCAGCGTCACCTTCGTGTATTTCTGGTCCAGCGTCACCTTCATTTTTTTTTTCTGAGCCAGCGCACCTTCATGTATTTGCGAGCCAGCTCCCCTTCAGTGTATTTGCGATCCCAGCGTCACCTCAGTGTATTTGCTGAGTCCGCGTCCCCTTCAGTGTTTTTTGCTGTTTTCCACGTCCCCTTTTCGTGTATTTCCCGATCCAGCCCCTTCAGTTTTTTTGCGAGCCCCGCGTCACCTTAGTTATTTTGCTGAGTCCAGCGTCACCTTTCAGTGTATTTGCGATCCAGCGTCACTTCATTTTTTGCTGATCCAGCCACCTTCAGTGTATTGCTGAGTCCAGCTCACCTTCAGTGTATTTTCGAGCCCACTCACCTTCATGTATTTCTGAGTCCCGTCCCCTTTCATGTATTGCTGAGTCCCCGGCCCTTCATTTTTTTCGATCCGGGCGCCCCTTCAGTGTTTTTTCTGGTCCAGCGTCCCCTTTCATTATTTGCGAGTCCACGTCCCCTTTCAGTGTATTGCTGAGCCCCAAGCGTCCCCTTTTCAGTGTTTTTGCTGATCCACGCCCCTTCATGTATTTCTGAGCCCAAAGCGTCCCCTTTCGGGGTTTTTTTTCTGATCCACTTCACTTCAGGGTTTTTCTGATCCGCGCACCTTTCAGTGTTTTTCTGAGTCCACGTCACCTCATGTATTTTGATCCAGCGTCACCTTCAGTGATTTGTGATCCACTCACCTTCAGTGTTTTTGCTGAGTCCGCGAACCTTCAGTGTATTTGCTGAGTCCACGCCCCTTTCATGATTTGCTGATCCAACGTCCCCTTTCAGTGTTTTCCGAGTCCACGTCACCTTCAGTGTATTTGCGAGTCCACGTCACCTTTCAGTGTTTTTGCTGGTCCACGTCCCCTTCAGGGTATTTGCTGAGTCCAGCGTCACCTCATGTTAGTTTGTATCCAGCGTCACCTTCAGTGTATTTTCTGAGTCCACTCCCCTTCATTATTTTCTAGTCCACGCACCTTCAGTGTATTTTCGATCCAGCGTCCCCTTCAGTGTATTTTTCGGGTTCACGTCACCTTCAGTGTATTTTTCTGATCCACGTCCCCTTCATGTATTTTCTGAGTCCAGCGCCCCTTTCAGTGTATTTTTCTGATCCCCACCTTCAGTTATTTTCTGAGTCCAGTGTCCCCCTTCAGTCTTTTCGATCCACGTCCCCTTTCTTTTTTTGCGAGTCACTCACCTTCGTGTTTTTTCTGACCCCTTTGTCACCTTCATGCATTTTCTGATCCAGCGCACCTTCATGTTTTTTGTAAACCAGCTCACCTTCATTATTTTCGATCCACGTCACCTTCATTTTTTTTTGCTGATCCAGCTCACCTTCAGGTTTTTTGCTGAGCCCCCGGGTCCCCTTTCATGTATTTGCGATCCCCACCTTCAGTGTATTTTTTTGAGTCCAAACCGTCACCTTCGTTATTGTTGAGTCCCGTCACCTTCAGTGTATTTTCTATTCCATGTCACCTTCAGTGCTTTTTTCGACCCTCCCCTTTCAGTGTATTTGCGACCCACTCACCTTCATGTTTTTCTAGTCCAGTGCACCTTCAGTGCATTTCGACCCCACGTCCCCCTTCAGTGTATTTGCTGATCCAGCGTAAACCTTTCATGTATTGTCGATCCAGCGTCCCTCAGTGTATTTGCTGAGTCCACGTCACCTTCATGTATTTGCTGATCCACGTCACCTTCAGTGTTTTGTTTAGTCCGCGTCCCCCAGTTATTTGTTGAGAAAACCGCCCCTTTCATTGATTTTTTTGAGTCCACCCACCTTCATGTTTTGCGGGTCCACTCACCTTCATGTATTTTTGAGTCCACGTCCCCTTCAGTTATTTGCTATCCACTCACCTTCGTGTATTTGTCGAGTCCAGCGTCCCTTCATAAATTTTGCTGAGTCCAGTGTCACCATCAGTGTACTTACTGAGTTCACATTGCCTCAGTGTATTTGCTATCCAGTGCCCCTTTCAATGTATTTGCGAGGTCCGCGTCACCTCAGCGTCTTGCTGAGCCCAGCTCACCATCTTTATTTGCTGAGCCCACGTCACACAGTGTACTTCCCGAGTCCGCGCACCTTCAGTATTTGTGATCCAGCGCCACCTTCAGGAAATTGCTGAGCCAGCGTCACCTTCATTTTTTTTGCTAGCCCACGTCACCTTCGTGTATTTGCGAGTCCGCTCACCTTCAGTGTATTTGCTAAAGCCCCCGGGGGAGCCCCTCCCCCCCATGTTTTTCCTGAGCCCGCGTCACCTTCATGTATTTCCGATCCAGCGTTCCCTCAGTTTTTTTGCTGAGTCCAGCGTCACTTCAGTTTTTTGCGAGTCCAGCTCGCCTTCTGTATTTCCTAGTCCACGTCCCCTTTCATTTATTTTGCCTGAGCCCACGTCACTTCATGTTTTTGCAGAGTCCACTCACTTTCATGTTTTTTGCTGACCCAGCTCCCTCGGTGTACTTACTGACCCAAAGGTCAACCTTTCAGTGTACTTGAGCCCAGCTCACCTCAGGACTTACGAGCCCAGCGTCCCCTTTCATTTTTTTTTCGATCCACGGACCATCATGTATTTTCTGAGTCCACATGCCTTCATGAACTTCTGAGTCCAGTGTCACCTTAAATGTACTCTAAAACCAGCTCACCGTCAGGTATTTGCTGACCCCAGCTTACCACAGGTACTGCTGAGCCCACGTCACCATCATGACTTGCGACCCCAACGTCATTTTCAGTGTACTTGCGAGTCCAGCGCCCCCTTTCATTTACTTGCTGATCCAGCCACCTTCAGTGTACTTTGCGATCCAGAGTCACCTTCAGGTATTTTTCTGAGTCCACGCCCCATCAGTGTACTGGACTTTAAAACAGTTTCCAGCAGCACCGTGGTAAGCCTGGTTGCGGATGGCAGGTGCCCACACTACGGGCAAAAAAGTTAAAAAACCTCGGAAGACCGGGAAAAATTTAAGAGAGACACGCACTTAGCGCCCCCCTTGCCATTAACAAAAGGGGAAAATTTAGGACAGGTACGTGAGTCCATTCTCTTAACCTGGAGATGAGTTAGACAAAACCCCCCCGGTAACTATCAACATCAGGTACCTACTTGAGACGTTCCGACTCCAGTGACTTTATTTTACAGTACTGGACATATGAAAACTGAAAAAATTTTACACGGACAGTGAAAGTTAGGGAATCAGTCCCTCAACCTTGGGGCAGGGGATGACGCCGTAGCTTGAAGGATCTCCAGTGGTCGTGGAGAAATCTTCCCCCGGCCAACCAGGGCCCCTCCCACTAACAGTCTCAAAACCAGGCCCCTCCACCACTAAAAAGGTCTCAACCAGGCCTCCCCCCACCAACAGGGCCAGCCCCGGCCTCTCCACCACAACATCTCAGACCAGGCCTCCTCCACCACAAAAGGTCTCAACCAGGGCCCCCCCACCCCCAAAAAGTCTCAGACCCGGGCCCCCCACCACCAACAGGGCTCGACCCCGGGCCCCCTCCACCACCAACAGTCTCAGACCCGGCCCCTCCACCACTAACAGCTCGACCGGGGCCCCCTCCACCCCCAACAGGTCTCGACCAGCCTCCTCCCCCACCAACAGGCTCAACCAGGCCTTCCCCTCCACCACCAACAGGGCCCCGACCGCCCCTCCACCACCAACAGCCAACCAGGCCTCCTCCACCACAACAGGTCTCAACGGGCCCCCTCCCCACTAACAGGTCTCAGACCAGGCCTCCTCCCACTAACAGTCTCAACCAGGCCTCCCACCCCAAAAAAGGGCTCAAACCAGGGCCCCTCACCACAACGGTCTCAGCCAGGGCCCCCCACCACTAAAGGCTCAGACCAGCCTCCTCCACCCCAAAAAGGCTCAGACCAGGGCCCCCCACCACTAACGGTCTCAGACCAGGCCTCCTCACCACTAACGGTCTCAGACCAGGCCTCCCCCCCACTAACAGTCTCAGACCAGGCCCTCCCCAAACCCCAAAGGTCTCAGACCAGGCCTCCTCCACCACAAAAAAGGGCTCAGACCGGGCCCCCCCACCACTAACAGGTCTCAGACCAGGGCCTCCTCCACCACAAAAAGTCTCAGACCAGGGCCTCCCCACCACTAACAGGTCTCAGACCAGGGCCCCCTCCCCCACCACTAACAAAAGGGGGGCTCAGACCAGCCTCCTCCACCACTAACAGGTCTCAGACCAGGCCTCCTCCACCACCAACAGGTCTCAGACCAGGCCTCCTCCACCACTAACAGGTCTCAGACCAGGCCTCCTCCACCACTAACAGGTCTCAGACCAGGCCTCCTCCACCACCAACAGGTCTCAGACCAGGGCCCCTTCCCCCACTAACATTTTCGACCCGCCTCCTCCACCACTAACAGGGTCTCAGACCAGGCCTCCTCCAACCAACAGGTCCCCCAGACCAGGCCTCCCCCACCACCAACAGTCCCCAGACCAGCCCCCCCCTCCCCCACCAACAGGGCCAGACCAGGGCCTCCCCACCACAACAGGTCTCGCCAGGGCCCCCCCACCCCAACATCTCAGACCGCCCCTCCACCACCAACAGGTCCAACCAGGCCCCTCCACCACCAACAGGTTTCAGACCAGCCTCCTCCACCACCAAAAGGGCTCAACCAGCCTCCCCCCCCCACAAAAAGTCTCAGACGAGGCCCCTCCACCCTAACAGGGCTCAGACCAGGCCTCCTGCACCACTAACAGTCCAGACCAGGCCCCCCCCACCCCTAACAGGGCTCAGACCCGCCTCCTGCACCCTAAAGGTCTCAGACCAGGCCTCCTGCACCACTAAAATCTCAGACCAGGCTCCTCCAAAACCCCAACAGGGCTCAACCCGGCCTCCCCACCACTAACAGGGCTCAGACCCCGGCCTCCTGCACCACTAAAAGGGGCCAGACCAGGCCTCCGCACCACTAAACGGTCTCAACCAGGCCTCCGCACCACTAACAGGTCCTCAACCAGGCCTCCCCACCACTAACAGCTCAAACCCCCTCCTCCACCACTAACAGGTCCAGACCAGGCCCCCCCCCCACCCCTAACAGGTCTCAGACCAGGCCTCCTCCACCACTAACAGGTCTCAGACCAGGCCTCCTCCACCACTAACAGGTCTCAGACCAGGCCTCCTCCACCACTAACAGGTCTCAGACCAGGCCTCCTCCACCACTAACAAAATACTATAGGATTAAGAACTGTTTTCGAACACAGGGGAAAATAAAAGATTTGTATTTACCGATTTCAAGAAGTTATAAGATTACCGGGGTCTTTAAAGGGAACTCCTTCATGCCTTTAACGCTCTTGATCCAAGGAAATTTGGTCACCCAAACCCAAGGTGATGTATGAGTCTAATAATAATAGTAAAATTTACCAAACACTAAAACCTCCTGGGCACTACCTCCCCGAGGGACCTTATGGACCTTTTAGGGACCCTTGTACCTTGAAAAATTTAGACACTTATTTCAACATATGGGGAAACTTTTTTGAAGAAGGTTTCGCCACCACGTGGCTTCATCAGTCTTATACAAAGCAGAAGGTATAAAGGGAAAGGGGGAAATTTGAGGGAAACATTCCCCTCGCATGGAGTGATTGTTCAGTCCACAATCTTGTAGAAAGCCAGCGAGGGGGTAGCAGTGGGTTATAAATTATCAAAGAAGAAGCAGGACGGCGGGGGGGGGCATATGGACCATCCACTAATCCACAAGACCACTTTAAAATGGATGGGTTTCCCCTTACCCCGCCTCCCCTGATTCGCCTCACCTGACTACATATATAAGCCACGTTTAACCACCCTCTGCTGTCTTTTACAAAATTGAGGACTCAACACATCGACTCAAAGGGTGAGGGGCTGATTACCTCAAACTCCCCCTCTCCTTATACCTCCTGCTTTGATAAGACTGATGAACCACTGTGTGGCAAAACGTTTTTTTTAAAAAGATCCCCTATGCTGCATAAGTTCTCAATTCTTCAACTTCGTTTTTGGCAAGTGTCGATAATGGAAAATGGGAAATGTAATACCTTTTCAAGGCAGGGACAGGGCCTTGGCTCAAACTATTGCCAATAAGCCCCTTTCCCCAATGGGAAAATTTATGGGAAACAAAATTGCCGAAGCAATTCGTAGGCACTTGAACACAGATTTATTAATGAAAACCCAAAACGGTTTTTACAAAGGGGCGTTCCGTCTTACGAAAATTTTCAAAAATTTTTTTTCCCAAGTTTTTTGAGGAGGTAGATCATGGGAATGAAAATGATATTGTGATATGGACTTCAGTAAGGCTTTCGAAGTTTTCCCCAAACAAGGCTATAGGGAAAATTAAGGCACACGGGTAGGAGAATTTTTTTTTATGGATAAGGGATGGCTGACAAAAGGGAGCAAGAGTTTTGCATAAATGGGGGGAAAACAGAATGGGGGGGACGTCACAATGGGGTTCCCAGGGGTCAGTGTTTGGGCCCTTTTTTGTTACAAAATTTCATAAACGACATAAAGAGGGGAAAAAAAGCGACATAAGCAAATTTGCGATAAAACCAAAATAGGCCGTCCCATTCATTCAGTGAGGACACAGAGCACTCCCGGAAAGATTTTAATGACTGATGCAATGGGCGGAGAATGACAGATGCAGTTTAATATTGACAAATGCAAATTTTTTAAAAGTTGGGGCAGGTAAATAACCATGCCACATAAAACTAAATAAAGTAGACTTTAATCACGATTTTCAAAAGGATTTAGGAGTTCTGGTTACAGTAAACTAAAACCAAGCCCAACGGCATTAATGGTTCGCAATAAAAAACAGAATTTTTTGGGTTTATACTAAAGTATAATAATAAAATCCTCAGGTGTTTTTTCAACTCTAATTCCGGTTAGGGTCATTTAACATCTGCCAGTTCTGGTCACCGTATTTCAGAAGGATTAAATGCTCTGGAAAAAAGTAAGAGGAGGAGACAAAGTTATCCCCGTATCAGAAATTTCCCTATGAGGGAAAACTGAGGCCCTGAATCTCACTTCCCGAAAGGGTAGAATTTGGGGGAATATTGAGGTGTAAAATGGAAAACAGGAATAAATAAAGGGGAGTAAATAGCGTCTGAAAATTTCCAGCCAAAAGGGCTGCAGCTTGGTTTTTAAGTTGGAAAAAAATTCAGATTCAGGGAAGATAAGGAAAGCACTGGTTTTTGGGAATAAATTGTGGGTGAGTGGAAAAGCCCCGATACATTTTAGAAGCTAAAACGTTTGTAGTTTTAAAAAAAGGTTAGATAAATACACAGTGGGGGTGGGGGATGGAGTTGGACCCGATAGCTTGTGCTGCTGGGTTGGGGCCGTGCTCCCTCCTTGAGTGGAGGGGAAAAGATTGGGTAGGGGATTTTGGGGGGGGCCCTTTAAACCGGGGAGGGGCCATTGGGCTAATCCGGGGGGGCACATGGACCTGCTCCGCAGGGCAGAGGCCTGTTTCAGTGTTCCTTTTTCTTATGTTATGTTCTTGTCGTTTTTTCAAAAAACCCTTTTATCACACCGTTTTAACTTTGATGGTACTGTTTACCCCTTTTTAACTGTTTTTGGGACCCCTGATGGGACTGTTTTACCGTATGGACTGTTACCTCCTTGATAGTACTGTTTACCGGATGCTACTGTTGTAATTTGGGTGTACGTTTTTCCCCCGAGGTACGTTGTACCTTGATGGGGCCTTGTACCTTGATGTACGGTGCACCTCCCTTTTTGGTACCCTTGTACCTTATGGACTGTTTTACCTCCTTTATAGTACGTTTTTCTCCTTAAAGTACTGTTTACCTCCTTTATGGGACGTTGACCCCCTTCAGGTACTGTCGTACCCCCTTCATGACTGTTGCACCCCCCTTATGGTACCGTTGTACCTTGATGGGCTGTTTCAAAACCCCTGATGATTTTGTTGTACCTCCTTATGGTCGTTGTGCCCCTTATGGTACTGTTGTGCCTCCTTGATGGTACTGTTGTACCTCCTTCATGGTACTGTTGTACCTCCTTCATGGTACTGTTGTACCTCCTTCATGGTACTGTTGTACCTCCTTCATGGTACTGTTGCACCTCCTTGATGGTACTGTTGTACCTCCTTGATGGTACTGTTGTACCTCCTTGATGGTACTGTTGTGCCTCCTTGATGGTACTGTTGTACCTCCTTCATGGTACTGTTGTACCTCCTTGATGGTACTGTTGTACCTCCTTTATGGTACTGTTGTACCTCCTTGATGGTACTGTTGTACCTCCTTCATGGTACTGTTGTACCTCCTTCATGGTACTGTTGCACCTCCTTGATGGTACTGTTGTACCTCCTTGATGGTACTGTTGTGCCTCCTTGATGGTACTGATGTGCCTCCTTGGATGGTAATGCTGTACCTCCTTGGATAATAATGCTGTACCTCCTTGGATGGTAATGCTGTACCTCCTTGGATGGTAATGCTGTACCTCCTTGGATGATAATGCTGTACCTCCTTAGATGATAATGCTGTACCTCCTTGGATGATAATGCTGTACCTCCTTGGATAATGCTGTACCTCCTTGGATGATAATGCTGTACCTCCTTGGATGATAATGCTGTACCTCCTTGGGTGGTAATGCTGTACCTCCTTGGATGATAATGCTGTACCTCCCTGGATGATAATGCTGTACCTCCTTGGATAGTAATGCTGTAACAACTCTTTGGATGGTAATGCTGTACCTCCCTGGACGGTAATGCTGTACCTCCTTGGATGATAATGCTGTACCTCCTTGGATGGTAATGCTGTACCTCCTTGGATGGTAATGCTGTACCTCCTTGGATGGTAATGCTGTACCTCCTTGGATGATAATGGTGTACCTCCTTGGATGATAATGCTGTACCTCCTTGGATAGTAATGTTGTAACAACTCTTTGGATGGTAATGCTGTACCTCCCTGGATGGTAATGCTGTACCTCCTTGGATGATAATACTGTACCTCCTTGGATGATAATGCTGTACCTCCTTGGATGATAATGCTGTACCTCCTTGGATGATAATGCTGTACCTCCTTGGATGGTAATGCTGTACCTCCTTGGATGATAATGCTGTACCTCCTTGAATGGTAATGCTGTACCTCCTTGGATGATAATGCTGTACCTCCTTGGATGGTAATGCTGTACCCCTTGGATGGTAATGCTGTACCTCCCTGGATGGTAATGCTGTACCTCCCTGGATGGTAATGCTGTACCTCCTTGGATGATAATGCTGTACCTCCCTGGATGGTAATGCTGTACCTCCCTGGATGGTAATGCTGTACCTCATTGGATGGTAATGATGTACCTCCCTGGATGGTAATGCTGTACCTCCTTGGATGATAATGCTGTACCTCCCTGGTTTGGTAATGAGTACCTCCCTGGATGGTAATGCTGTACCTCATTGGATGGTAATGATGTACCTCCCTGGATGGTAATGCTGTACCTCCTTGGATGATAATGCTGTACCTCCTTGGATGATAATGCTGTACCTCCTTGGATGGTAATGCTGTACCTCCTTGGATGGTAATGCTGTACCTTCTTGGATGATAATGCTGTACCTCCCTGGATGGTAATGCTGCACCTCCTTGGATGCAAGCAAAGGGGAAATAATTTTCAAAGGACATTTTTCAGTCTTCCACCTTTAATTCCGAGAGAAGAGCGTCTTCCAGGCTCGACCACATCTGTATTCCAGCCCACACAACCTCCTCGCCCTACGTCTTCCAGGCTCGACCACCTCTGTATTCCAGCCCACACAACCTCCTAGCCCTATTTAACCGTCTTTCCGGGCCCCTGGACCACATCTGTATTCCAGACCACACAACCTCCTCGCCCTACGTCTTCCAGACTCGACCACCTCTGTGTTCCAGACCACACAACCTCCTCGCCCTACGTCTTCCAGACTCGACCACCTCTGTGTTCCAGACCACACAACCTCCTCGCCCTACGTCTTCCAGACTCGACCACCTCTGTGTTCCAGACCACACAACCTCCTCGCCCTACGTCTTCCAGACTCGACCACCTCTGTGTTCCAGACCACACAACCTCCCCTCCGCCCTACACCGTGTACTCTCCCCAGAACTCGACCACCTCTGTGTTCCAGACCACACAACCTCCTCGCCCTACGTCTTCCAGACTCGACCACCTCTGTGTTCCAGACCACACAACCTCCTCGCCCTACGCTAACCACTATTAAAACAGCAAAAAATTTAGGCTATACAACCATTATCCATTTTATAAAATTAGTTACACCAGAAATGTGATAGTACGTTATTCTATATAAGTAAAATTGTGGGAACAAATACTAGTTAGGTCTCCCTGTCGTATTCCATAAACCAATATGGTTTCGTAAATAGTGTAATATCTCTCAGTCTGAACTGGGAGATTTCAGTAAGGTAATGGTGTCCGTCAGGCTGGGCTGGGAGACTTCAGAAATATAATGGTGTCCGTCAGGCTGGTCTGGGAGACTTCAGAAATTTAATGGTGTCCGTCAGGCTGTTTTGGGAGACTTCAGAAATTTAATGGTGTCCGTCAGGCTGGTCTGGGAGACTTCAGTAAGGTAATGGTGTCCGTTAGGCTGGTCTGGGAGACTTCAGTAAGGTAATGGTGTCCGTCAGGCTGGTCTGGGAGACATGAGAAAGGTAATGGTGTCCGTCAGGCTGGTCTGGGAGACTTCAGTAAGGTAATGGTGTTCGTCAGCCTGGTCTGGGAGACATGAGAAAGGTAATGGTGTCCGTCAGGCTAAGCTGGAAGACTTAAGGAAGATAATAGTGTCCATCAGGCCTGGGCTGAGAGACTTCAATCAGGTAATGATGTCCGTCAGGCTGGGCTGGGAAACTTCAGTAAGGTAATGATGTCCGTCAGGCTGATCTGGAAGACTTCAGTAGAGGGATGGGTCTATCGTTAAGAATTCCACTATGGTTCAATAACTGCGGTAGCTTCAAAGGTCTCCTTTCAGCAGAGCTGGAGTTACTATTACTTGTGTGATGAGGATATCGTCAAGCATTCCACAATGGGTTTAGTAGCTACGTCAGCTTTAAAGATTTCTTTTCAAGTCCAGCCACAACGGCTGGGGCTGGCAGAGGCAGCCTTGCAAGTGTCTTCTAACCTTCTGCACCTAGAAGAGTACCCGTGTAACACCTCACTACCTCCACCATTAAAAAACTTTCCGTGTATATATCATTTCACTACTCTCTACCTTGGAAAAGTTTCCCTATATCACCTCACTACTTCCTGCCTTAGGAAAGTTACCGTGTATCACCAACTTTCTGCCTTGGAAAAGTTTCCCTATATCACCTCACTACTTCCTGCCTTAAGAAAGTCACCGTGTATCATCTCACTACTTTCTGCCTGAGAGAGGTGCCCGTGTACCATTTCACTACGCTTGTTTTAAGAAAGTACCTATGTTCAAGATGGACCTTAATAATTCTAAGTCAGTGCCTGAAGAGCCGAGTTGTGATGCCTACCTTGCACTGAGTGCGGCTATTGCTGCATCAACACAAGATCAAATCTGACATGTTTTCATTTCCTGTTCCTTCAATATAAACATTTTTCATTCTTAGTAAATATCTGGTGTGTGTGTGTCAGCTAGAGGAATTCCAGGTACTATGTCTAGTACAATGTTGTTGTCTAACATTCCATTTTATATTTTTAAGTCGAAATCTTCAAGGAGGATAATATTTTGGTGAGTATTTCTCAAGGGCGCAATTATTTATCTTTATGATCTGTTCATGGAATACCTCTGCCGTCGCCAACGTTAATTTGTCAACGAGGATAATTGCCAAGTTCTTGTTCTCCACTTCAAGACGAAGTACTTATACATCACTTCTGGACCTGAAAAGTTAGGTACAACAGTCTCTCAAATAAAGGCCCATTCTTCCTATATAAAATATAATTTTGTATCCGTATATGTAGTGTAGGGAACGTGGGTGAGGAAGAGATGGTAATACTTGTTTATAGCTGCTGTCTCAATATATGTCAATATATTTGTTTAATCTCCATGGGGAGGTGGAACAGAATTCTTCCTCCGTAAGCCATGCGTGTCGTAAGAGGCGACTACAATAAACCATACCACGGGCGGGGATAGAACCCGCGAACAGACTCATGAAACTCCAGACCAACGCGCTAGCCAATGGGCCAGATTTATGATTCTCTGATCACGGGTTCTATCCCCACCCGTGGTATGGTGTGTCTGCAATCGTGTCATTACGATTTCGTGAGTCAGGCGACTAAAATGCCGGGAGCAAGCGGCTGGTAACCCCTTCTCCTGTATACATTGCTCAAGTTAAAAAGAGAAACTTTCATTTTTCTTTTAAGGTCATCCTGCCTCGGTGGGATATGGCCGGTTTAATGAAAAAAAAATTGTTAATGGTGTCAGGATCATCAGCTCACAATCGCATAAATTATAAAGGACACATTACAAAAATAATTAAGAAACAAGAAGCTATAAGTGAGTTTAAGTAGAAGTTTGTAAGATTTATGTAGTTTTACAGGTTTGTGAGAAGGAAAGATTAGCAATCTTACCTGAGTGCGAACTATTTAACAGAGCGATAGTACTTCCTTAGATGGTTGTTGTCTAACAAATTATACCTTGTTCCTGGTATACAGACAATGAGAGGCAGACAATGCATCTTGGGTAACCTACCTACCAGTTCCTTAAGTCAGATCAGCCGGGCTACTGGTGAACACGCTGAACTGTGTAAAGCTAGCATCAACAGCCTTATTTTATTATGGCAACGTTTCGCTCTCCAGGAGTTTTGTCAAGCCTTGTTGAGCAGGCCATCGATCGGGAGCCCTGGTCCGGAAGCAAAACGTGGGGGGTTTCCTGACGCGGGTCACAGTCATATAATGACCAGCAGTTGGAGCTTTTGGTCATCTGACCGAGGCCTTCCACTGGCTTACCCCAAGACTTTTCAACTGCCTCCCAGCAGTTGAACAGTCTAGGCTCCTAAAACCATATCCGTGTAATCTCCAGGTTCGCTCCTTTCACACCATTATATACCAAGTCTTCTGTTCATACTTTTCTATTAATATACACTGTTTACCTTTACGAGACACCTCTTAGTACTGCTGCGGCCTCCGCAAGCTGATACACGAGATAAAATTATAAACATATGAACATAAGAATAAAGGAGTAAATCCTTCAGTCCTACAATGATCAAGTATGGTAATAATAATAATAATAATAATAATAATAATAATAATAATAATAATAATAATAAACAGCATGCAACATTTATACTGGCTGTGAACCCACTGCCCTTGGTACTTGGGGCAGAAAGAGAGCGTCTTCCAACATACTCTTAACATCATAAATATATCTCCCACTCCATATTTATGAAGAGATATATTTATGGACAGATAACAGTGACACTACACATTTTCAAGTCTTTGAAAATATGTTAATAAGCGATGTAACAAAACACATGAAATTACAACATTAATGCAACCCAGTACAACATGGATTTCGAGCGGGACGTCTTACCTCTAGCAACTAAACCATACCACGGGTGGGGATGGAACCCGCGATCAGAGAGTTATAAAACTCCAGACCGACGCTCTAGCCACTGAGCCAGCTGGTTACAGTGGTGACTATGCTAACCTTCCTATGGTGTATAAATATACCTAGTTGGATGAATCTTGTTTCTAGCCAGCTGACCCAGTGGCTAGTGCGTCGGTCTGGAGTTTTATAACTCTCTGATCCCGGGTTCTAACCCCGCCCGTGGTAAGGTTTGTTTACAATCGTGTCATTACGATTTCGTGACTCTAGCAACTGCTTGACAACCATGACATGATTTTGGACGTGGCTAAAACCTTCGACAAATGTGATAACGGTGTAATAGCGCACGCAACGAATTCAAAACGAATAACTGGAAAATTGGGCACAACAGATCTCAAGAGTAATAGTCAACAGTTAAATCAGAGACCTACACAGTAAAATCTCTTCCTCGAAGCACTGTACTCCCTCCAATTCTCTTTTTTATTCTAGTATATGGTAGAGACAGGTATATCTATGACATATCTGTAAATTAGTTTCGGAACCTTTTCTCTGGCATCCCTGCTCGAGACCAAACACTCTTGTTGATCAACCCGGCTTTTCCTGCCTGCGACCCGCAAGCCTACATAACCATCACAACCTTGGTGTCGCACTTCCTGCAGAAACTATTCCAGATTCCTCTTGAAAACGTATATATCTGTTTCGGCAATATTTCCTGTATCTACTGGAATAAGCTTTACACTTCCACATCTCTCATTACAGTTATGAGACTGTTTATTCGGGAACTGGTTTTCGAGTATTTTCCAAGTATATATTCTGAGGTCTCTCTCTCTCTCTCTCTCTCTCTCTCCTCCGCTCCTGGGAGTACATCCCGAATGCTTCTGAGGCATTTACAGTAATTAGAATTCATTCTACTTGGACAGTAACAGAGCTCTACATATTTTTCTGCTCTTACATCTGTCTGGCTTTGAAAACAGCTGTGAGCGCAGAATATGATACGAGAGGACAAGTGTCTGGAAGAGTAACATCACTGGTGTGACTTCTCTGGTTTTCAAAGGTCTCGTTATTCTACTTGTCATTTTCTTGGTTTTTTATGCATTTGTCTTACAGTGCACTCTAAACAAAGGCTCCCACCTCAGCTCATTTCAAAGCCCAGCCCTATCTAAGGTATACTACCCCCCACCCCCCAGGATGTGATCCACAATAGTTGACTAACACCAAGGTACCTACCTACTAACTGCTACGTGAATAGGGGCAGCAGCTGTAAGGACACATGGCCAACGTGTCCACCCATGCCGAGGATCTGAGCCGTGCTTTGCCAACCGAACCACGGGACACTCTTACTGCCATAATTCAAATATCAATCATAATATAACAAAAAGGTTAATTCCATTGGTCGCAGCCTAAACCATATCCACAACATATACATTCCAAGTCACAGATTATAAATCACAGTAAATTGTGACGAATGGAGGAACCTCCCCACTATTTAAGCTAAAATAATGTTCGGGAGTCTTAGGAACTCCAGCATAGGGAAGTTCCAGGAATGGTGGTTCTGCATTTTATATCCTGGGCACGTTTTAAGTTCTTCCGTACCTAAACAGTTGGAATTTTATCAGAGTTACACATCATGTTAGTTTCCCGTGACCTCTGGAAGAATTTTGTTGATATCTGCTTGTAAGTTCCTGTGTCTTCTAATAAAGTAACCTTCGTACTAATGGTTAGTGCTTCTTTTCTCTCTCTCTCACTCGCATGAAAATGAGACACGGAAAAGTTGCCAAGACTGTGCCTTACACTACTGAACTTTTTACACTCTTATCACTAAATTTTGCTTTGTTTACCACCACGCTGTTTCTTAATTACCACTTTGTGTGTTCTGTTTATTAGAAATTTAAATAGCCATTTCCGTACTTTTTCTGTTATGCCTATTGACCTCGTTTTATAAGCTATCACTCAATGGTCGCATCAGTAAAATGATTTTGCAATCTGCATTGTGCTTTCTTCTATCAGGATCTTACTGCCTCTAATGCTGTACTCTCCTGGGTTCTGGAGTTGTAGCTCTCAATAAAACTAGAAATTTGCCTTCTTAGCGCCCTCTCCAAGAGTTTTGTGTGCGATGTTAGTATGAGCGGCCTGTAGTTTATTGCCATCGCTCGACTGCCTGTTTTGTGAATTGAAGACGTCCGCAGTTTTCATGGACTCGGGAATTCCACTTGCCTAAACTTTTTCTCCTTCCTGCCCCTAGCATCCTTGCTAGTGGCACTCTGCATTGTTTATAAATATTCCATTCCAAAGGCAGGGTCCAGAAGCCGAGTACATGGACTTGCATTCTGCAGAATTTGTGTCAATATTAGCTATGCAATTTGAAAGGTGGGCCAACACTAGAGTTTGCAAAAAAAAAGTAACATCCATGGAAGAGGTAAGAACTTTCCCGACCAATCTAAACAAGGTTATCAGTGAGCTACTATAAACAACACCAGGGTCAAAGACAAATGAAATACTCGGATGTTTAACAAACATTCTGGCTTTTTTACCGCAAAAAGAAACGGGCAAACTAAGAGGATGAGGATGAAGAGAAGGATGACGATGAGGATGAGGAGGAGAAAGTAGGGGAACCATAGTCTTAGCAGTGAGCTACCGCGTGGAAATATTTAGGCTGACAAGGAGCAAGCCAAGGACGGAGGGCAGAGCAGCGTTGTGTGCCCCTCACCTGCACCTGGCACCAGCCAACACTCATCAAATATAAGAGAGCTTCTGGAACGACACCATTCTCTTGACGACTGTGTCAAACCTTATCTGCTGACATAACACCCTTCCTCACAACTCTTACTCCCTTCCTCCCCTGCTGACACCACCACCTGAGGGACCTCCCCTTGCTGAGACCACCTTCCTGAGGGACCTTCCCTACCGACACCACTTCCTGGAGAACCTCGTGCTCCTCTCCCTACTGACACCACTCCCTGAGGACCTTTCCCTCCCCCTACTGACACCACTCCCTGAGGACCTTTCCCTCACCCTACTGACACCACCTCCTGAGGCTGACACCACCACCTGTACTTGTGTAGTATGCTTAGATAATCCCAGCTACGTTATAGATAGGCTCCTTGCTAGCTATAACGTAGCTGGGATTATCTAAGTATAGCACACAAGTAGACAGTAACACTACTGAAACTGAGACTGACACCACCAACTGAGGCTGACACCACTTGAGGCTGACACCACTTGAGGCTGACACCACCTGAGGCTGACACCACCTGAGGCTGACACCACTTGAGGCTGACACCACCTGAGGTTGACACCACCTGAGGCTGACACCACCTGAGGCTGACACCACCTGAGGCTGACACCACCTGAGGCTGACACCACCTGAGGCTGGCACCACCTGAGGCTGACACCACTTGAGGCTGACACCACCTGAGGCTGACACCACCTGAGGTTGACACCACCTGAGGCTGACACCACCTGAGGTTGACACCACCTGAGGCTGACACCGCCTGAGGCTGACACCACCTGAGGCTGTGTCGACACCACTTGAGGCTGACACCACCTGAGGCTGGCACCATCTGAGGCTGACACTACCTGAAGCTGACACCACCTGAGGCTGACTCTATCACTGTCACGTGTTTCAAGATGAATTTTCTCTAAGGATACTGACAAACAACTTTTTTATAGTTCAGCACCACCTGTGAGTGTCAGCACCACCTGTGAGTGTCAGCACCGCCTGTGTCAGCGCCACCCGTGAGTGTCAGCACCACCTGTGATCTATCGGGCGTACCCCTAGTGCCCACCTGGCACCCAAGGAGATATCTCTACTTTCTTCTCGTATCTTTTGTATATTTCTTGACCATGGTGAGGAATAGTGATTATATATGTGTGTGTGTACTCACCTAGTTGTACTCACCTAGTTGAGGTTGCGGGGGTCGAGTCCGAGCTCCTGGCCCGCCTTTTCAATCCTACTAGGTCACCTCAATCTAAACCGTGAGTTTTACATACCTTGCTTAAAGCTATGTAGGGACCCTCCCTCCACTTATCGCCCCCAAAACATTCCACTTACTACTACTCTGGGCTAAAGAAAACTTCTAACATCCCTGTGATTCATCTGTGTTTTCAACTTCCAACTGTGTCCCCCTTTGCCCACCTGTAAATTCCCTCAGTTTTTTTATGTCGTTATCATGTCCCCCCTATCTCTCCTGTCCTCCAGTGTCGTCAGGGATTTCCTTAACCTTCCTAGTAGGGAACATCCCTTTCTTACCTCTGGGACTGTCCTTGTTGCAAATCTTGTTGTGTGTGGGGTGTGTGTGTGGTGTGGGGGTGTGTTGTTGTGTGTTGTGGGGTGGCGTGTGTGCGTGTGTGTTGTGCATGTATGTGTGCATGTGTGTGTTGGTGTGTGTGTGTGTGTTGTGTGTGTGTGTTTTATGTGTGTGTGTGTGTTGTATTGTGTGTGTGTTTGTGTTGTGTGTATGTATGTGTGTGTGCATGTGTGTGTGTGTGTGTGTGTTTTGGTGTTGTGTGTTGTGGTGTATGTATGTGTGTGTGGGTAGTGTGTGTGTGTATGTGTATGTGTGTGTGTGTGTATGGGGTGTATGTGTATGTGTGTGTGTGTGTGTGTATGTGTGTATGTGTGTGTGTGTGTGTGTATGTGTGTATGTGTGGTGGTTATGTGTGTGCGTATGTGTGTGCGTGTGTGTGTGTATGTGTGTGTGTGTGATGTGTGTGGTATGTGTGTGTTGTGTTTTTGTGTGTGTGTGTATGTTGTGTGGTGTGTGTTTTGACTCACTTTTGGTTGCGGGGTCGAGTCCGAGCCCCTGGCTCCTGTGTGTGTGTGTTGTGTTTTGGTGTGTGTGTGGTGGTGTGTGTATGTGTGTATGTGTGTATTCGTGTGTGTGTGTGTATGTGTGTGTGTGTGTGTGTTTTTGTTACCATTTTGTCCTGGGCACATGTCGATTAGACCACTAGGCCTTTTGTATGTGTGTGTGTGTGTGTGTGTGTGTTGTGTGTGTGTGTGTGGTGTGTGTGTGTGGGGTGTTGGTGTGGTGTCGTGTGGTGTGTGTGCGTGGTGCGTGTTGCGTTGCGTGTGCGTGTGTTTTGTGGTGCGTGTGCGTGTGCGTGGTGCGCGTGTGCGTGTGTTGTGTGTTTGTGTGTGTGTGTGTGTGTGTGTGTGTGTGTGTGTGTGTGTGTGTGCGTTTTGTGTGTGTGTGTGTGTGGGGTTGTGTTTGTGGGGTGTGTTGTGGTGTGTGTGTGTGTGTGTGTGTGTGTGGGGTGGTGTGTGTGTGTGTGTGTGTGCCATGTGCCATATTACCTTCACCCGGGGCTTGCCACACAAAAGTATGACAGATGATGCAACTAGACAACCAAAAAACCCAAGGAAACAGTGCACCCAACAATGAAAGTAAAGGCACATGTCAGGTGGGGTGGGGGTATCGGGCACTCAACAGTAACGGCCTTTAAATCGTGTACACAAAGGGTGTTTTGGATCACATAAAGGCCGCGTAGAGAGCAGCCTCCACCTCCAGAGGCAGAGAATAATTCGAATGGCACCTCCCACTTGCAAGACATGATGACACTCTAACCTGTTAGCAGTACCCATCTCACATTCCTAAAGATCCGTCCATATCTCCAGGGAATTCACAGCCTTTAAACAGGTGATGGGGTTCCCCAATTTGAAGCCCAAGGGACCCTTAAAGCATGGTCAACCTACTCTTGTTAGCAATAACTTTTTGCAGTTCCCAAAAACAAAACAAAATGCTAACCACTCGTCAACAAGGCAGTGTGCAACTACCCAAGAAAAGATAATTGTGTTTTCCCAGCCCATCATCGCAGGGAAACAGAGGGGACCCCAAAAAAAATTTCCCGAAAAAGAGAAAATTGCTCAAGGTGGCAAAAAAGTCGAAGTAAACGAGGGGCAACAGAATAATTTCAATGATGACACGTTCTATCAAAAATGAGGCCACAGCCCAAGCACAAAGAGACGCGCACCAACAAGGGAACAATAGTCGTCAAACAACAATGAGGAGACCCCATCCTGGACAACTAATTTTTCCAGAATCAGAAGTCTACAAGCTTAGTGTCATTTTTTAGCGGATCTGCATAAGGTTTCACGAAATTTAACCCAAACACTCAAAGAGATTGTAAATCCAGTAATTGGACATCGCATCAATCTTTTTTCGAGTTAACAACCTTCGTCCAAAAACTGCCCTTTTGTGTGTGTGTGTGGGTTGTGTTGTGTGTGTGTGTGTGTGTGTGTGTGAGTGTGTGTGTGTGTGGTGTGTGTTGTGTGTGTGTGTATTTGTGGGTGGTGTGGGTGTTGTGTTGTGTGGTTGTGTGGTGTGTGTATGTGTAGTGCGTGTGTGTGTGTGTTTTTGTTGTGTTGGTGTGTGGTGTGTGGTTTTTTGTGTATGGCGGTGTGTGTGTTTGTTGTGTGGGGTGTTGTGGTGTGTGTGTATGTGGGGGTGTGTGTGTGTGGTTGGGGGGTGTGTGGTGTGGTTTGTGTGTGTGTGTGGGGTGTTTGTGTGTTTGTGGTGTGTGTGTGTGTGTGTGTGTGTGTGTGTTTTGTGTTTGGTGTGTGTGTGTTGTGTGTGTGTGTGGGTTTTGTGGGGGGGGGGGGGGGGGGTGTGGTTTGTGGTGGGTTTGTGTGTGTGTGTGTGTTGTGTGTTGGTGTGTGTGTGTGTGTATGTGGTGTTGGTTTTTGTGTGTGGTTTTGTTTGTGTATGTGGTTGTGGTGTGTTGGGGTTGTGTGTGGTGTGTGGGGGGGGGGGGGGGGGGGGGGGGGGGGGGGGGGGGGTGTGTGTGTGTGTGTGTGTTTTGGGATGTTATGTGCGGGGGTGTGTGTTTGGGGTGGTGTGTGTGTATGTTGTGTGTTGTGTTTGGGGTGTGTGTGGTGTGATGTGTTGTGAGTGTGTGTGTGTGTGTGTGTGTGTGTGTGTGTGTGTGTGTGTGGTGTACTCACCTAGTTGAGGTTGCGGGGGTCGAGTCCGAGCTCCTGGCCCCGCCTCTTCACTGATCGCTACTAGGTCACTCTCCCCGAGCCGTGAGCTTTATCATACCTCTGCTTAAAGCTATGTATGGATCCTGCCTCCACTACATCGCTTCCCAAACTATTCCACTTACTGACTACTCTGTGGCTGAAGAATACTTCCTAACATCCCTGTGATTCATCTGTGTCTTTAGCTTCCAACTGTGTCCCCTTGTTGCTGTGTCCAAACTCTGGAACATCCTGTCTTTGTCCACCTTGTCAATTCCCCTCAGTATTTTGTATGTCGTTATCATGTCCCCCCTATCTCTCCTGTCCTCCAGTGTCGTCAGGTTGATTTCCCTTAACCTCTCCTCGTAGGACATACCTCTTAGCTCTGGGACTAGTCTTGTTGCAAACCTTTGCACTTTCTCTAGTTTCTTTACGTGCTTGGCTAGGTGTGGGTTCCAAACTGGTGCCGCATACTCCAATATGGGCCTAACGTATACGGTGTACAGGGTCCTGACGATTCCTTATTAAGATGTCGGAATGCTGTTCTGAGGTTTGCTAGGCGCCCATATGCTGCAGCAGTTATTTGGTTGATGTGCGCTTCAGGAGATGTGCCTGGTGTTATACTTACCCCAAGATCTTTTTCCTTGAGTGAGGTTTGTAGTCTCTGACCCCCTAGACTGTACTCCGTCTGCGGCCTTCTTTGCCCTTCCCCAATCTTCATGACTTTGCACTTGGTGGGATTGAACTCCAGGAGCCAATTGCTGGACAGGTCTGCAGCCTGTCCAGATCCCTTTGTAGTTCTGCCTGGTCTTCGATCGAGTGTATTCTTCTCATCAACTTCACGTCATCTGCAAACAGGGACACCTCAGAGTCTATTCCTTCCGTCATGTCGTTCACAAATACCAGAAACAGCACTGGTCCTAGGACTGACCCCTACGGGACACTGTTGATCAAAGGGGCCACATGACCCAAGCACGTAAGAGCAGCGCTTCCTACAAGGACCTAAGTAGTCCACTCCCTGTGGGGATGGACTTGTGTGTGTAATGTGACTGTGTTGTGTGCTGTGTGTGTAGTCTAATGTGTGTGTATTTGTGTTTTTCTGCAGGTTGTGTTTGGTTAAGTGGTATTTAGTAATCGTGTGTGTGGTGTTGTTATTCAGTAATTGTGGTGATATTGTTGGGAATTCTTGTTTCTGAGTTGTATTTGTGTGCAACACTGTTGTGTGTGTGTGTTGTGTGTTGTGAGTGTGTGTGTGTGTGTGTGTGTGTGTGTGTGTGTGTGTGTTGTGTGTGTGTGTGGGTGTGTGTTTTAATATGTTTCACATTAACCATGTGAAAAAAACTAGTGAAATTCCAAGCGATTTCTTGATTTCTCATACCATATATATATATATATATATATATATATATATATATATATATATATATATATATATATATATATATATATATATATATATATAATGTCGTGCCGAATAGGCAAAATTGGTTAATTAACAAGAACTCATTTAAAATTAAGTCCTTTCTAAAACTTTCTCTTATACGTTTAATGTAAAAATTAATAATTTTACACCAAAAGTATCTTAGAAAACTTACCTAACCTTATTTTAACAACCGCAATTTAACTTAGCCTAATCCAACTAAATATATTTTAGATAAATTTACAATAATTTAATAATAAACAAACAAAATGAAATATATTTTTTTTCGTTAGGTTGAAAATGATTTTTGCGAAATTATTGCATACACAAATTTTCGCTTGCCTTATTCGGCAAAAAGAGCGTTGCTGTTTAAGCCAAAATCGCAAGTCTTACCTATTCGGGACGAGATATATATACTGAGTCGACCTTAATACCTATTTTAGGGATAATATGTTAGGTGGTAAACAGTCACCTAGCAGGTGATTGTGCTCCTGTGTGGCCTTGTTCTCTCTTCTTCGCCTACTGCTTATTATTGGCCATTTACTTATACTGTTTTATTAAGACACTCTTCATCTGGGACGTAGAAACAAGGTAAGTGTTACTTTACTTCACCTTTCCTTGTGATTCTCAGTAGTGTATATTTATTCTCGTCTATCTGAAAACGTCTGAATGTTTGTGACTGCAGCCACTGCCACCACCCAGGAGCCATGGTTGACTCACCACAGCCACAGATTGACAGCCTTCCTCAGCTCACACACTGAAAGTCCGGGAATCGATCCACGACACGGGGGAAATGTTGGGCATGTTTCTCTACACCTGCTGCCCATGTTCACCTAGCAACAAATAGATACCTTGGTGTTACTCCCCTTACAGCTGATGCCCATGTTCTCCTTCGTAGTAAATAGGTACTTGGGTGTTAGTCCCCTTACACCTACTGTCCCTGTTCTCCTTGGTAGTACATATGTACCTGGGTGTTAGTTAACTGGTGTGGGTCGCATCCTGAGGGAGAACCCAATGGAAATAAGACAGTCTCCGATGATGTACTGACCTCTACTGGGTTATCCCGAGTGGCTAACCCTCCGGGTTAAAAATCCGAACAAAATCTTATATTACCTTAGCAAGAGCTCCAGCAGAGCTAGCAATGTAACATATGTGTTTGTAATGTACAACCTCTTAAACCGAGTAAAAATAATAAAATCCTGTATAACGGTGTTCTTTTTCACTGTGTGAAACACAACGTTCGCAGCGTCTACGGACACTCATGAGCTGCATACGTTGGTGCATGCGGCTAGGATCAACAGCCTGCTTGGTCATGACGGTCAGCAACACGGTCTAGCCTAGGCCGGGCCGCGGCGGCAATGACCCCGGAATCTAAAGTAAAAGGACACAAGTCTACCAACATTAAAGTAAAAGGACACAAGTCTACCAACATTAAAGTAAAAGGACACAAGTCTACCAACATTATTACGACGCCGGAATCATCGAAAGGTAAACAAAATCCATACACTAAGATGTGTATACAACAATGTATATATACTGAGAGTTTATTTTAACCCTTATTTTAAAAATAAAAGTATTCCTGCCAGGCGGTGAAGGGGTGACATAAAGCCTTTAATGACCTTCGTTTAGTCGATAAGCTTTAAACCCCATTAATCAATTAATTTCAACCATATTCATGGTGTGGTCTACCGCGAGGGTGAGTCCAGTGTTGAGGTTACCTTGCCTCGTTCCATCCTGTGGAATGCAGGACGTCATAACATTCTTTCTTATTTACTGAACTATAACACTTTTTGGGTGGAAATATTTGCAGGTCTACATATGCCTTCAGTCTGGGAATTACGGCATCACTTTGGTCTTATATGCATGGTCACTGGTCTTCTCAGGCTGCCCATATTAGCCAACAACCCAACAATAGTGCCAACGCATTTGGACTGCCTGTTGACTGTGATTTATGGGGCTTGTATCAGGGGGTTACTTGCGGGTCACTGCCCCCCTTTCCCCGCGACCAGGTCCCAGACCAGGCCTTCTGGTTGCTGACATGTGATCAGGATGTTGATGCCCGCCGCCCACAGTCCAATGTGCACACCACAACCCAGCTGATCATGAATTTTCTATAGGAATTTATCGAGTTCCCTCTTGAAGACAGCTTAGGGTCTGTTGGTAATATTCTCCTTATCCACGATGATTAAACTTATTGAGTTTTCTCGGCGTACTCATCGCGCCCATTTTTTTCAATCGAAGTATCTTGGTTTTACAATATTTCCCGAATATTCCAGCTGTAGATTATGGCGTATCTTTTACGCTTCTGTTTTAAGGTGAACAGTTCAAGAAACTTCGAGCACTCCCAGTAATTCCAGTGCGTGACTGAGTTTATACGAGCTACGAAAGTGGCCCGGTGGTCTGGTGGCTAAAGCTTTCGCTTCATACACGGAGGGCCCGGGTTCGATTCCCGGTGGGTGGAAACATTTCGACGTGTTTCCTTACACCTGTTGTCCTGTTCACCTAGCAGCAAATAGGTACCTGGGTGTTAGTCGATTGGTGTGGGTCGCATCCTGGGGGACAAGATTGAGGACCCCAATGGAAATAAGTTAGACAGTCCTCGATGACGCACTGACTTTCTTGGGTTATCCTGAATGGCTAACCCTCCGGGGTTAAAAATCCGAAGAAAATCTTATCTTCTCTATTCACCTACCTTGAAGGGGCTATTATATAGCAATATTTCAGTAGAGAGAGGACGAGTGACCTAAAGTTGTCGTCATTGTCATATCTTTTGCTTTGAAAGTTCTAGTTATCCCCTTTCATCACTACTCGCAAGTTTCTCACATTAAACTTGCGCTCTACTGAGTGATATGAGTTTATTTTGTACTCTGAACTCGTTGTTTATTTCCTTAGTTTTACAATAACGTAGTAACTGAAATTTGTCCTCACAGAACATCACATTGTTGTCAGTGTTCCACTGCAAGACTTGGTTAATATAAGCTTGGAGGTTCACCGTGTCTACTATAGATGTCATTCTCATATATATTCTTGAATCGTCTGCAAAGACTGATACGGCTATGGTTTACCTGTCGCTGTTGAACATGAGAATAAAAACAGAGAAGTGGGGCGAGTACTGTGTCTTGAGGAACAGAACTGTGGCAGCCTCTGATTTCAATCTGTTTACTGTTACTCTACGTTAACTAGTGACTATAACGAGAATATAACTAGGTGAATGAAGTAGGAGAGTATAATATACCTTAGCGAATAGAAAGAAGGTAAATATAAAAAAGCGACTATTAGAAAGGCGAGTACAAAAAGGCGAGTACAAAAAGGCGAGTATAAAAAAAAAGAGTATAAAAAGGAGAGTATAAAAAGGTGAGTAAGAAGGTGAGTATTATGATAAAAGATGACTAGAGCCAGGAATCACTAGATCAGAATAATAGGCTGTGTATTCCTGTCTTGCTGTTATGTTTCAGGCGGTAATTTGTGAGGAAGGTGACGAAGAATGAGAGAAGACCGGCAGAGGAGATACTGAGTCATGCACGAGAGAACATAGGTGTAGTGGGTGGTGCTGGTGTGGGAGAGTGACTGGTGGAGTGGCTGGCTGAGTGGGTGGTGGGGTGGGTGGTCGAGTGGGTGGTGGAAAGCGTGGGTGAGGGAGAGGGCTGTAGAGGAAAATTCTATTTCCTTTCCTGGTAGTGCAGGCAGGTTCTGCCCCTGACAGCCTCGTACCTCCACACTGCTTCGCCCATCTCTACTATTACATTCAAAGGAGAGCCCTAGCTCTTAGGCGACACACACAGCCTGGAAAAACCTGGAGTTTACTTGAAGTCACTTCCGGAAACCACAGCCCCCGCACCCCGAACCCAGACCAGGCCTCCTAGTTGCTAATCTGTTCGGTCTAGTTGTTAGTGCCCTCCGCCCACAGTCCAACGTATGCACCACAACCCAAATGATCAGGAACTATTTTGAGTAATCTAACGAGTTCCCTCTTGAAGACAGCTACGGGTTTGTTGATAATTTCCCTTATGCATGGAAGGAGGATGTTGAAGAGTCCAGGTCCCTTAACACTTGTTGAGCTCTCTCACAGTATACTCATGTCCGCGCTTTTCAATGAGGGTATCCTACAAGTCTCTTGTGCTCATTAGTAGTAATTTCGGAGTGCAGGTAACTTCCAATAACTTCCTGGTGTAGATTATGATGTATCTCTCTTACGTTCTAAAGAGCACAGTTCTAGGGATTTCAAGCACTCCTTGTAATTTAGATGCTTGACTGAGTTTATACAAGCTGTGAACGTTCTCTATATTTTCCAGCTCAGCAATTTCGCCTGCCTTAAGGCAGCTGTTAATACACAGCAATACTTCAACCTGGATAAAACGAGTGACCTACAGAGAATCATCACTGGCTTGACATCCCCTGTTTTGAAGGTTCTAGTTATCCAACCTATCATTTTTTCATGTAGTTGCTATAATAACATCGTTGTTCTCCTTGAAGATATTGTGACATTATCACTCCCAGTGGTCTGAGGTTGTCTTGTACTCTGATCTTGTTTTTATTTCCTTCATTCTTCCACAGTGTAACAACTGAAATTTATCCCTCACTAAACATAATGCTGTTGTTAGTGGCTCACTGGAAGACTTGGTTTATATCAACTTGGAGGTTCGCTGGGTCGTCAATGGATGCCACGTTCATACAAATTCTAGTATTTTCTGCAAAGGGTGATACAGTGCTAAGATTGATGTCCCTATGTCAGAAATGAGATTGAGGAAGAGGAGTGGGGCAAGTAACATGCCTTGAGAGACAAAACTTTTCACTGTAGCAGTCCCTGATTTCACTCCGTTTACTAATACTCTTTGGGTTCTGTTTGTGAGAAGTTAAAAGACCTGCCCACCTGCCCATTTTTCCCCTTTTCAAGTATTGTGTGTGAAATTACCTCATGGTCGCACTTAAAGGTTTTTGAAAAGTTAGTGTATACTATATATGCATTTTGACTGTCTTTAGGAGCATACAAGACCATGTCGCAATGGTCCAGCAGATGAGAAGGGCAGAAGCGACCAGTTCTGAACCTATTTTGACCTGGGTTGAACGACTGCTAGAATTCCATATGCTTGGTAATCTTGTTTCTTTAGACTCTTTCAAAGATCTTGACAATGTGGGATGTCAGGGGGATTGGTCAGGTTGAATTTCTTGAACGAAGAGCTCCTCTAAACATCAAAAGTCAGTCAGATCCTCCTGGTCATGTCTCGTCTTGTTTGTTCAATAAAGACAAATTCCAACTACTCCGTTATGGAAAACTGGAGGAGAAAATAACTAGAACTGAGTATACTACAAACTCTGATCATGAGATGAGGATGATAAAGCTAGAGCAGGAACAAACGAAAACGAGCAAAGGGAAGAAATTAACCTAGAAGAAATTGAACAAGAGACCTAACTGACTTTAGTACAAATCCCATACTTTTCGAAAAAGAAATGGAAAACATGCCCACTCAATCTGCACCGAGACCAGATTCATGGAATGCTCTATTTATAAAGTGCAAAGTACCACTAGCACGAGCCCTCAGTATTCTTTGGAGAAAGAGCTTAGATCTAGGTGAAATACCGGAGGCCTTAAAGAGTGCAAACATAGCTCCTAACCTCTCACATCATAAAAATCTTCGAAAGAGTGATGAGACGGCAGATGACAAATTTCATGGAGCAGCACATCCAGCACAGCCCGAACCAGCATGGTTTTAGAGCAGGACGATCATGTCTGTCACAGCTGCTGAACCATTATGACAGAATTACGGATGCACTGGAAGACGACCAAAACGCAGATGTGATTTACACAGATTTTGCAAAGGGGTTTGACAAATGCGATCATGGAGTGATAGCGCACAAAATGAAGGCCATGGGCATTACGGGGAAGGTAGGCAGATGGATTTTCGATTTCCTAACACACAGAACACAAAAAGTAGTAGTGAACAGGGCAAGATCCAGCATCAGCGAGGTCAAAAGCTCAGTGCCCCAAGGCACTGTCCTGGCACCTCTGCTGTTTCTCATCCTCATAGCAGACAGACAAAAACACCCAGCACACTTTTGTATCATCACTTGCGGATGACACTAAAATAAGCATGAAAGTCAGTACGGTAAAGGACACTGAAAAAGTACAGGAAGACATAAACAGGGTTTTCCAGTGGGCAGTGGAAAACAACATGACGTTCAATGGTGATAAATTCCAGCTGCTTAGGTATGGAAAGAACGAAGAACTCAAAAGGAGCACTATATACAAAGCTCAAGGTCACCAAACAGAACGTATGGGACACGTAAAAGACCTAGGAATAATTATGTCAGTGGACCTTTCTTTTAAAGACCATAACAAGACAAAGATCACGACTGCCAGGAAGATGACGGGGTGGGCATTGAGAACTTACAAAACAAGGGAAATAATGCCGATGATAACACTCTTCAAATCGCTAGTGCTCCCTCACTTTGAATACTGCTCAGTGCTGACAGCCCTGTTCAAGGCAGGAGAAATATCGGAGCTGGAACAAATACAGCGATCGTTTACTGCTCACAGTGAGCCTGTAAAGCACCTAAACTACTGGGAACGCCTGCAAGTCTTGAACATGTATTCACTGGAGCAGAAGAGAGAGAGGTACACGATAATATATACCTGGAAGGTACTCGAAGGCTTGGTCCCAAATCTGCACACTGCCATAACAGCATATTGGAGTGAGAGATATGGGAGGAAGTGTAAAATAAACCCAGTGAGGAAGCAGGGGTGCGGTGGGGACAATAAGGGAGCATTGTATCAACATCCGGGGTCCCAGACTATTCAACATCTTACCAGAAGATATCAGAAACACGGCTGGAACAAGTGTAGAAGCCTTCAAGAGGAAACTGAACAAGTATCTTCACCAGGTGCCAGATCAACTAGGCTGTGATGGATATGTGGGGCAGTGGGCCTCCAGCAGCAACAGCCTGGTTGACCAGGCAAGCACCAGACGAGTCTGGCCCATGGCCGGGCTCAGAGAGTACTCTCTCGAAGCTCTTCAAAGGTATATCAAAGGTAACAGAGCGGAAAAATAATGTGAGGGACCTGGGAGTGGTAATGTCTGAGGATCTCACTTTCAAGGATCACAACAATGCCACTCTCACAACTGCAAGGAAAATGATAGGATGGATAATGAGAACATTCAAAACAAAAGATGCCAAGCCAATGATGATCCTTTTCAAATCACTTGTTCACTCTAGGCTGGAATATTGCTGCACATTAACATCACCGTTCAAAGCCGGTGAAATTGTAGCTCTAAAGAGTTTACCTGGAGTTTACCTGGAGAGTGTTTCGGGGGTCAACGCCCCCGCGGCCCGGTCTGAGACCAGGCCTCATGGTGGATCAGGGTCTGATCAACCAGGCTGTTACTGCTGGCCGCACGCAAGCTGACGTACGAACCACAGCCCGGTTGGTCAGGTACTGACTTTAGGTGCCTGTCCAGTGCCTTCTTGAAGACAGCCAGAGATGTATTGGTAACCCCCCTTATGTATGCTGTGAGGCAATTGAACAGTCTTGGGTCCCGGACACTTACTCTGTTGTCTCTCAATGTACTCGTGGCGCCCCTGCTTTTCATCGGGGAAATGTTGCATCTCCTGCCGAGTCTTTTGCTTTCATAGGGAGTGATTTTCGTGTGCAGGTTTGGTACCAATCCCTCCAGGACCTTCCAAATGTATATTATCATGTATCTCTCCCGCCTGTGTTCGAGGGAGTACAGATCAAGGACCTTCAACCGTTCCCAGTAGTTTAGGTGCCTTATCACACTTATGTGTGCCGTGAAAGTTCTTTGTACACTCGAGTGTACAGAGAACCTTTACTGCACATCAAACACCTCAACTACTGGGAACGCTTGGAAGCACTTGACTTGAACTCGCTGAAACGCAGGCGAGAGAGAGATATCATAATCTACACTTGGAAAATCCTGGAAGGAATGATCCCGAATCTGCACACAAAAATCACTCCCTACGAAAGTAAAAGACTGGGCAGGTGGTGCAAAATACCCCCAATGAAAAGTAGGGGTGCCATTCGTACACTAAGAGAAAACACCATTAGTGTCCGGGGCCCAAGACTGTTCAACACCCTCTCACCATGCATAAAGGGAATTATCAATAGGGCCCTGGCTGCCTTTAAGAGGGAGCTGGACAGATACTTTCAAGTCGGTGCCAGATCAGCCAGGCTGTGGTTCGTACGTTGGCCTACGTGCGGCCAGCAGTAACACCCTGGTTAATCGGGCCTTGATCCACCGGGAGGCCTGATCGTGGACCAGGCCGTGGGAGCGTTGATCCCAGGAATACCCACCAGGTAGACCTCCCAGTTCCCTCAGACTCTCTAACATCTTCCTCTCTCCTCAACACCTTGAATCACTCACATAATATCAATTGTATTCTTCCTTCAATTTCTGTATTCCTCATCCCACATACATCTCCCCTCACTGCTCTTGTCAGTCTCTCCTCCTCCTATCTTAATGCTTCCTCTCCTAGATCCACCTCTTGTTGCACTACACAAATTTGCTTTTAATTTCATTCAATTTTTACCGTAGCCTCTTTCACATTTCTCTCGATTTTTCCTTTAGTTTTTTGTTTTTCTTTATGTATCCTAAGCTCCATAGTGTGTAGTCTTCAATGCTACATCATTGTTATCTCTTGAGTCGGGCCTGTATAGCCCTTGTGGCTTAGCGCTTCTTTTTGATTATAATAATAATAATAATAATCTTGAGTCGGTCCTCATCTCATACCCTTTAACTTTCCTCACCCTCTATGCTAGGTTTCCTCGTTTGGTGTGTTGTAAAATTAATCTCAATACCTTTGTCCGTTTTTACTGCACCTCACTCTCCCTTGCCCTCGCCCACTACACAACACCTGCTCCGTTATTTAACACATAGCTGAGTCACTCAAATTTGGTCTCATGTGGGATTTTTTTTTTCAGCATTTCCCACACTCTCACACAGATCAGTGATGCTTCTCTTCACCTCCTGCTTCCTGGACTGGACATTCATCATATCTTTTATTTACAGATCTTTAATTTCAAGGCTCCTCTTATAGATCTGATA
>NC_069410.1:5424590-5449593 GCF_026875155.1 Cherax quadricarinatus | reverse complement strand
CCGGTGATGCTCTTTGACTCTTTCATGCCCTCCTCCCCACTTATTTGTTTTTCCCTCGCATTTGTAAAACCAACCCTTCATTTCCCTTTTCCAACACTGTGGTTTGGGGGCCTGTGAGGGGGGAACCCTGTAGATTGTGTGTATGTTGTGTGTGTGTGTGTGTGTGTGTGTGTGTGTGGTGTGGGTGTGTGTGTGGTTTGGATGTGTGTGTGGTGTGTGTAAGGGGTTTACCCCACCTTTTCAAGTGGTTTTGGGACAGGAGGGTTCGCTTGCGTGTTGAAGTCCCTCTTTTGTTGAAGCTGGCCTCCCTTTTGGGTAGTCCCCTCCCCCTGTGAGCTCCTCACCTGGGGTAGTCCCTTTCCCCCTTTTGGTAGCTCCTCCCCCGTTGGTAGTGCCTCTCCCTTTTGGAGTGCTCTCCCTTTTGGTAATGCCTCCCCTAAAGTAGCCCCACCCGTTTGGTGGCCTTTCCCCTTTTGGGTACTCCTCCCCCTTTTGGTAGTGGCCTCCCCCTTTTTTTGTAGTGCCTCACCCTGTTTATAGTGCCTCTCCTTGTTGGAAATGCCTCCCCTTTTTATAGTGCTTTTTCCTTGTTGATCCTCACAGTTGGGTGAAGAGGAAAGGTTTTTGTCTTTGGTCGCGTGCGAGGTGTGGTCGGACATCGTTTGCCCCCCCACCTATGACAAATTTAAAATGTAGATTATTCCTTTACATTAACCCCAGTTTGGAGAGGAGGGGAAGGAGGGAGGGGAAAAGCGTGTTTAGGCCCGTTATGACCCGAAACTTTTCCTCTATGTAAATTGCGGTTATTTGAATTGTTTCCCGGCATTTTCTAGCAATGTATCCCCAAACACACTTAGAAAAACAACATCACAAGTTAAAAAGGAAAAACAAAAAAATTTGGGTGTGCAAAGACATTAAATGTATCATGCACGGGGTGTGGCAGGACGAGGCAAAAGCAAAGTGAAAATATTAGAAGGGATGAAAACCCACTAACTGGGCCTCCCACAACCCCCTGTCCAAACTTTGCCTTTTTGGTTAATACCCATGGCCCGGGGCCCCGGGGTCACATGGCTCTTACTGGGGTATCTGGCCATTTCCCCCCCTCCACCTTTTACCCCAAAAAAGTTCATTTGGCGACTTTGGGATACTTCTCAGAATATTTGATTCCTTCATCCTCACTTTGTCCTCCGGGGGAATCTTGGCCCTTCTGTATCTCCTGGGGGTTTTCCCCCAGCCCTTTGGGCTCCCCCCGCAATCTTCCAAATGGCCCTTCCGGATCCCTAGCCCAGCGCTTCCCCATTCGTCTCCGCCGGGTACCGGGCCCCGCGCCTACACCTCGTAAGGGGCTTCTGCGCCCTGACATTAACTCACATTTTTTTTGGCACAGGGATTGATGGATTGCTTTTTGGGTTCTTATTCGCACTGCATCCCATCTGCAATACAGCCCTAAGAACGGGGCATTTATCTGGGTTTGAAGGAATAAATATTTCCATTTTTTAAAAATTTTTTTGGATTGGAAAATAAAATTTTTCGGCCCTGTTTAACAGACCCCAAAGTCTGAATTTTGTTCGTATCAAACCAGAAACACCAGAGTACCATCATGAGGCCACACCACAGACAAAACCAAAACACAACACACGTTCCCGCTAACACGACCTACAAAAAATCTACACAACCCCGGAACCAGTCAGCCACCCCCACGGAATTTCATGTTTTTTACAACGAATTTTTTTGGAGGAACTGTGTTGGGGGTTGCAGGATCCAGAAGAGTAAGCAAAGTTATACGACTCCTGGTGATCTTACTGATTCACCCCAACCGAAATTAGCTAATTAATTTCAGCGATCCTGCTTAAACAAATTTTTTTTTTCTCCCCCCCTTGCTGAGTAAGAGGACAACTACCCCAAGATTTGTACTATGACTTGGGTGGTCCCCCCAGAGTCGTCAGACTAGTCAATTTCCCTGTTGACCCCCTAGATTTTGCCCCTTGGATCAGGTATGGCCCTTGGATGGACGGTTGGCAGCCGCTCGTCGGGTATTGGTGCTCGTTGCACCCACCCCCCCAAAAGCTTACTGGGAACTGCCTGGGGAACTAAAAATTTAAAAAAACTTTGGGGTCCTGGGGTAATTCCAATTAACTTTATAGTTATTAACAAACATTGTTTTTTAAAGGGTATCTCTTCTTTACTTATTTCTCCCTGCCTTTTATTTATTTTTTTGACAAAAGGGGCATCTGGTTTCATCGGATATATTTCATTGTACAGTTTTGGAACCACCCCCTCCATGGTTTTCTAGGTAAAAAGATACAATTTTTTTCCTTTTTTCACGTTGGGGTGCAGTGAAGGGCTTTTGGGAAATCCAATAAAATTTAAAAAGCAGAAATGAAAATTCTCTTACCTTTTTGGGATTTACATTTTTACCTTTAAAAAATTGACGCACTCAATTTTCCCCTGGGGGTAAATCCCTAAAGTTAAAAAATTTGATTGTGATTTTTTTTTAAAAGGAGTTGTTGTCAAACATATAATTTTTTTGCAGTTGCATAGAAATATTATTTTTGGTCCTGAACTTGAAAAGGAACTCTTTTTTGGTATGGGATTTCTCATTGTATTTTTTTTTGGGGTTTTTACATTTTGTTAAATGTTAAAAGATGAAGCTACAAGCTTTTCCGGTTTATTTTTTTTTCCCACCCCTTTTATTTTTAAACCACAGCACTGGAAATGCTGTGTAACCCTTCGTAAAAGATCTGTATTTGCATCTTTAAGTGTTTTTTTTGGTGCACACGTTGATGGGGCAAACACAACCCTATCAATAGACTAAACCGTTTTGGTCCGGCCGGGCCGGGGGGGGCGATGACCCCCGGAAGCGGCATTAAGTAAACGTAAGATAAAGGGAGTGTAGCCCCAAGAGTTCGGGTGGTAATGAAAACGACGACGTGGGCCCGGCGATTTATTTGGAAGTCCTCGGAGCCAAAGGAGAAAAGACCCATTTCATGTTGAGGTAATGAGCAGAATGAACACTTCGGGTGGGGTTTTTTGTGGCCCAGAAAACGGAACTTAAGGGAAAAAAGAAAAATCTTAACAATCTACTTGTTGAAAAGGTTAAATAACCACAATTTTGAAAGACCATTCCCAGCATTTTTTATCTTTTTTAAAGTTCCCTCCAATTGGGTTTTTCAGTCTAAGAGGGCGGAAGCGAAATAAAGGAGAGAATCATTTATCAACCTTGGGAAACCGGGTAGGGAAAGGTTTCAACAGTAAGAAAAAGGGCCCAATTTTCCTTTAAACATTTTTTTATTATTGGAAGCCCGGTCATCATCCCTGGGCTGGTCCCCCCCCCCCCCCCCCCCCCCCCCCCCCCGGGGGGGGGGGGGTGGGGGCCCCCCCCCCCCAAACCCCCCCCCGGGCCCGGGGGGGGGGGGGGGGGGGGGGGGGGGGGGGAAACCCCCAAAAAACAAAAAAAACCAACCCCCCAGAAATGGATTCATCCCCCACTTTTCCATTAAATACCTTATGTATGAAATCGTCTCTTTGCCAATAACCCCACTTTCGAAAGCTATGTCGATGTACGATGACAGGATGCGAGAGGGGAGCGACTGCTCTAAACCCTTGTTACCCTGGATTAATAATTATTTGTTTAGTTTTTAAAAATCGTAATTTTAAACCCTTCCCAAAGTTTCTTTTAATTTTGAAAAATCGGGGACTTAGGGTCTCACTTTTTTTTTTTTTTTTGCGTTTGAAGTTCCACTTGGGGGAGGAATTAGTTTTTAGTTTTTCTGGCGAGGCAAGTGGAGGTTGGCCCAAGATGCTCTTTGGCGGGAAGTAGAAGTATGGGCACCAAGGACCATAGGATCTGGGGGCCTCAAAAGAGGTAACAGGATTTATGGATAACATTTCATTTATATTTTCTTGTTCGGGAAACTTTTCTTGTTAAATTTGCTCCGGACGTGAAAAGTATTTAAAAAAAATCGCCATATTCCGAAAAGAAAAGAAAAAGTCAAAAGCAGGGGGTGATGGTAAAAGGGCAAACGGCCCCCCGAACAACAACCTGGTTGTCATGAAAACACCAGACAAGCCCGATCCATCTATAGATGCAGGGAAAAGCAAAACTCTCCGAAAACCCATAACAGGATATTTTTTTCATTTAAAGAAAAAAAAAATTACATTCACATATTAATTTTAAATAATGTACCTCGCAAGTGGAGAGTGAAACCATGTTGGGGAGGAGGTTGCACGTGTTGGAGGAGGGGTTTGCACAGGTTGGAGGGGGGTGTTTTTACATTTTGGGGAGGGAGTGTTGCACAGGTTTTGGGGAGGGGGGTGTTGCACAGGTTGGAGGAGGGATGTTGCACATGTTGGGGAGGGAGTGTTGCCCAGTGTTGGAGGGGGGAGTGTTGCACAGTGTTGGAGGAGGGAGTGTTGCCATTTGGAGGGGGGAGTTTTGCACAGTGTGGAGGAGGGAGTGTTGCACAGTGTTGGGGGAGGGAAGGGTTTCACAGGTTGGAGGAGGGGGGTGTTGCACATGTTGGGGGGGGTGGCCAGTGTTGGGGGAGGGGGTGTTGCACATTTGGAGGAGGGGGTGTTGCCGTGTTGGAGGGGGAGGTTGCACAGGTTGGAGGGGGGAGTGTTGACTGTTGAGGAGGGGTGTTGCACGTGTTGGAGGGGGAGTTGCCCCGTGTTGAGGGGGGAGTGTTTTCCAGTGTTTGGGGGAGGGGTGTTTCACGTGTTGGAGGAGGAGGTTGCACAGTGTTGGAGGAGGGAGTTTTTGCACAGGTTGTAGCTATATACATTTTGTTTGGGTTACCTAAAAAAACACCAGTCTGCTCACATTTTTTTCATGAGGCATGTAAGTTTGTGACGAAATGGAGTTAGTGTATGTGGGGAGCTGCACGACCACCCCTGTTTGTGGCAGCTTGCACGACCCCCAGTGTAGTGGGAGCTTGCACGACCACCCATGTTGTGGCACGGCACGACCACCCAGTGTTGGGCAGTTGCACGACCACCCCGTGTATGTGGCAGCTTGCAAAGACCCCCAGTGTATTGGGAGTTGCACGACCCCCAGGTATGTGGCACGTGAGACCCCCATGATGTGGCAGCTTGCCACCCCCCAGGTATGGGGGCAGCTTTCACGCCACCCAGGGGTTTGGCGCTTGCACGACCCCCCGGGGGTTTTGTGGCAGCTTGCACGACCCCCCCGTGTTGTGGCAGCGTGCACGACCACCCCCGGTGTGGCAGCTTCACGACCCCCGTGTATGTGGCAGCTTCACGACCACCCGTGTATTGGAGCTTGCACGACCACCCGTGTATGTGGCAGCGTGCACGACCCCCCAGTGTATGTGGAGCTTGCACGACCACCCCGTGTTGGGCGCTTGCAGACCCCCCAGTGTATGTGGGGCTTGCACGACCACCCGGTTGGGCGCTTGCCGACCACCCCTGTATGTGGCGCGTGACGACCCCCCCTGTATGGGCATTGCCACCACCCAGTGTAGTGGAAACTTTCCGACCACCCCTGATGTGCAGCGTGCACGACCACCCAGGGATTGGCAGCTTGCAGACCACCCAGTGTTGTTTGGGGAGTTGCCGACCACCCGTGATGTGGCGCTGCACACCACCGGTATGTGGCAACTGCCACCACCCCGTGATGTGGCAGCTTGCACGACCCCCCAGTGATTGGGCAGCTTGAAAGACCCCCCCGTGTTTGGCGCTTGCACGACCACCCATGTATGTGGCAGGGGGCCACCACCCAGTGTATGTGGCAGCTTCACGACCACCCCCTGTATTGGCAGCTTGCACGACCACCCAGTGTATTTGGGACTTCACGACCCCCCGGTGTATGTGGCAGCTTGCACACCACCCAGTATGTGGCAGCTTGCACGACCACCCAGATGGGCAGCGTGCACGACCACCCGGTGTATGTGGCAGCTTGCACGACCACCCCCGGGGTATGTGGAGCTTGCACGACCACCCCGTGTATGTGGCAGCTGGACGACCACCCCCTGTATGTGGCGCTTGCACGACCACCCGTGTATTGGGGAGCGGCAGCCCCCCGGGTATGTGGAGCTTGCACACCACCCCTGTTGGAGCTTGCACGACCACCCTGATGTGGGGCTTTCACGACCACCCAGTGTAAGTGGCAGCTTGCACCCACCCCGTGTATGTGGCAGCTTTGCACGACCACCCGTGTATGTGGCGTTTCCGACCACCCAGTGTATGTGGCCTTTTCACGACCCCCCAGTGTATGTGGCAGCTTGCACGACCACCCCGGTATGTGGAGCGTGCACGACCCCCCAGTGTTGGGCAGCGTGCACGCCACCCCGGGGTATGTGGCAGCTTGCACGACCACCCCTGTATGTGGCAGCGTGACAAACCCCCCATTATTGGGAGGCACGACCACCCGTGTAGTGGCAGCTTTCACGACCACCCCCTGTAGTGGCAGCTTTACGACCCCCAGGATGTGGCAGGTGCACGACCACCCAGTGTATGTGGCAGCTTTTCACGACCCCCATTATTGGCAGCTTTCCCACCACCCAGTGTATGTGGCAGTTACGACCCCCCATGTATTGGGAGCGGCACGACCACCCAGTGTATTGGCAGCTTGCACGACCACCCCGTTATTGCAGTTGCACACCCCCAGGGATGTGCAGCTTTACGACCCCCAGTGTAAATTTGGGGCGGCACGACCACCCGGAAGGCAGCTTGCACACCACCCAGGTATGTGGGAGCTTGCACGACCCCCCAGTGATGGGCGCTTGCAGGACCACCCATGTAGTGGGGCGTGCCGACCCCCCATGATGTGGCACTTGCACGACCACCCCGTGTAGTGGCGCTTTCAACCCCCCGTGTTTTGGCAGCTTGACGACCACCCGGGGTTGTGGGAGCTTGCCCCCACCCAGTGTATGTGGCAGCTTGCCGACCACCCCGTTAGGGCAGGTGCACGACCCCCCTGTATTGGCAGCTTGCAACCACCCGGTGTATGTGGAAACTTGCACGACCCCCATGTTGGGAGCGTGCACGACCACCCGTGTATGTGGGGACGTACCACACCCCCGTGTTTGCGCGTGCACGACCACCATAAGGGGTAAGTGGCGCGTGCACGACCACCACAAGTATGGGCAGTGTGCACGACCACCACCAGGATGTGCAGCGGCACCCACCACACAGTGTTGTGGCGCGTGCACGACCACCCCCACGTGTGTGGCAGCGTGGGCCCCCCCGTTATGTGGCAGGTGCACGACCCCCCACACAGTGTATGTGGAGCGTGCAACCACCCCAGTGTATGTGGAGCGTGCACACCACCCGGTATGTGGCAGCGGCCGACAACCACAGTGTTTTGGGAGCGTGCCGCCACCACACAGTGTATGGGGCACGTGACGACCACCACACAGTGTATGTGGCAGCGGCAACTACCCCATGTTGGCACGTGCACGACCCCACCTTGGATTGGCAGCGTGCACGACCACCACACGTGTATGTGGGACGTGCACGACCCCCCAAAGGTATGTGGGGGAGCGTGCCACCACCCGACAGTGTATGTGGCCGTGCCGACCACCAACAGTGTATTGGCAGCGTGCCACACCACAGTGTAGGGCAGCGGCACGACCCCCACACAGTGTATGTGGCAGCGTGCACGACCACCCCACGTGTATGTGGCAGCGTGCCGACCACCACAGGTATGTGGCACGTGCACGCCACCACCATGTATGTGGGAGCGTGCACGAAACCCCGGTATGGGCAGGGGCCGACCACCACCACAGTGTGGGTGGCACGGCACGACCCCACAGGTATGTGGCAGCGCGCACGACCCCACAAGTGTAGTGGCAGCGTGCCGACTACCACAGGTATGTGGCAGCGTGCACGACCCCCACCAGTGTTGTGGCAGCGTGGGACGACCACCACAGTGATTGGCACGTGCAGACTACCACAGTGATGTGGCAGCGTGCACGACCCCCACACAGTGATGTGGGAGGTGCACGACCACCACCACAGTGTGTGTGGCAGCGTGCACGACCACCACCACGGTTTTTGTGGCACGTGCCCACCCCACACAGGATGTGGCAGCGTGCCGACCACACAGTGTATTTGGGAGCGTGCACGACCACCACAGTGTAGTGGCAGCGTGAGCCCCCACAGGGGGATGTGGCGGTGACGACCCCCAGTGTATGGGCAGCGTGCACGACCCACACGGTATTGGGAGCGTCACGACCCCAACAGTGAGTGGAGCGTGCACACCACCACGGATGGGCAGCTCAAAACAATTATTTGGGGACGTGCAGCCCCCACAGTGTAGTGGCAGCGTGCACGACCACCACCACAGTGTGTTGGCAGCGTGACGACCACCCCAGTGTTGTGGCGCGTGCACGAACCGACTGTAGGGCCGGTGCACAATACCACCGTGTATGTGGCGCGTGCACGACCACCACACAGTGATGTGGGGAGCGTGCAACCACCCAGTTATGTGGGGCGTGCACGACTACCAAGTGTTTTTTGGCAGCGTGCACGACCACCACCGTGATGTGGAGCGGCACGACCCCACCCCCGTGTGTGGCAACGTGCACGACCCCCACCACAGTGTGGTGGCGCGTGCACGACCCCCACTGATGTGGGAGCGGCACGACCCCCCACTTATGTGGCCCGCGGCACGCCCCCCACCATGGGATGTGGCAGCGTGCCGACCCCACATGTAGTGGCAGCGTGCACGCCACCACATGTTTTGGCAGGTGCCGACCACCCCACAGTGTAGTGACGCGTGCACGACCACCAACAGGTATGTGGGGCGTGCACGACCCCCCAACATGAAGTGGAGCGGCCACCACCCCACAGTGTATTTGGGAGCGTGCACGACCCCCAGTGTATGTGGGAGCGTGCACGACCACCACCCCGTGGTGACAGCGGCACGACCCCCACACAGTGTATGTGGCAGCGTGCCGACCACCCCAAATTATGTGGGGGTCCGACCACCACACAGTGTAGTGGCAGCGTCACGACCCCTGTATTGGGACGTCACGACCACCCCGTGAGTGGCAGCGTGCACGACCCCCACAGGTAAGGCGCGGCACGACCACCCACAAATTAGTGGCGGCGGACACCACCACGTTGTGGGGACGTGCCGACCACCACATGTTTTGGGGAGCGTGCACGCCACCACAGTGTATGTGGCAGGTGCACGCCCCACACTATGTGGCAGCGGGCACGAAACCCCCCAGTGTATTGGCAGGTGCACGCCCCCACACATGATGTGGGAGCGTGCACGCCACCACTGTGTATGTGGCAGCGTGCCCCACCCCCACAGTGTATGTGGCGCGTGCACGACCACCACAGTGTTGTGGCAGCGTGACCCACCACCGGTATGTGGCAGCGTGCACACCACCCCACGTGTATGTGGCAGCGGCACCCCACCCCAAAAGTGTATGTGGGAGCGTGCCGACCACCCAAAGTGTATGGGCGCTGCCGACCCCACCCCGTGTGTGGGCAGGTGCACACCACCACAGTGTATGTGGGAGCGTGCACGACCCCCGCACAGTGTATGTGGCAGCGTGCACGACTACCCAGTGTTTGGGAGCGTCACGACCACCCCACAGTTATTGGCGCGTGCACGACCCCCACAGTGTAGGGCAGCGTGCCGACTACCACAGTGTATGTGGCGGTGCACGACCACCACAAGGTTGTGGGAGCGTGCACGACCACCACCCCTGTTGTGGGCAGCGTGCACGACCCCCACCACATGTGTGTGGCAGCGGCACCCACCACACTGTTGTGGCAGCGGCACGACCACCACATGTATGTGGGGCGTGCCGACCACCACACAGTGTAAGTGGCAGCGTGCACGACCCCACAGTGTATGTGGCACGTGCACGACCCCCACAGTGAGTGGCAGCGTGCACGACCCCCACACAGTGTATGTGACAGCGTGCCGCCCCCCCCCACGGTATGTGGGAGCGTGCACGACCCCCCACAGGGAATTTGGGGCGTGCACGACCACCCACGTGTAGGGAGCGTGACGCCCCCCACAGTGTATTGGGAGCGGCACGACCACCACACAGTGTTGTGACAGCGGCACGCCACCACACAGTGTAGTGAGCGTGCACGCCCACCACGTGTATGTGGCGCGTGCACGACCCCCCCAGTGTATGTGGCAGCGTGACGACCACTGTATGTGGGACGTGCACGACCACCACAGTGTATTGGGAGGGCCGACACCACTGTTTTGGGGAGCGGCCGACCCCACACATTTGGGCAAACGGCACGACCACCACTGGTTATGTGGGAGCGGGGCACGACCCCCCATGTATGTGGCACGTGCAAGACCACCACAGTGTTGGGGAGCGTGCACGACCACCACACTATGTGGCAGCGTGCACGACCACCACAGTGTATGTGGGAGCGTGCACGACCACCACACAGTGTATGTGGCAGCGTCAGACCACCCTGGTATGTGGGAGCGTGCACGCCCCCCAGTGTATGTGGAGCGTGCACGACCCCCACAGTGTTGTGGACGTGCACGAACCCCACACAGTGTATGGGCAGCGTGCACGACCCCCACACAGTTATTGGCAGCGTACGACCACCACACAGTTATGTGGCAGCGTGCAGACCCCCACACAGTGTTGTGGCAGCGTGCACCACCCCACACGTGTAGTGGAGCGTGCACCACCCCAAAACAGTGTATGTGGCAGCGTGACACCACCACACGGTATGTGGCACGTGCCACCACCACACAGTGATGTGGCACGTGCACCACCACCCCAAAAGTGTATGTGGGGCGGCCCACCACCACAAAGTGTTGGGGGCGTGCAAACCCACCACCAGTGTATGGGCAGCGTGCACCACCACCACACAGCTTCATAAATTTAAGGAAGTGGGGTTTTTAGATATTTTTAACTTAGAAAATATTTTTGATACTTACAATTTTTCTCTAGCTCTCCTTTCCTCTCCTCTCTCTCTCTCTCTTTTCCTCTCCTCTCTCTCTCTCTTTCTTCCTCCCCCCCTCTCTCTCAATCTCTTTGTCTCTCAGTCGTTCTCTCATTCTCTTTCTTTTTCCTGACTGCTGACGAAACCAATTTTGTTAAAAATATAGATGCTTTCACGTTTACTTTTGATATTTTTACATTTCTTTGAATAGAGAAAATTTGTGTTTCTGAGCAAGTTTAGAAGGTTGAGAAGTTCAGGAACTTCTTGCTCACCACTATTTGATTTTAATCTCAAGGAATTTTAAAAAGGGAAAATAATAATAGAGAAAGGAAGAGTTAACGGGGCGGGAGCGTGTACACTGCAGCCTGACCAACGTTGCCTTTATTGTGTCCACCATAAGGACGTGCAACAGTGTAGGGTGCACCCCACTAACTCTATGATGAGGTCCTTTTCAGTATGGTACAAGGAGAGTTATAGATGGTACCTACGTCCCTCCCTACTCTAGGCATGCTTCTGCAAGTGCCAGATAAACTAGGTTGTGGTTGATGTATGGGCCAGCGCCCCACCTACAATAACATGGCCCCAAACAGGTATATTACAGGTGTGCCTGTTGAAGTTTCCGTGGTCCACACCCTTCCTCCCTTACCCCCGACCAGGGCTCCTGATTTATAACCTGGTAAATTAGATTTTAGATTTTGCCACCAAGTTGGACTGGTTTATTGTGCACCCATACCCATCCTGTGGAAGGTAGCCCAAGAGTGTATGAATACACAAAAGGGCCTTGGAACTGGGCCTCAAAAGAGTTAACAGGTGTACATTTGGACTTATATCTACAGTTCATTTTATCTGTTAGATTACTAAGCAAATTTAGGAAATTTGCTTAGTATATCTCGTATCTTATTTTCATTAATAAGATATATTGAAAATGTCATATAGGTTATTATACTATCTCTATTTTCCTCAATAAATGGACAGTTAAGCACATAGTGTTCAAGACAGTGACCATATGCCTGACCACATAATTTTCATTTGGTTTTATCATCATCTGGTGTCTCCCAAACTGCCAGAAGTACTTGAAACCCAAAGCCTAAGCCTGGCCACTAAACATCAGTCAGTCTGTTCACATTGCAAGTGCTACATAAACATACTTATCTACGTTCTTTTTTATCATAGTGGGTTATAGATCTACCCAGGCTTCTGATTACATTCCTATAACATTCATTTTCATTATTTACTTCTCTCCTAATATTATTCCTAATGCTAGACACAGATATACCAAAGTTATATTCTACATTCTCCATCAAGGTACTCTTCTTGGCTAACATATCAACTTTATCGTGAAAGAGTAGTCCAATGTGTGATGGGATCCATAGTAATTGTACATTAATTCCCTTTTCCCAGATTTTTGAGTATCTATACCTGGCTTCACCAATGAGCATGTTCTTGGAGTCATTATGCGAGTCTAAGAGCCTTCAGTGATGACGTAGAATCAGTAATGATGATAGAGTCAAGCTTAGTGTCATAATTTAGCTTTAGCGCCATTAGGATTGCATACAATTCAGTTTGCAGTGTAGATGCCCAGTTGTTAATTCTTATTCCTAACTCAACAAATTTATTATCGTTCTTAACTAGAGAGGTGGAAAACAAGAGCAGATGCGGGCCCTGCCAGAAAAATCCTGTTTAGATCCATCAGTATATATAACTTGTGATAACTTATTACTACCAGCTAGGTGAGAAATTTCTTCTTGAGCAGTTGCTTTAACAAGTGATTTAAGGAAGGGATTACTAACAATGAGCTTGGGAAGGGCTTGCAGGTATGTGATATTAAATGAACACATTTCTAAAGCCAAGCACAGTGTTAATCTCAATCCTACACTGATACAGAAATACCAAACTCCTTCCTCATATTAAGAACCTTTGTAGATTTGGGACACCCCGAATAATTCTGAGAGCTTCATTTTTCATTAACTCCAAGGATCGAAGAGAACTTTACCCAGTTAATATCAACATGGGAGCAGCATAATCAATTAAGACCTACATAGGCTATGTACATCATTCTCACATTCTCACATTAGCACCATAGTTGAGGTTGTAGCCAGCAACAGCTTTGAGAGCATTTAGCCTATCTTTGCATTTCTTATTTAGCTGTGGATGGGGGGATGACCTGTCCAGACTATTGATGTTACTTGGCCGTCCAACGTAGGCATAAAACTTATATTTGAGACGTATTGAAAAGTCATGGGACCCCTTTACATTTACTGAGTTGCCCATAATGTACTTGCTGCCTTAGTACATGTTTTGATCAAAGTCAGTTTCTTAATATTTTTCTAGTTTTACCTCGAGTTGGGTATTTTTTTTTTTCAATTTTTTTTCAAATTAGTTAATTTAGGCTAGATAGGTTGAGTTACTTAACCAGAAATAAAATTTAAATGCATAAAACATCCTTCATATACCTGTGATATATACGTGCTACTTTTGGCAAAGACGTTACCGGGAAAAATAGGCAATGTTGAACTCTGGTTGCAAGAATGTGTTGTTTACAGTGAATCACAGAACACACTTTTTAAGCTTGACCAGAACACAACAGACAAGAGGACCACTGGAGGTACACTTCCTACCTTCTTCCCTTCCTCCCCTTCCCTTCTCCCCCCCCTCCCTCTCTCTTTTTATAGGGTTTTTCAAGTTAGATTAAAGATTCCTAGCCCTTTTTTACAAGCTAAAACCTGTTAAACCTACATTCCCCCTCTCTTTTCTCTCTCTCTCTCTCTCTCTCTCTTTGTAATTCATTGGTTTCAGTCGTGGCATCACTCTGGTTGCAAATCGGTTTGGATCTTTTCAAGTTTCTTGATATACTTCATCAATTGGTGGTTGCATGGTGGCGCCAACACCACTCTAACATAACGTCTTGGCTCCTGGAGGCACGTCTGGGCTCTTTGAGGGACGTCTGGGCTCCTGGAGGCACGTATTGGGTTCTGGATGCACGTCTGGGTTCCTGGAAGTAAGTCTTGGCTCTTGGAGGCACGTCTTGGGTTCTGGAGGTATGTCTTGGGTCCTGGAGGCACGTCTGGGTTCCTGGAGGCACGTCTGGGTTCCTTGAGTCACGTCTTGGCTCCTGGAGGCAAATCTGGGCTCCTGGAGATACTTCTCGGGTCCTGGAGGCCAGTCTGGGATCCTGGAGGCACGTCTTGGGTTCTGGAGGCTCGTCTGGGCTTCTGGAGGCACGTCTTGGGCCCTGGAGGCACTTCTTTGATCCTGGAGGCTCGTCTGGGCTCCTGGAGGCACGTCTTGGGCCCTGGAGGCTCAACTGGGCTTTTGGAGGCACGTCTTGGGTCCTGGAGGCTCAACTGGGCTTCTGGAGGCACGTCTTGGGTCCTGGAGGCTCTCTGGGCTTCGGAGGCACGTTTTTGGGTCCTGGAGGCTCCTCTGGGCTTCTGGAGGCACGTCTTGGGTCCTGGAGGCTCCTTTGGGCTTCTGGAGGCACGTCTTGGGTCCTGGAGGCCCCTCTGGGCTTCTGGAGGCACGTCTTGGGTCCTGGAGGCACGTCTTGGGCCCTGGAGGCTCTTCTGGGCTTCTGGAGGCACGTCTTGGGTCCTGGAGGCTCCTCTGGGCTTCTGGAGGCCGTCTTGGGGCCTGGAGGCCTCTGGGCTTCTGGAGCACGTCTTGGGTCCTGGAGGCTCCTCTGGGCTTCTGGAGGCACGTTTTTGGGTCCTGGAGGCTCCTCTGGGCTTCTGGAGGCCGTCTTGGGTCCTGGAGGCTCCCCTGGGCTTCTGGAGGCACGTCTTGGGTCTGGAGGCTCCTCTGGGCTTTGGAGGCACGTCTTGGGTCCTGGAGGCTCTCTGGGCTTGGGGCAGTCTTGGGTTGGGGGCTCCTCCCGGGCCCTGGAGGCCCTCTTGGGTCCTGGAGGTCCTCTGGGCTTTGGAGGCACGTCTTGGGTCCTGGGGCTCCTCTGGGGTTTTGGAGGCACGCTTGGGTCTGGAGGCTCCCTGGGGTTCTGGGGCCGTCTTGGGTCCTGGAGGTCCTCTGGGTCTGGGGGCAGTCTTGGGTCCTGGAGGCTCCTCTGGGCTTGGGGGCACGTCTTTGGGGTTTGGGGGCTCCTCTGGGTTCGGAGGCACGCTTGGGGCCCGGAGGGTCCTCGGGCTCTGAGGCCGTCTTGGGTCCCGGGGGCTCCCCTGGGCTTTGAGGCACGTCTTTGGGGCTGGGGCTCCCCCTGGGTTTGGGGGCACGTCTTGGGGGGAGGCTCCTCTGGGCTACTGGGCCCTCTTGGGTCCGGGGCCTTTGGGGTCTGGAGGCACGTTTGGTCCTGGAGGCTCCTTGGGCTTCTGGAGGCATCTTGGGGCCCGGGGCCCTTGGGCTCTGGGGCAGGGGTTGGGTCCTGGAGGCTCCTTGGGCTATGGAGGGATCTTGGGTCGGAGGCTCCCGGGTTTGGAGGACGTTTGGGTCCTGGGGTCCTCTGGGGTATGGAGGCCGTCTTGGGGCTGGGGGCTCCCCTGGGCTTTGGGGGCACGTCTTGGGTCCGGAGGTCCTTGGGCTTTGGGGCAGTCTTGGGTCCCGGAGGGTCCCCCCCGGGCTTCTGGAGGCCGTTTTTTGGGGTCCCTGGGGGGGGGGGGGGGGGGGGGGGGGGGGGGGGGGGGGGGGGGGGGGGGGGGGGGGGGGGGGGGGGGGGGGGGGGGGGGGGGGGGGGGGGGGGGGGGGGGGGGGGGGGGGGGGGGGGGGGGGGGGGGGGGGGGGGGGGGGGGGGGGGGGGGGGGGGGGGGGGGGGGGGGGGGGGGGGGGGGGGGGGGGGGGGGGGGGGGGGGGGGGGGGGGGGGGGGGGGGGGGGGGGGGGGGGGGGGGGGGGGGGGGGGGGGGGGGGGGGGGGGGGGGGGGGGGGGGGGGGGGGGGGGGGGGGGGGGGGGGGGGGGGGGGGGGGGGGGGGGGGGGGGGGGGGGGCCCCCCCCCCCCCCCCCCCCCCCCCCCCCCCCCCCCCCCCCCCCCCCCCCCCCCCCCCCCCCCCCCCCCCCCCCCCCCCCCCCCCCCCCCCCCCCCCCCCCCCCCCCCCCCCCCCCCCCCCCCCCCCCCCCCCCCCCCCCCCCCCCCCCCCCCCCCCCCCCCCCCCCCCCCCCCCCCCCCCCCCCCCCCCCCCCCCCCCCCCCCCCCCCCCCCCCCCCCCCCCCCCCCCCCCCCCCCCCCCCCCCCTGGGCTTTGGAGGCACTCTTGGGTCCTGGAGGCTCCTCTGGGCTTCTGGGCACGTCTTGGGTCCGGAGGCTCCCTTGGCTCTGGAGGGGCCCCTCTTGGGCCTGGAGGCTCCTCGGGCTCTGAGGCCGTTTTGGGTCCTGGAGGCTCCTCTGGGGTTCTGGAGGCACGTCTTGGGTCCTGGAGGCTCCTCTGGGCTTCTGGAGGCACGTCTTGGGTCCTGGAGGCTCCTCTGGGCTTCTGGAGGCACGTCTTGGGTCCTGGAGGCTCCTCTGGGCTTCTGGAGGCACGTCTTGGGTCCTGGAGGCTCCTCTGGGCTTCTGGAGGCACGTCTTGGGTCCTGGAGGCTCCTCTGGGCTTCTGGAGGCACGTCTTGGGTCCTGGAGGCTCCTCTGGGCTTCTGGAGGCACGTCTTGGGTCCTGGAGGCTCCTCTGGGCTTCTGGAGGCACGTCTTGGGTAACCCACCTTGCAAATAATGCTGCAGAGACGCTCCTAGATATTTCTGCCTGTACGTGTATACACGCGTTTACATGTATATAGTTGCAGGAATCGAGTCTTAGCTCCTGGTCCCGCTTATCGCTTTGCTGCTTGCCAGATTCGCTCCATTCTAGTCTCGTGGGCCATATCATACCTACTCTTAAAACTATGTATGTAGTTGGCCTCCACTCTTTCGTCGACATCCCCTCAGACATCCCCTCAGACATCCCTGTAGTTCATCTATGGTTTTAACTTCCAGCTGTGCCGCCAAGTACGTGTACTTACCGCGCACACGCGCGCGCGCGTGTATTCACCTAGTTGTGGTTGCAGGGGTCGATTCACAGCTCCTGGCCCCGCCTCTTCGCTGGTTGCTACTATGTCACTCTTCCTACTCCATGAGCTTTATCATACCTACTTCTTAAAGCATGTATGGACCTTGCCTCCACTGCATCCTTTCCACACTACTCCACTTCCTGACAACTCTGTGACTGAAGAAATACTTCCTAACATCCCTATGATTTATCTGAGTCTTCAACTTCCAATTGTGATCCTCTGTTGCTGTGTCCATCTCTGGAACGTCCTGTCTCTGTCCACCTTGTCGATTCCTCTAGGTTATTTTAAATGTCGTTATCATATCATCCCTATCTCTCCTATCCTCAGTGTCGTCAGGTCGATTTCCCTGACCTCTCCTCGTAGGACATGCCCTTAGCTCTGGGACTAGTCCCGTTGCAAACCTTTGCACTTTTTCTAATTTCTTGACGTGCTCGTTCAGGTGTGGGTCCCAAACTGGTGTTTGCATACTCCAGTATGGGCCTGACGTAAACTGTGTACAGAGTCCTGAACGATTCCTTACTGAGGTATCGGAATGCTGTTCTTAGGTTTGCTAGTCCCCCATACGCTGCAGCAATTATTTAGTTGATGTGCACGCCAGGAGATGTGCTCGGTGTTATTCTCATCCCAAGATCCTTTTCCTTGAGTGAATTTTTGCAGTCTTTGGCCGCCTAGACTGTACTCTGTCTGCGGTCTTCTTTGCCCGTCTCCGATCTTCAAGACTTTGCACTTGGTGGGGTTTAAACTCTAGGAGCCAGTTGTTTGGACCGGCTTGCAGCCTGCCTAGGTCCCTTGTAATCCCTACCTGATCCTCATCCGAATGAATTCTCATCATTAACTTCACATAGTCTGCAAATAGGGACACTTCTGAGTCTATCCCTTCCGTCATGTCATTCATATATACCAGAAACAGCACAGGTCTTAAGACTGACCCTGTGGAACCCCGCTCGTCACAGGCGCCCACTCGTCACGTACCATGTCTTGCTGATGCATTTCTGTCAGGTATTCTCTGATCCACTGCCAGTGCCTTCCCTGTTATACCTGCCTGGTCCTCCAGCTTTTGCACTAATCTCTTGTGTGGAACTATGTCAAATGCGTTTTTACAGTCCAAGAAAATGCAATCTACTACCCTCTCTCTTGCTGTTACCGCCGTCACCTTGTCATAGAACTCCCGTAGGTTTATGATACAGGATTTTCTCTCCTGAAACCGTGCTGGTTGTCACGAATAAGCTCGGCGCGCGCGTGTGTGTGTATTCGCCTATGTGGTTGCAGGGGTCGAATCATAGTTCCTGTCAATGCCTCTTAATGTGTGTGTGTGTGTGTGTGTGTGTGTGTGTGTGTGTGTGTGTGTGTGTGTGTGTATGTTGTGTGTGTGTGTGTGTGTGTGTGTGTGTGTGTGTGTGTGTGTGTGTGGTGTGTGTGTGTGTATTATTATTGTTAGGTTTATTTTGATTGTATTTATCTTGCGTTTTTTCATTTTTTTTTTCATTTAATGAGCAGTAAGTGGCAGTGGTTTTATAATTAGGTTTATCGTGTTTTCATTAGTGTCTCAGAATAATCTTGTTTTTATCATCAGTCTCAACAGGAACATTTGTAAAATGCTCTCTAAAATTATTCTCTTCCACAGTCATTAAATATATAAAGGCGGTAGGTTGGTTGTTACAGCAGGAGGGTGATAGTGCCAGGGTAGCTGGTGGTAGTACCAGGGTAGCTGGTGGTAGTGCCAGGGTAGCTGGTGGTAGTGCCAGGGTAGCTGGTGGTAGTGCCAGGGTAGCTGGTGGTAGTGCCAGGGTAGCTGGTGGTAGTGCCAGGGTAGCTGGTGGTAGTGCCAGGGTAGCTGGTGGTAGTGCCAGGGTAGCTGGTGATTATGCCAGGGTAGCTGGTGGTAGTGCCTGGGTAGCTGGTGGTAGTGCCAGGGTAGCTGGTGGTAGTGCCAGGGTAGCTGGTGGTAGTGCCAGGGTAGCTGGTGATAGTGCCAGGGTAGCTGGTGGTAGTGCCAGGGTAGTGGTGGTTAGTGCCAGGGTAGTGGTGGTAGTGCCAGGGTAGCTGGTGGTAGTACCAGGGTAGCTGGTGGTAGTGCCAGGGTAGCTGGTGGTAGTACCGGGGTAGCTGGCGGTAGTGCCAAGGTAGCTGGTGGTAGTGCCAGGGTAGCTGGTGGTAGTGCCAGGGTAGCTGGTGGTAGTGCCAGGGTAGCTGGCGGTAGTGCCAAGGTAGCTGGTGGTAGTGCCAGGGTAGCTGGCGGTAGTGCCAGGGTAGCTGGTGGTAGTGCCAGGGTAGCTGGTGGTAGTGCCAGGGTAGCTGGTGGTAATGCCAGGGTAGTTGGTGGTAATGCCAGGGTAGCTGGTGGTAGTGCCAGGGTAGCTGGTGATAGTGCCAGGGTAGCTGGTGGTAGTGCCAGGGTAGCTGGTGGTAGTGCCAGGGTAGCTGGTGGTAATGCCAGGGTAGCTGGTGGTAGTGCCAGGGTAGCTGGCGGTAGTGCCAGGGTAGCTGGTGGTAGTGCCAGGGTAGCTGGTGGTAGTGCCAGGGTAGCTGGTGGTAGTGCCAGGGTAGCTGGTGGTAGTGCCAGGGTAGCTGGTAGTAATGTCAGGGTAGCTGGTGGTAGTAGCAGGGTAGCTGGTGGTAGTGCCAGGGTAGATGGTGGTAGTGCCAGGGTAGCTGGTGGTAGTAGCAGGGTAGCTGGTGGTAGTACCGGGGTAGCTGGTGGTAGTGCCAGGGTAGCTGGTGGTAGTACCGGGGTAGCTGGCGGTAGTGCCAAGGTAGCTGGTTGTAGTGCCAGGGAAGCTGGTGGTAGTACCGGGGTAGCTGGCGGTAGTACCAGGGTAGCTGGTGGTAGTGCCAGGGTAGCTGGTGGTAGTACCGGGGTAGCTGGCGGTAGTGCCAAGGTAGCTGGTTGTAGTGCCAGGGAAGCTGGTGGTAGTACCAGGGTAGCTGGTGGTAGTACCAGGGTAACTGGTGGTAGTGCCTGGGTAGCTGGTGGTAGTACCAGGGTAGCTGGTGGTAGTACCGGGGTAGCTGGTAGTAGTGCCAGGGTAGCTGGTGGTAGTAGCAGGGTAGCTGGTGGTAGTAGCAGGGTAGCTGGTGGTAGTACCGGGGTAGCTGGTGGTAATGCCAGGGTAGCTGGTGGTAATGCTAGGGTAGCTGGTAGTACTGCCAGGGTTAGCTGGTGGTAGTAGCAGGGTAGCTGGTGGTAGTAGCAGGGTAGCTGGTGGTAGTAGCAGGGTAGCTGGTGGTAGTAGCAGGGTAGCTGGTGGTAGTGCCGGGGTAGCTGGTGGTAGTGCTGGGGTAGCTGGTGGTAGTACCGGGGTAGCTGGTGGTAGTACCGGGGTAGCTGGTGGTAATGCCAGGGTAGCTGGTGGTAGTGCCAGGGTAGCTGGTGGTAGTAGCAGGGTAGCTGGTGGTAGTGCCGGGGTAGCTGGTGGTAGTGCTGGGGTAGCTGGTGGTCGTACCGGGGTAGCTGGTGGTAATGCCAGGGTTAGCGGGTTTGGTAGTGCCAGGGTAGCTGGTGGTAGTACCAGGGTAACTGGTGGTAGTACCAGGGTAGCTGGTGGTAGTGCCAGGGTAGTGATGGTAGTAGTCGGGAGCTGGTGGTAGTGCCAGGGTAGCTGATGGTAGTGCCAGGGTAGCTGGTGGTAGTGCCAGGGTAGCTGGTGGTAGTGCCAGGGTAGCTGGTGGTAGTGCCGGGGTAGCTGGTGATAGTGCCGGGGTTTAGCTGGTGAAAAGTGCCAGGGTAGCTGGTGGTAGTAGCCGGGTAGCTGGCGGTAGTGCCAGGGTAGCTGATGGTAGGCCAGGGTAGCTGGTGGTATTTGCCAGGGTAGCTGGTGGTAGTGCCAGGGTAGCTGGTGGTAGTCCCAGGGTAGCTGGTGGTTAGTACCAGGGTAGCTGGTGGTATTTGCCAGGGTAGCTGATGGTAGGGGCCAGGGTAGCGGGTGGTAGTGCCAGGGTAGCTGATGGTAGTGCCAGGGTAGCTGATGGTAAGTACTGGATAGTTGGTGGTAGTGCCAGGGTAGCTGGGGGTAGTGCCAGGGTAGCTGGTGGTAGTACCAGGGTAGCGGGTTTGGTAGTGCCAGGTTAGCTGAGGGGTAGTGCCAGGTAGCTGGTGGTTAGTGCCAGGGTAGCTGATGGTAGGCCAGGGTAGCTGTGTTGGTAGTGCCAGGGTAGCTGATGGTAGTCCCCAGGGTGCTGATGGTAGTGCCAGGTAGCTGGTAGTGCCAGGGTAGCTGGTGGTAGTGCCGGGGTAGTGTTTAGTAGTGCCAGGGTAGCTATGGTATGCCAGGGTAGCTGGTGGTAGTGCCAGGGTAGCTGATGGTAGTGCCAGGGTAGCTGATGGTAGTGCCAGGGTAGTGGTGGTAGTGCCAGGGTAGCTGGTGGTAGTGCCAGGGTAGTGAGGGTAGTAGCCGGGTAGCTGGCGGTTAGTGCCAGGGTAGCTGTTGGTAGTATAGGATAGCTGGGGATGTGGCAATGTAGGTACCTTTACCTTTAAATATACCTTTGATGAGTTCAAAGTCCAAGAGACCGGCCCGGGGTCAGGCTCGTCTGGTGCTTGCCTGCCATCCAAGTTGTTGCTGCTTGTAGCCCTTGACCCACATATCCATCACGGGTCTGGTTTTGATGTGACACCTGGTGAAGATATTTGTGGTGGTCGTGACAAATTTTGTGGGAGGTGGCGAGTCAGCTGTCAGGGGGTCACTATTACATGTCGGCCGGAACTAACTGATAACACGCTAAGATAACCAAGCAGTCGATATTATCCGGGTAGCGATCTTGTTGGCGATTCTCCCCTTGCCTGAGTGATCACCTGGCTCATGCTGATGTATATACTGCCGCTCCCACTAACTACGCTCATAATAAAAATCTTTGAGATGGTGGGCGATGTTTAAGTTATAAATTTTATGGAAAAATATGACCTGTATAACCCAATAGAACTGGATTTAGAACAGTGAAATATTGCTTATTACAAAATACTGGATCACTGTGAAGAAATAAGGGTTATGGAAAGATTGCCTTGATGCAAACATGGTGTATATGGACTTGACTCGACATTTTTACAAATGCGTCATGGAGATTAATACATAAAAAAGATATTGAAAAAAGGGAAAAGTAGGCATATGGAGTTGAAATTTTTCTAACAAAGAGAACACAAAACGCGTATTTTAAACGGCAAAATTACCCTTTGAAATGTAAAAAGCTCAGTCCACAAGGCACATCCTGGCGCCATCCTGTTTCTCTTCTCAAAACAAACATAGAAATAAAACAGAACCACATTTTGCAGCTCCTCTTCAGATGAAAGTCACCTCGTAAAGAAACACCAAAAAGTTACAAGGATATAAAACAAAGTCTTCCATGGTGACTGAAAAAATAGCAAAATTTCAAAGGGAGACAAAATCCAGTTCTCAATATGGAAAAAAAATAGGAACCAAATAAGAAGGTAAGAAAAGAAAAAGGTCCCCCCATAAAACAACAACATGAACAAAAAACCGCGATAGAAAAAATGAACCGAATTTTTTACTCCTTCTTAGAAAATTTAAAGGAAATAAATAAATAAAAAGGGTTTTTAAAAATACCCTTTCCCCTGGGCGGTTTTGATATATTTTGGTAAATGTTAAAATTAATTGGGGCCCACGGACTTTTGTTGTAGTGTTTCTTTTTGTTCCCAGCACCTCTGCTTTTAACTGGGTTTTTTTTTCCCCTTCCGCCTATTTCTTACCTCGGTTTTTGTTATAGCAATATGCGTTTTTGGGACAAACCGTAAAGTATTTCCGGGGTGTATATTGCCTGTTATCTCTTTCCCTGCTCCATTGAGTAAATTTAAGATTTTAAAGGCGTTCTCAGTAATTTAAATGCTTTTTTGGTCATGCGCACCGAAAAACGACTCTGTATTTGTTCAGGCTTTTTTTTCTTCTGATAAACAGGGCCGTCAACACGACATTTTCCCAAAGGGGAAGAAAAACCGGCGAATTAAAAAGTTTACTGTTCATAAAAGCGTTGGTTTTTGATTTCTTGTAAAAATCAGTCAAATAAATTTGTCTAAATTTAAAATTTTTTTAAAACTACTTTTCGTATAGACAACCAAAACATAGTCTCACGAAGTTTATATACCATTTTTTAAATTTGAAGGTCTGGAATCACAATTACAGTCGTTTTTCAGCCTTCAAGAAACTGTTTTCCAAAAATTCCCATATCCCCCTTTTTGCATTTTTAAAATTTTCCGATTTACAGTTTAAATTATCCCTACTGCATAGGAACTCTGCCCCCTCTCCTGTTGTGATTGTGGAACATTTGAAACCCCATATGCGGCCTCAAACAAACATATCCCCTGTTTTTTCTCCTGAATCAGGACTCCTGCGGGAGGACTCTGTGTTTCATTTATTTTTCCCCGGTCTTTAAACCCTTTATTTCACCCATTTATTCTTGCTTTCTCAATTTTTGTATGTTATTTTCTGCGGGAGTTATTGCTTGCCTTCTCTCCACTGTATTCTTTGTTTGTCCACTAATTTATTTGTTTTTATTTAGCAAAACATAAACGTAGAAAAGCGAAAACAAAGATAAAACACTTTTTATCCATTTAAATTCCCCTAGAGACAAAAGCTCAGAAAAAATTTATTCATCTGTTATTTTGACCCCGTCTGGGGGCCCCTTTACAAAAAAAAGGTTCCGAGAAGGGGGGCAAAAAACGATCAGTCAATCTTCTGTTTTTTGCTCCATGTGAGTTTTGTTGACGTAGACAGCTATTTTCAGGAAAGCAGTGTAACGATAGTTATATTTGCCCAATTAGGGTTGGCTCTTTTTGTAGTAATTGGTATTTCTCTTGCTAACCCCTTTTTTGGGGGCCTTTTTTCCTGGCCTTTTTTTAACCATATGCTTTTTTGCTACCGTCCACAGGGGGGAAAGGGGATATAGTAAATTAGCCGCTTCGGCGGCAAAATCAAAAATTAATCGAAAAGGTAGAAAAATGCAATGGTTGGGGGCAGCAACGTCGGGAAAAAAAAACATTTCTAGGAAAGAAAGAATTTTCGATAAAAACCTTCTAGAAAAAGAAGATTATTTGTATATTTAGACTACAAAGTTGGAAAAAGACTATTCGGGATTTTGGAGTCCTAACTGGGTTTAGGTTCTCGTCAGTCTTTAGGGCCGGAGATGGGGGTACGGTCTTTCCCGAAGGGGTGGGGGAAATGCAGTTTCGGCGAGTCTTTGATTTGTGGGGTCTTCGCCAAGACAGATATTGACGAAAAGATCCCGATTTTTTTTTTTCATCGAATTACATAAAAGGTATGATAATTAAGCCTGGGACAGTTGGGCATCTTTATGTTGAAACGTTCGTCTACACAGTAGTGAAATAAAATGTGTAAACAGTCCACCAGCCTTGGTAAATGAATAGAGGGTTCAGTTTCTCACCCCGGAGAAAAGTTCAGCTTTAAAAAACTAAACCCTTTTCCCCAGAGATATCAATTGACTGTGTCTTAATCATCAAATTTCGGATTTTATACCATTTTCAACTAACTCATATTTCAAAAGAATTTTTTTTAACTTGTTCACCTACTGCCAGATGTCACCGTTAGTTACTTTGTTGTTTTGTTACCGGCGACGAACGAACAACTTTTGTAGGCGAGCGGGTGTCAGAGCACTGTGAGAGTGGGTGCCTACCTCTGTATTTTGGGGATTAATTGGGGGTTTTAAAAAATACAGTTATATGAAGTCATTAATTAAAGATGCAAATAAGGGACCGTCAAAAAAATTTTATTTCTAAAAATGAGTTTTCTCTGACCGTTTACATTAAGACATGTTTACATGTATTTAAAAACTGAGATTTTTAGCTTCTAATGAAAGAGCTTTTGGGAAGATGGGGGAAGGAAGAAGGGGGGTAAGGTGGAAATATTGGAAGAGGGTTGAGGGGGGGAGAGGTAGGGGGTATAAAAGGAAGTGGCCCAAACCCCCTTTGGTGAAAATTTAAAAAGGATTTGAATTATAAGATTATTTTTTAAATAAATACTAACCCCTCAGGGTCACAAAATATAATAGGTATATAAGTCATACTCTGAATTGGGTTTAATTTACAAGTTGCAATTGTTTTTTTTTTTTTTTTTTTTTTTTTTTTTTTTTTTTTTTTTTTTTTTGCGTTGCCAA
>NC_069410.1:5391883-5424090 GCF_026875155.1 Cherax quadricarinatus | reverse complement strand
CTCTGTTGTCTAAACGTGTACCCAGCTACCCTCACTGTTGTTCAACATTATCCTCTACCACCTGTTTTTCTCAAGGTAACCAGCTACCCTCACTGTTGTCTCAACTTATCCTGAAAACCCTCACGTTGTCTCAACTTTACCCCACTCCCTCACTTTTGCCCTCAACTTATCCTGCTACCTCACTGTTCCCCTCAAGTGAATCCGCTACCCTCATTTTGTCTCAAAGTACCGTCCCTACTGTTTCTAACATTTTCCTCTCCCCTCCTGTTGTCTCAACATGTACCTGCCCCCCTCATTTGTCCAACTGTTCCGCACCCTAAATTTTTGTCTCATTTTGAGACTTTTCGCAGCCTCGCAAAAATCCTTGTTTTCATAGGGGCCGACCGGTTGCTTTGGCAACTTCCCTTCAGGTTTTTTCCAGGTACAAATTATATGTCCTTTTCTCGCCACGTTCCGGGATACACTTCAGGGTATTTAAAAACATTCCCAGTGTTTTGTGTTTCACTGAATAAATTTTGGCGGGTGAAAGGTCTCTGTAATTTTTTTCTATTTTCCAATCTCTTTTGTCTTGAAAAACTTTAGTATAGGGGAGTATTCCTGCCTGGAAGAACAGGTGATTTGAAGATATCATCAGGGCTCACCACTCTTTTTCTGGAAAGTCTTGTGGGCCACAACTTTTCCCTGCGCTAAAATTGAACCCCATGAATTTGCTGTGCCCTTTTAAAATGTGAATCTTCTGACGTCATCACCCCATTCCACACTAAATATTCCACTTTACTGAATGATTTAAATTTATTCCTCTATTGTTCCATACGAAGCAACCGGGGAAATGACAAAATCACTTCGTCGACAGAAATCTCCTCTCTGTCTCTCTCCCCTCAATGGATTTTGGTGGCTTTTTTCCCTCCCATACTGGTGGTTTAAAAACACGGTGATTGTATATGTGATTTCCCCCGAGTGATTCCTTGAGGTGTCCCCCTACCTCGTATTTTTTCCGGTCCACTTTCTGTTTTTCCGCTTTTCTCTCTCCCCCTTTTGAATTCGCTCCTCTCCAAAAAAATCGTTTTTATTTTTCCCTGTACTCGTTTTTTTTTTGGATTTACTTTCATTTTAAATTTTTTAAGCTTTTAAATGGTCACAGCACTGCGTTTTCTTGTTGCGCCCCTTTCACAACTCACCGGGAAAAAAACAGCATTTTTTTTCATAACGAAATATCCCCATTTTCGAAATTTTACGCACTCCTGGAGCTTATCGCATTTATTCCCTTCTGTTATTTCCAAGTTCCCCAATTTGCTTGAACCCTTTGTATATTTTTTAAAAAATTTTTTTGTTTAATGTTTTTCTGTGAGTGTTTTTTTTTTGATGTGTGTGACAGCGTGCAAAAAACCAAGAACTTTAACACGCATTACTTCCATTTGTAATAAGTATCGATCTCAGGTTTTGATGCTTGGGGCCCGAGGCCCCTGGCAGCAGGCAACAGGCCCAGGCTGGGCTTTCGGGAACCCCCCAACTCTCAAAACTGTCCCCAGGTATATACGGCTTAAAAATTTTTTGCTGGAAGTACCAACGTGTAATAATTTTAAAATTTTGTGCACATGACCTCCCTGTCGCTACTTGACGTCCCTTGACTCATCGTCCCATGGCCCCCTTCCCGACCAGAAAAACCCGGGTATGGCCCCGTTCAATTAGGGGTTGGTCAGCTGCACACAGTCCCAACCTTGATTCACATCCCGGCTGCTCAGGATCCCCTGATAATTTTTTCCTTTTTGTATGAAAAAAAAGGTATTGAAAAAAGGGCCATATAAAATTAATGGCTATGAATAATGTCCACCGCATCATTAACTTTAAAAAAAAATTCCTGACCTGATTACTGCTTAAAAAAATTTTCCCCCGTAAACCACACATATGCGTGCCCTGCTGGAAAACTCAACTATTAAATACAATGCACGGAAAAGCAAACCTTACCCAATGCAATTTTTTATGAAAATGTGAAAATTTTAGATGCATATGAAATAAAGACTTACATGACAGAGGTGGGAGTTGGGGTGACGAGCGGGGTTTGGGTGTAGGCTTGGCGGATGTGGGCTGGGGGTGTAGGGTTTTCAGGTGGAGCGGAAATTTTTCGGCGTTCTGTGGTTAACAGAAAGACCATCTTCATTTCAAAACCTCCTCACACACCACAAAAAATGCTCTTTGGGGATTGATACACTGGTGACCCGTGACCTTCAGCCTCTAGAGCTCACACTTGTTCCAGTTATTGTCATTTAACACTGAAAGCGCCAAATTGTTCCAGCTATCGCAATAAACACTGAAGCCCTATAGTTCCAGGGGGGTTCATAAAATGACTGTTACACCATTCCAGAGACCGCCGTAACATAACAGTGTTTTACACTGTTCCGAGACCGTCCCGTCCTAACAGTGTTCACACTTGTTCCCCGAGACCGCCAGTAACACTGACATCCACACAGCATTGTACAATATTTTTTTTAACAATCCCAAAACAATATTTTTTAACATCCGTTGTACCCCTTTAAATTGGTGTTCGTTTGTACATATAAAAACGTTTACTTTTTGTAATTACAAAACATTTAAAACCCGTCAACATCACAACTCAAATGTTCTACAAGTATTTTCACTATTACTCCGATAAGTGACGTGGTAAAAAGTTTTTCGTTGGTAAACGGTTTAGGGCACCAGTTCCGGGGTCGGTGAAAACTATCCCGTCAGTAAAGCCCCAAGGAATCTTTTATTTTTGTTAAAAGCGCCTCTGGGACATAAGCACACACCACAAAAAATGGGTTGGGAAGGGAGGGGCCCGGGTAAGCACAGGGGGACACAGGATATATACACGATAAAATTTATGAGACATGTATGTCTCAGTGTAAAAAAACGGAGACATGTATGCCTTTGTATAATAGAAAACAGTATTCCCTGTACAAATTGACAAGACAAAGTCGCGCCCAGCCACCCGGGGGAAAAAGACGTCGTCGTCCCCCCTCTTTACTGAGCAACCCCGAACACTGTTGCTCGAGAATTTACTTGGGGTTTTAATCCTGAGTATTTCTTCCCCCAAAAGAGTTTGAGGGGAAAGACTTGCTTGCAGCCCACTTCGACCCCCCATCCCTTTCAAGAGGGAAAGGGGGGATTTTGCTTGCTTTTTTCCCACCCCTCATCCCCATCCCCCCCCCCCTTCCCCCATCCCCCCCCCCCCCCAAATACTAAACCACGGGCCCCCAAAACACTTAAACACTACAACATTGCTATCCTTCTGACTGCCCTATCTTCTTATTTTTCGGCAACTTCGCTTTGGCAAATTTAAAACACAAGGCTTTTTGGACCATCTGGTACCCCGTGTTTTTTTTTTAAAAATCCACCGATCTTTGTTTTTGGGCCCTTTTTTCCCTCAAAACTCGAGGGTAGGCTACCCTTTAGGAGCTCCCTTTCCCTAAGTCACTGAAATAGGTTTTTTGGGCAACATTAAAGGAAAAAGATCCCTTTTTTTAAAAAGCAACTCCTCTGCCAAGCTCCTTCCTGGGCCCAATAAAGGGGAAAAGGGGCGTGTAAATTACCCCATTGTTGGAAATGAAATTTTTTCCATAAAGACATTCTCAATTGAAATTTTTGGGGTTCTAACTCAAACGTTGTTTCCAGGGGAAATTTTTTAAAAAACCCACACTGGAGTAGAAACCTTCCCCCTCTCTTGGGAAGAAGAGTTATTTCCAACTCCAAAAGCATGATGCCCTTTGGGATAAACAAAGACTTTTTGGTTTTTATCCCATTTCCCACCGAAAAAGCTATCAAGCTAAAGGATGTGTTTTGTGGCCAAAAATCAACAGTTTTATGAAACACAAAATGTTAAGGAAAATTTTTTGATAACATTAATACCGAAAATTTCCTAAACCTTAGGGCTGTTGAAGCAAAATAAATTCTCGAACCCCAAAAAAAACAATAAGGAAAATTTTTAAAATTAAACTCGAGAAAACCGAAGGGGCCCCAAACTTGTTTTTTTTCAAAATGGCTTCAAATGTTTAAATCCCAGATGTACTCGCCCAAAAATTTCCAGGAAGGGCTTTGTCATGTGACACAATGTTTCAAGTGTTATCCCTTTTGGGTCAAAAAACCCAACAAATGCAGTATAAAAAGGGCAAATTGGTAGCATTTGCCTCTCAACTTTCCCAAACGTGTTTGAAACCAATAAAAATTCCCCAAAAATTGTCCTCTGTGGGGGAAAAACTTTCATCGTTTCCTTTTTTTTTGTCCTGAAAAAAAAAAGGGAAAAAATCCCAAAAAATTTTTGACGCCAAGAAACTACCAAATCTAAAAAAGACCCCTCCTCATGGCACCCCCAAACCCAAATTCCCCAAATTTCCCTTTCCCACTCTGCCGGGAAATCAAGTGGGACCCCTCAGGCTTTTTACCAAGGGTTTTCCAATTTTGGGGAATTCTGCCCCTCTTGGAGACCCCAATCTCCCCCTCTCTTAAAACCCGACACCACAAAAAACAACAAGGTTCAGCCCGATCTCATGTGTCCCCGGTATCCACAAAAGGGGGATATAATGAGACCCACAACAAAAATTTTAACTTGGTCCCAAAAGACCCCAGCGGGTGGTGTTTAATTAAACTTCTCTCTTTTTTTTTGAATGAAAATTTAAAGGCTAAGGGGATCACCCCCAAATCATTATCCCCTAAAATGGGGAAGGCCATTAGACCCACCCTTTCTCAAAAACAAGAAGTATTACCATACCTAAACTAAAATAAGCCAAAGTCCCCCGGCTCGGGGGAATCGCCCCCCGAAAACCCCGGGTTTGTCAACCCCTTCTCAACCCAAAAAGTCAACACCTGAACATAAAAAACCCCCAAAAGGGGTGCCTATTTCTCCCCTTTTGAAAGCTGAACCTGTTGAACGGGAACTTTCCCAAAAAAGGTAACTCCCCCTTTCCCCTATCTAATATTCATTTGGGAACCTCCCCAGCCCTCCCTTTAAACTCTCACAAGCCTCTGTTTCCCTTTGAAACTTATTATGCATACCTAAAGTTTCAGAAAAATGACTCTAACGACTCTAACACTCAAAACGTTTCTATTGATTCAAAGGGATTTCTTTTAAATATTCCCTCCTTTTAGTGAAGATGAAGTTTATGGAAATTTTAATACACAACTTCCACGAAAAATTTTTCCTTCTCCTATTGAAGAGTCCAGCAAGGATTTAACAAGATACAAAACATAAAATTACTTGCGGGCGTTCAAAACGCAGTGAAACGAGCAAAGGAATAAGCAAAAAGGGGATTAAAATTTCCCCCAAACCTTAAGTTTAACCTTTTCTTAAAAACCTTTTACCTTTTTGAGGTTGAACCCCCATAACTAAAATTTCCCGATTTTTTATTTTTGGGAAACGAGACACCCTTCAAGATTTTTGTTTAAAACATATTAAATTTATGTGGATACTGTATTTGTTTAAAAATCGAGGGGAAAGTTTAGGGGTTTTAACCCCACCCTGGTTAAATTGGGAAATATACATTTAAAAAAAAATTCTTTTTGGATGAAAATAACTTTCCTTGAAAATAAAAACAAAAAACGTCGAAATGGACAACTAGTAATGGGAACGGAAATTTTTTCCCCCCAAACCCGCCTTTAAAAAGTAAATTTTCCTCACATAGGATTTTAAAGGGCAAAAATTTTATTCCAAAAATTTTACGGGAGTTTTTAATGCTCATCACCCTGCCCTTTTTTAACTTTGGAGCGGGTTTTTCCACGGGTGCCCTTAAAAAGGAAAAAAACCCCTCCTTTAATATAAATGACAGCTAGAAATTTGCCCTTTTCAAGGCCCATTCTTCAAATCGAAACTTTGGGGACCTCATCCGGAAAACACCAGATATTTGAACTGCCAAACAGAGACTGTGACATTTTTTCACTGTCGTAAATCTTCCTTGGAAAATGGGGGATCTGACCATATCCCTGTTATAATAAAACAAAACTTCTCCCATTTGGGAATACCTGAACTCCAAAACCCCAAAATTTTAACCCCCTGGGAAATTTGACCCCTTCGGGGCATATCTGGGAAAATTTATAAAATTGTTCCTTGGAAAAAATTTACCTTCCAGGGAAATTGATAAAAGGGGCAATCAGGTCCCTGCACAATCGAAAAAATTTGAAGCTACCAATGCAACTTCCCAAATTTAAGCTTCCACAAAAAATATCCCAACAAAAAAAAAACCCAACTAGAAAAATTTGGGGATCTTTAAAAAAAATTATCAAGCAAAATGTAGAAAGGCATCTTCAAACAAGCCCAACCCCCAAACAGCTACATTGCACCTTTAAAGGGCAAAAAATTTTTTTCCCCCCATGTTTAAGTCAACACAAACGAACATAGGGAAAATTTTTTTATTTTCTTCAAGCTAATCAATATAAACGGAACCAGAAAAATTTTTTGGAGTAAAAATCCGACAACTTTTAGGGGGAAACCAAGGTTTCCTAACTACTTATTTCATCCCTTCACTATAATGATGAAAAAAGTTAAAATTTAAAAACTTAAACGATCCACAGGAAACCGGCTAAATTTTTGAGGGTGAAGTAGGGGAGAAAATTCTTTTCCTTCATAAAACAGCCCCGTTTTTTTTAAAAAATAATCATTATCTTTTTTAAGTAAATAAAGGGGAGAGTTTGAAACCCTTGGATGACTAAAAAAACCCCCCCCCCTTTAAAACCTACCACCGATCCCATAAACTCTTGAAGAAAAACCCCCACCCGCTTACAAAAGCCCTTTTACTTTACAAGAAATAAGTCGGGGTTTTTTGGGAAGAAATGAGAAATAGAGCCCCGGGCCTCTCGGAAAAAACAATAAAAACAAATAAATTACCCCCCCCTAGAAATTGCAAACAGTCCTTGGTAAATATCTTTAATGCCAACTTGGCCTCAGGAAATTTTTCCCCGTTGTTTTTTAAAACTGCTAGGGTAACCCTTTTTTCCTTTAAAACCCCCAAAAAAGACATTTTACCAACCTGGGGAAATAAAGACCTTTTAAAACTTTTCAACTTTAAGTCCCCTGGAAAAAATTTTTGAAAAGGTCATTTCCAACAATTGGGGAAATTTCTAAATTGGGGTTTAACACTTGGTTTTTCTGAAAAACAATTTGGCTTTAGAACACAAGAGGGTTTTCCAACCATGCAATAAATTTTTATTTTTTGGGCACTGTACAAAATCTAAAAACCCGCAGGGCAAAAACTTGCCTTAATTTGGGCCCCCAAGGAATTTTTCACAAAGCTTTTTTATAGCTTAAGGCATGATGGGGCCCTTTTAAAACAAACTCATTTTAAAACCCACCAGAAACCCTAACTGGACTTTTCTCAGAGGAATTATAATTTCTTAACTCAAAGAAAAAAACATTCCCACCCTTTCAAAAGGCGTCCCACAGAACCTTTTTAAAACCGACGGGTGGTTTTCCCACAAGGTTTTTGTCTCATCCCCCTTTTTTTAAAAAATTTTTGTGGAAAAACCTTCCTCAACCAAGTTTTAAAAGACACAATTGTGAAAACATTTTTCAGGAAAATGTTATTCATGCGTCTCCAAACAACCCCCCATTTAAAAGGAAAAAAACAAGTATGAGAGAGTCATAGAAAAAATGAATATTGAACTTTGTCCCAACATCTAATTGGGGGAAGAAATGGGGGGAATTACGAAATAAAACCTTTACAAGGTCCTTGTTAGCACGATAAGGTTTTGGGTTTTTCATCCCAACCCTTGAAGAAAAGGGGGTATTCCCCCATCAGAGGGGCACCCGTAGCCATTAAAACCCTAACAAGATCTTGGGGTATGAAAAAAGACCAAAGGGGCTGCTTTCCCCTCAAAAATCTCCAAAGTTAACCCAAAAAATCAACAAAAAGCCCCAAAGCCGGGCTTAGCAACTCTTTCGTTTAAACAAACCCCTCAACATGTCAAAAAACAAACGTAAAAATGATAATAAGACCAAAACTTGGAAAACCCTTGGTCCCAAAATTTAATTTAAAAACAAGACCAACATGCTACGGTTAAAAAAGGGTCCCTAAATTTGAGGCCCCTTCGTTTAAATTAAACCAAAAACCAGGAGGAGAGACAGAGTTAAAATTTGGGAGATTTAAAACACACAACAAGATATCACGCCTAAATTTTACGCCTTGAAAAACCCAAAAAAAAAAACAACTTTATACAATGCAAGAACTTACATGCCAGAAAGAGAACATCCTATAAAAATGGGTTAAAAACCACCGATTACCCCATCAATACTCCACCTCACAGGGCTCAAAGAAGAACCCCTCCCACAAAAGGGTTCGTCGTTTTAAATTTACAAGATGATTACCCTCGACCCCCTGAATTTTTAGCAACTTACCGACGAAGAAAATTTTGGGTACAACCAAAAACCCTTCTTGTATACCCGAAAAACCAAAAACAGCCCCCAATTAGGGGGACATCTTAAAAACTTTCTAATGTAAAAATTTTGCAATTTACTATTGGGTTTGGGCACCAAACCCTTAAAAAGCTTTTGTCACGAGCTCCCTAAACTGGCCCAGAAAATATTGCCCCCTTTTCCCGGGCGTAAAAAAAAATCCGGTTTTCAAACGCGGAAAAAAAAAAAAAAAAAAAAAAAAAAAAAAAAAAAAAAAAAAAAAAGCAATTGCAACTTTGTTTTTAAATTCCAAACCCCCTTTAGATTTATGTATTATATACCCATTATAATTTTTTTGACCCTGATGGGGGTTTTTTTTTTTACCTCTTTAAAAAATAACTTATTCAAATTTAAATACCCCTTTTTAAATTAACCAAAGGGGTTGGGCCACTTTTTTCCTTTTTTTATCCTAAACCCCCCCCCCCCCCTTTCCCAAACCCCCTTCCAATATTTTCCATCCTTACCCATTCCCTTTTTCCTTTTCCCCCAATCTTAAACCCAAAACCGGGCCCTTAGAAAACTGAAAAAAACTCAGGGATAAACATGTAAACATGTCTTAATGTAAATAAAGGGCAAAGTTAACTAAAAAATTCATTTTTTAGAAATAAAAATTTTTTTTTACTGGTGCAGGGCCCTTTTTGCCTCTTTTTAAATTTAAAGACCTCATATAACTGATAAACTTTAAACCCATTAAACCTAACCAAAAAACAGAGGAAAGGGAACCACTCTCCCCCAGTGCTCTGGGGCAGCCGCCCCCGCTCTAAAATAAAGGGGTGTACCCGGGTTTGCGGCCCCGGGAACAAAAAAAACAAAACCCTAAATAAAAGGGACCCTCTGGCAGTAGGGGATAAAATTATTTTAATTCGTTTTAAAATATACGCAAAGTTTTTTTTTGAAAAAGGTAAAAAATCCCAAAGTTATGAATTTAAGAACAAGGGGCAACAGTTAGAATCTTTTAGTGAGAAAGAATTTAGCTTTATGTTTGCGAAGCTTTTCTCCAGGGTGAGAAACTAAAACCTCTAATACTTTTTATCCAAGGCTGGGGACTGATTACATCATAAACAATTTTCACTACTTTTTTAGACAAACGGTTTTAAAAAACTAAAAAATGCCCAACTGTTAAAACACGGTCTTAATTAAACCAAAACACATTATGTTTAAAATTTTTATGTAAAAAAAAATCAGGATCATTCGTCAAAAATTTTGTCTTGACGAAGAGCCACAAAAATTCAAATGACTCGCCTGAACTGGGATTATCCCCCCCCACCCCTTCAGGGAAAACCCCGTACCTCCCAACCCCCAGGACCAAGACTGACGAGAACCTAAACTCCAGTTTAAAAACTTTCCCAAAAACCGAATATTTTTATTTCCAACATTGGGAGTCTAAAATAAAACAAAATGTCTTCCCTTTTTCCCAGAAGGTTCTTATCGTAAAAATTCTTGTCGTTCCTAGAATGTTAAAATTTTTTTTCCCGACGTTCTGGGCCCCCAAAATCCTTTTCATTCTTTTTTACCTTTTTTGATTTCAATTTTTTTTTGATTTTGCCCCAAACGGCTAATTTACTATGATCCCCCCCTTTTCCCTCCTGTGGGAAAGGGAGCAAAAAAAGCATATTTTAAATAAAAAGGCCTAGGGAAATAAGGCCCCCAAAAAGGTTTTGCCCAAAAGTACTACCATAGGGACTACTAAGTAGCCAACCTAAAATCCCCGGCCCAAAAATAACATCATTCCCCTTCTACACTGCAAGTTTCTCGTTAAAAAAGCTTGTCTACCCCCTCAACCCAAAAAATCACATGGGGACAGAAACTCATAAGATTGACTGACTGATATTTTTTACCCCCTTCTCGGGAAACCCTTCGCTGAAAGGCCCCCTAAAACTGGGGGGCGAAATATACAAAATGAATCAAATTTTTTTGACTTTTGTTTTCGATAGGGGAATTACTGAGGCATTAAAATTTTTCTACTCTTTAGTTTTTTCATGCTTTTTTTTACGTTTTGTTTTTTCCATTATGATAAAAACAAATAAATTAGGGACAAACAAAGAAAAGACAGTGGGAGAGAAAAGGGAAGGCAATAACTCCTGCAGAAAACTAAATACAAACGGAGAAAGCAAGAAATATAAGGATGAAATAAGGTTTAATTTTAAACAGCGGGGAAAAATAAATGAAACACCAAATGTCACTCCAGTCAGCGATTCCCCGATTCAGGATGAAAAAAAAGGGGTATTTTTTTTGGGGTGCCCATCCCGGGTTTTCAAAGTTCCACAATCATCAACAGAGAGGGGGCAGAGTTCCATGCATGTTAGGGGTAATTTAAACTGTAAAACGGGGAAAATTTTAAAAATCAAAGGGAATATAGGAATCTTTTTTGGAAGCAGTTTCTTGAAGGGGGTGAAAAAAAAGACTGTAAAATTTTTGATTCACAGACCTTTAAATCTAAATAATGGGGCAGGAAAAAAACTTTCGATGAACATACTGTTAAGGTTCTAGGGACGAAAAAAAAAGTTTTTTTAAAAAAATTTTTTAAATTTGGCAGACAAATTTTTTTACTGATTTTTCAAGAAAACTAAAAATCCAAAAGACTTTCCCATTTAAAAGTAAAAATTTTCAAATTTTTGCTCGGTTTCCCTCATTTGGGAAAAATTGCTCAAGGGTTTACGGCCCTTTTATTTGGGAGAAGAAAACAAGCCTGAACAAAAAACAGAGATCGTTTTTGGGCGCACTGAGCCAAAAAAGCATTTAAATTTAAATGAGAAACCCTTAAAGTCTTAAAATATGTACTCAATGGAGCAGGGAAAAAAATAAACATGGCAAAATACACCTTTAAAGTACTTGACGGTCTTGTCCTAAATCTGCATATTGCTATAAACAACATCCTGAGGTAAGAAATATGGCAGGAAGTGCAAAATAAACCCAGTTAAAAGCAGAGGTGCAGTGGGAACAATAAAGAAACACTACATCAACGTCCGTGGCCCCAGATTATTCAACATCTTACCAAAATATATCAGAAACACTGCCGAGGAAAGTGAATATTTTAAAAACCTTTATATCTGTATTTATTTCCTTCTAGACATTTACTAAGAACTGGAGTAAAAATATTCGGTTCATTTTATCTATCGCTGTGTTTTGTTCACTGTTGTTGTTTTATGGGGTGACTCTTGTTCTTGCTTACCGTTCTTATTTGAGTTCCTAATTATTTTTCCATATCTGAGCAACTGGATTTTGTCTCCTTAGAATATCTTGCTATTTTTCAGTCACTCACTGGAAGACTTTGTTTATATCCTCTTGTAACTTTTTGGTGTTCTTTACTGAGGTGACTTTCATCTGAAGAGGATGCTGCAAAACTGTGGTTCATGTTCATATCTATGTTTGTTATGAGAATGAGAAACAGGAGTGGCGCCAGGACTGTGCCTTGTGGTACTGAGCTTTTTACATTTCTAAGGCTAGATTTTGCCTTGTTTACTACTGCTGTTTTGTGTTCTCTTTGTTAGAAAATTGCAACTCCATATGCCTACTTTTCCTATTATACTCAATGATCTTATTTTATGTATTAATACTCCATGATCGCATTTGTAAAAATGTCAGAGTCAAGTCCATATACACCATGTTTGCATCAAGGCAATCTTCCATAACCCTTATTTCTTCACAGTGATCCAGTAGTTGTAATAAGCAATATTTCACTGTTCTAAATCCAGTTCTATTGGGTTATACAGGTCATATTTTTCCATAAAATTTATAACTTGACATCGCACCACCATCTCAAAGATTTTTATTATGAGCGTAGTTAGTGGGAGCGGCAGTATATACATCAGCATGAGCCAGGTGATCACTCAGGCAAGGGGAGAATCGCCAACAAGATCGCTACCCGGATAATATCGACTGCTTGGTTATCTTAGCGTGTTATCAGTTAGTTCCGGCCGACATGTAATAGTGACCCCTGACAGCTGACTCGCCACCTCCCACAAAATTTGTCACGACCACCACAAATATCTTCACCAGGTGTCACATCAACCAGACTGTGATGGATATGTGGGTCAACGGGCTACAAGCAGCAACAACTTGGATGGCCAGGCAAGCACCAGACGAGCCTGACCCATGGCCGGTCTCTTGGACTTTGAACTCATCAAAGGTATATCAAAGGTAAAGGTACCTACATTGCCACATCCCCCAGCTATCCTAGTACTACCATCAGCTACCCTGGCACTACCGCCAGCTACCCGGCTACTACCATCAGCTACCCTGGCACTACCACCAGCTACCCTGGCACTACCACCAGCTACCCTGGCACTACCATCAGCTACCCTGGCACTACCATCAGCTACCCTGGCACTACCACCAGCTACCCTGGCACTACCATCAGCTACCCTGGCACTACTATCAGCTACCCTGGCACTACCACCAGCTACCCTGGCACTACCAGCTACCCTGGCACTACCATCAGCTACCCTGGCACTACCATCAGCTACCCTGGCACTACCACCAGCTACCCTGGCACTACCATCAGCTACCCTGGCACTACCACCAGCTACCCTGGCACTACCATCAGCTACCCTGGCACTACCACCAGCTACCCTGGTACTACCACCAGCTACCCTGGCACTACCACCAGCTACCCTGGCACTACCACCAGCTATCCTAGTACTACCATCAGCTACCCTGGCACTACCATCAGCTACCCTGGCACTACCACCAGCTACCCTGGCACTACCATCAGCTACCCTGGCACTACCACCAGCTACCCTGGTACTACCACCAGCTACCCTGGCACTACCACCAGCTACCCTGGCACTACCACCAGCTACCCTGGCACTACCACCAGCTACCCTGGCACTACCATCAGCTACCCTGGCACTACCGCCAGCTACCCGGCTACTACCACCAGCTACCCTGGCACTATCACCAGCTACCCTGGCACTATCACCAGCTACCCTGGCACTACCACCAGCTACCCTGGCACTACCACCAGCTACCCTGGCACTACCACCAGCTACCCTGGCACTACCATCAGCTACCCTGGCACTACCACCAGCTACCCGACTACTACCATCAGCTACCCTGGCACTACCACCAGCTACCCTGGTACTACCACCAGTTACCCTGGTACTACCACCAGCTACCCTGGCACTACCACCAGCTACCCTGGCATTACCACCAGCTACCCCGGTACGACCACCAGCTACCCCAGCACTACCACCAGCTACCCCCCGGCACTAACCACCAGCTACCCTGCTACTACCACCAGCTACCCTGGCACTACCACCAGCTACCCTGGCATTACCACCAGCTACCCCGGTACTACCACCACACTACCCGGTACTACCACCAGCTACCCCTGCACTACCACCAGCTACCCGGCACTACCACCAGCTACCCTGCTACTACCACCAGCTACCCTGGCACTACCACCAGCTACCCTGCTACTACCACCAGCTACCCTGCTACTACCACCAGCTACCCTGGCAGTACTACCAGCTACCCTGCATTACCACCAGCTACCCTGGCATACCACCAGCTACCCGGTACTACCACCAGCTACCCTGCTACTACCACCAGCTACCCTGCTACTACCACCAGCTACCCTGGCACTACCACCAGCTACCCCTGGTACTACCACCAGCTACCCTGGTACTACCACCAGCTACCCAGGCACTACCACCAGTTACCCTGGTACTACCACCAGCTACCCTGGTACTACCACCAGCTATCCCTGGCACTACAACCAGCTACCTGGCACTACCGACCAGCTACCCCGGTCACTACCACCAGCTACCCTGGCACTACCACCAGCTACCCTGGTACTACCGCCAGCTACCCGGTACTACCACCAGCTTCCCTGGCACTACAACCAGCTACCTTGGCACTACCGCCAGCTACCCCGGTACTACCACCAGCTACCCTGGCACTACCACCAGCTACCCCGGTACTACCACCAGCTACCCTGCTACTACCACCAGCTACCCTGGCACTACCACCACTACCCTGGCACTACCACCAGCTACCCTGCTACTACCACACCAGCTACCCTGACTTACACCAGCTACCCTGGCACTACCACCAGCTACCCTGGCACTACCACCAGCTACCCTGGCACTACCACCAGCTACCCTGGCACTACCACCAGCTACCCTGGCACTACCGCCAGCTTACCCTGGCACTACCACCAGCTACCCTGGCATTACCACCAGCTACCTGGCACTACCACCAGCTACCCTGGCACTACCACCAGCTACCCTGGCACTATCACCAGCTACCCTGGCACTACCACCAGCTACCCTGGCATTACCACCACTACCCTGGCATTACCACCAGCTACCTGGCACTACCACCAGCTACCCTGGCACTACACCACCACTACCCTGGCACTACCCCAGCTACCCTGGCACTACCACCAGCTACCTGGCACTACCGCCAGCTACCCTGGCACTACCACCAGCTACCCTGGCACTACCACCAGCTACCCTGGCACTACCACCAGCTACCTTGGCACTAACCGCCAGCTACCCGGTACTACCACCAGCTACCCTGGCACTACCACCAGCTACCCTGGTACTACCACCAGCTACCCTGGCACTACCACCAGCTACCCTGGCACTACACACCAGCTACCCTGGCACTACCACCAGCTACCACTGGCACAAATCCACCAGCTACCCTGGCACTACACACCACTACCCTGGCACTACCACCAAGCACCCTGGCACTACCACCAGCTAACCCTGGCACTACCACCACTACCCTGGCACTATCACCACACCCTGGCACTACCACCAGCTACCCGGCACTACACACAGCTACCACTGCACTACCACCAGCTACCCTGGCACTACACAGCTACCTGGCACTACACACCAGCTACCCTGGCACTACCACAGCTACCCTGGCACATACCACCATGCTACCCTGGACTACCACCAGCTACCCTGCACTATCACCCTCCTGCTGTAACAACCAACCTACCGCCTTTATATATTTAATGACTGTGGAAGAGAATAATTTTAGAGAGCATTTTACAAATGTTCCTGTTGAGACTGATGATAAAAACAAGATTATTCTGAGACACTAATGAAAACACGATAAACCTAATTATAAAACCACTGCCACTTACTGCTCATTAAATGAAAAAAAAAATGAAAAAACGCAAGATAAATACAATCAAAATAGAACCTATCAATAATAATACACACACACACACACACACACACACACACACACACACCACACACACACACACACACACACACACATACACACACACACACACACACACACACACACACACACACACACACACACACACACACACATTAAGAGGCATTGACAGGAACTATGATTCGACCCCTGCAACCACATAGGCGAATACACACACACGCGCGCGCGAGCTTATTCGTGACAACCAGCACGGTTTCAGGGAGAGAAAATCCTGTATCATAAACCTACGGGAGTTCTATGACAAGGTGACGGCGGTAAAGCAAGAGAGAGGGGTGAGTAGATTGCATTTTCTTGGACTGTAAAAACGCATTTGACATAGTTCCACACAAGAGATTAGTGCAAAAGCTGGAGGACCAGGCAGGTATAACAGGGAAGGCACTGCAGTGGATCAGAGAATACCTGACAGAAATGCATCAGCAAGACATGGTACGTGACGAGTGGGCGCCTGTGACGAGCGGGGTTCCACAGGGGTCAGTCTTAAGACCTGTGCTGTTTCTGGTATATATGAATGACATGACGGAAGGGATAGACTCAGAAGTGTCCCTATTTGCAGACTATGTGAAGTTAATGATGAGAATTCATTCGGATGAGGATCAGGTAGGATTACAAAGGGACCTAGGCAGGCTGCAAGCCGGTCCAGCAACTGGCTCCTAGAGTTTAACCCCACCAAGTGCAAAGTCATGAAGATCGGAGACGGGCAAAGAAGACCGCAGACAGAGTACAGTCTAGGCGGCCAAAGACTGCAAACTTCACTCAAGGAAAAGGATCTTGGGATGAGAATAACACCGAGCACATCTCCTGGCGTGCACATCAACTAAATAATTGCTGCAGCGTATGGGGGACTAGCAAACCTAAGAACAGCATTCCGATACCTCAGTAAGGAATCGTTCAGGACTCTGTACACAGTTTACGTCAGGCCCATACTGGAGTATGCAGCACCAGTTTGGGACCCACACCTGAACGAGCACGTCAAGAAATTAGAAAAAGTGCAAAGGTTTGCAACGGGACTAGTCCCCAGAGCTAAGGGGCATGTCCTACGAGGAGAGGTCAAGGGAAATCGGACCTGACGACACTGGAGATAGAGAGATAGGGATGATATGATAACGACATTTAAAATACCTAGAGGAATCGACAAGGTGGACAGAGACAGGACGTTCCAGAGATGGGACACAGCAACAGAGGATCACAATTGGAAGTTGAAGACTCAGATAAATCATAGGGGTGTTAGGAAGTATTTCTTCAGTCACAGAGTTGTCAGGAAGTGAGTAGTGTGGAAAGTGATGCAGTGGAGGCAAGGTCCATACATAGCTTTAAGAAGAGGTATGATAAAGCTCATGGAGTAGGAAGAGTGACATAGTAGCAACCAGCGAAGAGGCGGGGCCAGGAGCTGTGAATCGACCCCTGCAACCACAACTAGGTGAATACACGCGCGCGCGCGTGTGCGCGGGAAGTACACGTACTTGGCGGCACAGCTGGAAGTTAAAACCATAGATGAACTACAGGGATGTCTGAGGGATGTCTGAGGGGATGTCGACGAAAGAGTGGAGGCCAACTACATACATAGTTTTTTAAGAGTAGGTATGATATGGCCCACGAGACTAGAATGGAGCGAATCTGGCAAGCAGCAAAGCGATAAGCGGGACCAGGAGCTAAGACTCGATTCCTGCAACTATATACATGTAAACGCGTGTATACACGTACAGGCAGAAATATCTAGGAGCGTCTCTGCAGCATTATTTGCAAGGTGGGTTACCCAAGACGTGCCTCCAGAAGCCCAGAGGAGCCTCCAGGACCCAAGACGTGCCTCCAGAAGCCCAGAGGAGCCTCCAGGACCCAAGACGTGCCTCCAGAAGCCCAGAGGAGCCTCCAGGACCCAAGACGTGCCTCCAGAAGCCCAGAGGAGCCTCCAGGACCCAAGACGTGCCTCCAGAAGCCCAGAGGAGCCTCCAGGACCCAAGACGTGCCTCCAGAACCCAGTGGACCTCCAGGACCCAAGAAAAAACTTCCACCAGAAGCCCCAGAGGAAAAAAAAGCCTCCAGACCCAAGACGTGCCCTTCAGTAGCCCAAGGAGCCTCCAGGACCAAAGGGGGGGGGGGGGGGGGGGGGGGGGGGGGGGGGGGGGGGGGGGTGGGGGGGGGGGGGGGGGGGGGGGGGGTGGGGGGGGGATATAATTGGGGGATAATATATGGGGGGGGGGGGGGGGGGGAGGGGGGGGGGGGAAAACAAGACGTTCCTCCAGTAGCCCAGAGGACCTCCAGGACCCAAGAACGTGCTCCAGTAGCCCAAGGACCTCCAGGACCCAAGACGTCCTCCAGTAGCCCAGAGGGAGCCCCAGGGACCCAAGACGTGCCTCCAAAGCCAGAGGAGCCTCCAGGACCCAAGAAGTGCCTCCAGTAGCCAGAGACCTCCAGGACCCAAGACGTTTTGCCTCCAGTAGCCCGAGGACCTCAGGACCCAAGACGTGCCTCCAGAAGCCCCCAAGGAGCCGTCCAGGACCCAGACGTTGACTTCCAGTAGCCCAGAGGACCTCCAGACCCAAGACTGCCTCCCAGTAGCCAGAGGACCTCCAGGACCCAAGCGTGCCGCCAGAAGCCCAGAGGAGCCTCCAGGACCAAAGACGTGCCTCAGTAGCCCAAGAGGAGCCTCCAGGACCCCAAGACGTGCCTCCAGGAAGCCTCAGAGGAGCCTCCAGGGACCCAAGACGTGCTCCAGAAGCCCAGAGGAGCCCCAGACCAAGACGTGCCTCCAGAAGCCCAGAGAGCCTCCAGGACCTAGACGTGCCTCCAGTAAGCCCAGAGAGCCTCCAGACCCCAAGCCGTGCCTCCCAGTAGCCCAGAGGAGCCTCCAGGACCCAAGACGTGCCTCCAGAAGCCAGAGGAGCCCCAGGACCCAAGACGTGCCTCCAGAAGCCCATAGATCCTCCAGGACCCAAACTGCCTCCAAACCCAAGAGGAGCCTCCAGGCCTCAAGACTCCTCAGAAGCCCAGAGGAGCCTCCAGACCCAAGACTGGCCTCCAGATGCCCGAGGAGCTCCCAGGACCCAAGACTGAGCCTCCAGTACCCAGAGGAGGCATCCAGGACCCAAGACGTCCTCCAGAAGCCCAGAGGAGCCTCCAGGACCCAAGACGTGCCTTTCCAGTAAGCCCAGAGAGCCTCCAGGACCCAAAGACTGCCTCCAGAGAGCCCTATGACCTCCAGGACCCAAAGACGTGCCTCCAGAAGCCCAGAGGATCCTCCAGGACCAAAAGTGCCTGCCAGAAGCCCAGAGGAGCCTCCAGGACCCAAGACGTGCCTCCAGAAGCCCAGAGGAGCCTCCAGGACCCAAGACGTGCCTCGAGAAGGCCCAGAGGAGCCTCCAGGACCCAAACGTGCCTCCAGAACCCAGATGAGCCTCCAGAGACCCAAGACGCGCCTCCCAGTTGCCCAGAGGAGCCTCCAGGACCCAAGACGTGCCTCCATAGCCCAGAGGAGAGACCTCCAGGACCCAAACGTGCCTCCAGTATCCCAGAGGAGCCTCCAGGAACCCAAGAACGTGCCTCCAGTATCCCAGAGAGCCTCCAGGACCCAGAACGTGCCTCCAGCAGGCCCAGAGGAGCCTCCAGGACCCAAACGTGTCTTTTCCCCCCTTTTCCTCCCCTCCAGAAGCCCAGAGGAGCCTGCCAGACCCAAACGTGCCTCATAGCCCAGAGGAGCCTCCAGGACCCAAGACGTGCCTCCAGTAGCCCAGAGGAGCCTCCAGAACCCAAGACGTGCCCCAGAACCCAGAGGAGCCTCAGACCCAAGACGTGCCTCCTGTAGCCAGAGGAGCCTCCAGGACCCAGACGGCCTCCGAGATGTGAGCCCAGAGGGACCGCCAGGAACCCAAAGACGTGCCTCCAGAAGCCCAGAGGAGCCTCCAGGACCCAAGACGTGTCCCTCCAGTAGCCCAGAGAGCCTCCAGGACCCAGAACGTGGCCTCCAGAAGCCCAGGTAGTCCTCCCAAGGACCCAAGACGTGCCTCCAGAAGCCAGAGAGCCTCCAGGACCCAAGACGTGCCTCCAGAAGCCCAAGGAGCCTCCAGGACCCAAGACGTGCCCCTGTAGCCCCAGAGAGCCTCCAGGACCCAAGACGTCCTCCAGTAAGCCCAGAGTAGCCTCCAGGACCCAAGACGTGCCCTCCATAGCCCAGAGGATCCGTCCAGGATCGCCAAGACACGTGCCTCCAGCGCCAGTGGAGCCTCCAGGACCAAACTGCCTCCAGCAGCCCAGAGGAGCGCTCCAGGACCCCGACGTGGCCTCCAGAAGCCCAGAGGAGCCCTCCAGGACCCAAGAACGTGCCTCAGTAGCCCAGCCCAGATGGAGCCTCCATGACCCAAGAGCGTCCTCCAGAAGCCCAGAGGAGCCTCCAGGACCCAAGACGTGCCTCCATAAGCCCAGAGGAGCCCCCGGACCCAAGACGCCTCCAGAAACCCAGAGGAGCCTCCAGGACCAAGACGTGGCCTCCAGTAAGCCCAGAGGAGCCCCAGGACCCAAGACGTGCCTCCATAAGCCCAGAGGAGGGCCTCCAGACCCAAGACCTGCCTCCAGAAGCCAGAGGAGCCCACCGGCCCCAAGACGTGCCTCCAGTAGCCCAGAGGAGCCTCCAGGACCCAAGGACGTGCCTCCAGAACCCAGAGGAGCCTCCAGGACCCAAGACGTGCCTCCATGAAGCCCAGAGGAGCCTCCAGACCCAAGACTGCCTCCAGTAGCCCAGATTGAGCCTCCAGATCCCAAGACGTGCCTCAGTAAGCCCAGAAGCCTCCAGGAACCAAGAGCGTGCCACCAGAATCCCAGAGGTGAGCCTCCAGCCCAAGACGGTGCCTACAAGAAGCCCAGAGGAGCCTCCAGACCCAAGACGTGCCTCCGAAATCCCAGAGGAGCCTCCAGGACCCAACCGTGCCTCCAGAAGCCCAGAGGAGCCCCAGGACCCAAGACTGCCTCCAGTAGCCCAGAGGAGCCTCCAGGCCCCAAGACTCCTCCCAGTAGCCCAGAGGAGCCCTCCAGACCCAAAAAATAAGACGTGCCTCCAGAAAGTCCCATAGGAGCCTCCAGGACCCAAGACGTGCCTCCAGAAAGCCCAGAGGAGCCTCCAGGACAAGACGTGCCTCCAGAAGCCAGAGGAGCCTCCAGGACCCGCAACGTGCCTCCAGAAGCCCAGAGGAGCCCTGCCAGGACCCAAGACGTGCCTCCAGAAGCCCAGATGAGCCTCCAGGACCCAAGACGTGCTCAGTACCCAGAGGAGCCTCCAGGACCCAAGACGTGCCTCCAGAAAGCCCAGAAGAGCCCTCCAGGGCCCAAGACGTGCCCTCCAGGACCCAAGACGTGCCTCCAGAAGCCCAGAGGGGCCTCCAGGACCCAAGAACGTGCCTCCAGAAGCCCAAAGGAGTTCCTCCAGGACCCCACACTTGCCCCCACCAGAAGCCAGAGAGCCTCCAGGAAACCCAAGACGTGCCTCCAGAACCCAAGGAGCCTCCAGGACCCAAGACGTGCCTCACAGAAGCCCAGTTGAGCCTCCAGGTGGACCCAGACGTGCCTCAAAAAGCCCAGTTGAGCCCTCCAGGGCCCAAGACGTGCCTCCAGGACGCCAGACGAGCCTCCAGGAATCAAAGAAGTGCTCCAGGCCCAGACGTGCCTCCAGAAGCCCAGACGAGCCTCCAGAACCCAAGAACGTGCCTCCAGGATCCCAGACTGGCCCCAGGACCCTAGAAGTATCTCCAGGAGCCCAGATTTGCCTCCAGGAGCCAAGACGTGCCTCAGGAATCCCTGACGTGCCACCAGAGAACCCATACGTGCCTCCAGGACCCCATGACATACCTCCAGAACCCAAGACGTGGGCCTGCCAAGAGCCAAGACAAAACCTTCCAGGAACCCAGACGTGCATCCAGAACCCAATTACGTGCTCCAGGAGCCGCAGACCGTCCCTCAAAGAGCCCGACTGCCTCCAGAGCCAAGACGTATGTTAGAGTGGTGTTGGCGCCACCATGCAACCACCAATTATGAAGTATATCAAGAAACTGAGAAGATCCAACGATTTATGCAACAGAGTGATGCCACGACGGAAACCAATGAATTACGATGAGAGAGGAGAGAGAGAGAGAGAGAGAAGGAGAGATTGTAGGTAACAGGTTTAGCTTGGAAACAAGCTAGGACTTTAATCTAAGCTTGAAAAACCGCTATAAAAAGAGAGAGGGAGGGGGGTAGAAGGGAAGGAGGAAGGAAGAAGGTAGGAATGGTGTACCATCCGAGAGGTCCTCTTGCTGTAGTGGTTCTGGTCAAGCTTAACAAGTGTGTTCTGTGATTCACTGTAAACAACCACATCTTGCAACCAGAGTTCAACATTTTGCCTATTTTTTCCCGGTATCGTCGTTGCCAGACTTAGCACGTAGTATATCACAGGTATAAGAAGGATGTTTTATGCAGTTAATTTATTTCTGGTTAAGTAACGCAACCTATTCAGCCTAAAATAACTAATTATGAAAAAAAATTGAAAAAGAAAATATCACTCGAGGTAAAACTAGAAATATTAGAGAAACTGACGTTGATCAAACATGTATCTAAGGCAGCAAGTACATTATACAACTCAGTAAATGTAAAGGGTCCCTGACATTTCAATACGTCTCAAATATAAGTTTTATGCCTACGTTGGACCGGCAAGTAACATCAATAGTCTGGACAGGTCAATCACCCATACCCTACCAGCCTTTTTAAATAAGAGAATGCAAGATAGCTAAAGTTTGCTCTTCAAAGCTGTTGCTGGCTACAACCACAACTATGTGGCTAAATTGAGAATAGTGAGAATGATGTACAAAGCCGATGTTAGTCCCTTAATTGATTTAGCTGCTCCCAGGTTGATATAACTAGGTAAAGTTCTCTTCGGATCCTAGGAGTTAATGCAAAATTGAAGCTCTCAGAATTATTCTGGGTGATCCCAAATCAACAAAGGTTCTTAATATTAAGAAGGAGCTTGGTATTTCTAGTATCAGTGGATAGGATAGAGATTCACAATGTGCTTGGCTTTAGAAAGATGTGTTTCATTTAATATCACATACTGCAAGCCCTCCCAAGCTCCATTGTTAGTAAACCCCTTCCTTAAATCACTTTTTAAAGCAACTGCTCCAAGAAGAATTCTCACTAGCTAGGTAGTAATATTATCCACAAGTGTAGATAACTGATGGATCAAACAGGAGTCTTCGGCAGGCTGCATCTGCTCTTTTGCCACCTCTCTAGTTAAGAAACGATAAAATTTGTTGAGTAGTGAATAAGAAATACAACTGGGCATCTACACTGCAAACTTGAAATTGTAAGCAATCCTAATGGGCGCTAAAGCTAAATTATGACTCTAAGCTTGACTCTATCATCATTACTGATTCTACGACAATCACGGAAGGCTCTTAGACTCGCATATTGACTCCAAGAACATGCTCATTGGTGAAGCCAGGAAAGATACTCAAAAGATCTGGGAAAAGGGAAATAATGTACAAATACTATAGGATCCCATCACACATTGGACTACTCTTTCACGATAAAGTTGATATGTTAGCCAAGAAGAGTACTTGATGGAGAATGTAGAATATACCTTTGTATATCTGTGTCCTAGCATTAGAATAAAATTAGGGAGAGAAGTAAAATAATGAAAATGAATGTTTTATAGGAATGTAATCAGAAGCCTGGTAGAGTCTATAACCCACTAGTGATAAAATGAACGTAAGATAAGTATTTTTTACATGTAGCAACTTGCAATGAGTTAACAGACTGACTGATGTGTATGCCAGGCATTAGGCTTGGTTTACAATTACTTCTGGCAGATTGGGAGACACACGATGATGATAAAACCAAATAAAATTATGTGGTCAGGCATATGGTCACTGTCCTTGAACACTATGTCTAACTGTCCATTTATTGAGGAATAAAGAGAAAGTATAATAACCTATAATGACATCTCAATAAATCTATATTAATGAAAATAAGATACGAGATATACTAAGCAAATTTCCTAAATTTGCTGTAGTATATCTAACCAGATAAGTGAATGTTAATATAAGTCCAAATGTACACCTGTTAACCCTTTTGAGGCCGGAGTTCCAAGGGCCTTTAGAGTATTCATACACATCTAGGGCTACCTTCCCCAGGAATGTAGATATGGTTGCACAATAAACCAGTCACTAGTGGCAAAAATCTAAAAATCTAATTTACCAGGTTCTAAATCAGGAGCCCTGGTCGCGGGGTAAAGGGAGGAGGGTGTGGACCTACGGAAGCTTCAACAGGCACTCCAGTAATAACCTGTTGGGGCCATGTTATTGTAGGGGTCGCTGGGCCCATATCACATCACCCACAACTAGTTTATCTGGCCCTGGCAGAAGCATGCTCTAGAGTAGGTAGGTACGTAGGTACCATCTATAACTCTCCTAGTACCATAACTGAAAAAGGACCTCATCAAGAGTTAGTGGGGTGCACCCTACAACTGTAGCACGTCCTTATGGTGACACAATACGCAACGTTGGTCAAGGCAGCAGTGGTACACGCTCCCGCCCCGTTAACTGCTTCCTTTCACATTATTATTTTCCCTTTTAAGATTCCTCGAGATTAAAATACAAAATAATGGGTGAGCAAGAAGTCCTGAAACTTCTCAACCATCTAAACTGCTCAGAAACACAAATTTTCTCTATTCAAAGAAATGTCCAATTCAAAAGTAAACGTGAAAAGCATCAAATATGTTTAACAAAATTGGTTACGTCAGCAGTCCAGGAAAAGAAAGAGATTGAGAGAACGACTGAGAGGGCAAAGAGATTGCGAGAGAGGGGGAGAGAAGAAGAGAGAGAGAGAGAGGAGAGGAAAGAGAGAGAGAGAAGGAGAGGAAAGAGAGAGCTAGAGAGAAATTGTAAGTAATCAAAAATATTTCTACATTTATACAAATATCCCTGATAAATCCCACTCCTTGAATTATGAAGACTGTGTGGTGGTGTGCACGCTGCAACATAACACGTGGTGGTGGTGGGTGCACGCTGCCACAAACACTGTGTGGTGGTGGTGCACGCTGCCACATACACTGTGTGTGGTGGTGGGCCACGCTGCCACATACACTGTGTGGTGGTGGAGCACGCTGCCACAAACACTGTGTGTTGGTCGTGCACGCTGCCACATACACTGTGTGGTGGGGTGCACGCTGCCACATACACTGTTGGGGTGTGGAGCACCTGCCCCCACATAACACTGTGGGTGGTCGTGCACGCTGCCAAAAACACCTGTGGTGGTGGTCCGTGCACGCTGCCACAGACACTGTGTGGTGTCGGGCACGCTGCCACATACACTGTGTTTGGTCGTGCACGCTGCCACATTACACCTGTGGTGGTCGTGCACGCAGCCACATTCACTGTGGTGGTCGTGCACGCTGCCCACATACACCGTGGTGGTCGTGCACCTGCCACAAACACTGTGTGGTGGTCGTGCACGCTGGCACATACAGCAGTGGTGGTCGTGCAACGCTGCCACATAGTGTGGTGGTCCGTGCACGCTGCCACAATACACTGTGGTGGTCGTGCACTGCTCACATACACTGAGGTGGTCGTGCACGCTGCCACATACACAGTGGTGGTCGTGCACGCTGCCACATACACTGTGTGGTGGTCGTGCACGCTGCCACATACACTGTGGTGGTCGTGCACGCTGCCACATACACTGTGGTGGTCGTGCACGCTGCCACATACAGTGGTCGTGCACGCTGCCACATACACTGTGTGGTGGTCGTGCACGCTGCCACATACACTGTGGTGGTCGTGCACGCTGCCACATACACTGTGTGGTGGTCGTGCACGCTGTCACATACACTGTGTGGTGGTCGTGCACGCTGCCACATACACTGTGGTGGTCGTGCACGCTGCCACATACCTGTGTGGTGGTCGTGCACGCTGCCACATACACTGTGTGGTGGTCGTGCACGCTGCCACATACACTGTGTGGTGGTCGTGCACGCTGTCACATACACTGTGTGGTGGTCGTGCACGCTGCCACATACACTGTGGTGGTCGTGCACGCTGCCACATACACTGTGGTGGTCGTGCACGCTGCCACATACACTGTGTGGTGGTCGTGCACGCTGCCACATACAGTGTGGTGGTCGTGCACGCTGCCACATACAGTGTGGTGGTCGTGCACGCTGCCACACACACTGTGGTGGTGGTCGTGCACGCTGCCACACACAGTGGTGGTGGTCGTGCACGCTGCCACATACACTGTGTGGTGGTCGTGCACGCTGCCACATACACTGTGGTAGTCGTGCACGCTGCCACATACACTGTGGTGGTCGTGCACGCTGCCACATACACTGTGTGGTGGTCGTGCACGCTGCCACATACACTGTGGTAGTCGTGCACGCTGCCACATACACTGTGCGGTGGTCGTGCACGCTGCCACATACACTGTGGTGGTCGTGCACGCTGCCACACACACTGTGGTGGTGGTCGTGCACGCTGCCACATACACTGTGTGGTGGTCGTGCACGCTGCCACATACACTGTGTGGTGGTCGTGCACGCTGCCACATACACTGTGTGGTGGTCGTGCACGCTGCCACATACACTGTGTGGTGGTCGTGCACGCTGCCACATACACTGTGGTGGTCGTGCACGCTGCACACAAACACTGTGGTGGTCGTGCACGCTGCCACATACACAGTGGTGGTCGTGCACGCTGCCACATACACTGTGTGGTGGTCGTGCACGCTGCCACATACACTGTGGTGGTCGTGCACGCTGCCACATAGTGTGTGGTCGGTGCACGCTGCCACATACACTGTGGTGGTCGTGCACGCTGCCACATACACTGTGGTGGGGTGGCAGCTGCACATACACATGTGGTGGTCGTGCACGCTGCCAATAAATGTGTGGTTGACGCTGCCACATTACACTGTGGTGGTCGTGCAACTGCCACATACACTGTTGTGTCGTGCAGCTGCCTTAGTGGTCGTGCACGCTGCACTACACTGTGTGGTGGTGTGCACGCTGCCACATACACTGTGGTGGTCGTGCACGCTGCCACATACAACTGTGGTGGTCGTGCACGCTGTCACATACACTGTGGTGGTCGTGCACGCTGCCACATACACTGTGGTGGTCGTGCACGCTGCAACATACACTGTGTGGTGGTCGTGCACGCTGCCACATACACTTGTGGTGTCGTGCACGCTGCCACATACACTGTTTGTGGTCGTGCACGCTGTCACATACACTGTGTGGTGGTCGTGCATCGCTGCCACAACACTGTGGTGTCGTGCACGCTGCCACATACCTGTGGTGGTCGTGCACGCTGCCACATACACGTGTGGTGGTCGTGCACGCTGCCACATACAGTGTGGTGGTCGTGCACGCTGCCACATACAGTGTGGTGGTCGTGCACGCTGCACACACACTGTGGTGGTGTCGTGCACGCTGCCACACACTGTGGTGGTGGTCGTGCACGCTGCCACATACACTGTGTGGTGGTCGTGCACGCTGCCTCATACACTGTGTTAGTCGTGCACGCTTGCCACAATACACTGTGGTGGTCTGCACGGCCACATACACTGTGTGTGGTCGTGCACGCTGCCACATACACTGTTGGTAGTCGTGCACCGTGCACATACACTGTGGTGGTCGTGCACGCTGCCACATACACTGTGGTGGTCGTGCACGCTGCCACATACACTGTGGTGGTGGTCGTGCACGCTGCCACATACACTGTGGTAGTCGTGCACGCTGCCACATACACTGTGTGGTGGTCGTGCACGCTGCCACATACACTGTGGTGGTCGTGCACGCTGCCACATACACTGTGTGGTGGTCGTGCACGCTGCCACATACACTGTGTGGTGGTCGTGCACGCTGCCACATACACTGTTGGTGGTCGTGCACGCTGCCACATACACTGGTGGTGGTCGTGCACGCTGCCCACATACACTGTGTGGTCGTGCACGCTGCCACATACACTGTGGTGGTCGTGCACGCTGCCACATACACTGTGTGGTGGTCGTGCACGCTGCCACACCACACTGTGTGGTGGTCGTGCACGCTGCCACCACACTGTGGTGGTGTGGTCGTGCACGCTGCCACATACACTGTGTGGTGGTCGTGCACGCTGCCACATACACTGTGTGGTAGTCGTGCACGCTGCCACATACACTGTGTGGTCGTGCACGCTGCCACATACACTGTGTGGTGGTCGTGCACGCTGCCACATACACTGTGGTAGTCGTGCACGCTGCCACATACACTGTGTGGTGGTCGGTGCGCGCTGCCACATACACTGTGTGGTGGTCGTGCACGCTGCCACACACACGTGGTGGTGGTCGTGCACGCTGCCACATACACTGTGGTTGTCGTGCACGCTGCCACATACACTGTGGGTGGTCGTGCACGCTGCCACATACACTGTGGTGGTCGTGCACGCTGCCACATACACTGTGTGGTGGTCGTGCACGCTGCCACATACACTGTGTGGTGGTCGTGCACGCTGCCACATACACTGTGGTAGTCGTGCACGCTGCCACATACACTGTGTGGTGGTCGTGCACGCTGCCACATACACTGTCTGGTGGTCGTGCACGCTGCCACATACACTGTGTGGTGGTCGTGCACGCTGCCACATACACTGTGTGGTGGTCGTGCACGCTGCCACATACACGGTGGTGGTCGTGCACGCTGCCACATACACTGTGGTAGTCGTGCACGCTGCCACATAACACTGTGTGGTGGTCGTGCACGCTGCCACATACACGTGTGGTGGTCGTGCACGCTGCCACATACACTGTGGTAGTCGTGCACGCTGCCACATACACTGTGGTGGTCGTGCACGCTGCCACATACACTGTGGTGGTCGTGCACGCTGCCACATACACTGTGTGGTGGTCGTGCACGCTGCCACATACACTGTGGTGGTGCACGCTGCCACACACAGTGGTGGTGGTCGTGCACGCTGCCACATACACTGTGTGGTGGTCGTGCACGCTGCCACATACACTGTGTGGTGGTCGTGCACACTGCCACATACACTGTGTGGTGGTCGTGCACGCTGCCACATACACTCTATGGTGGTCGTGCACGCTGCCACATACACTGTGTGGTGGTCGTGTACGCTGCCACATACACTGGTGGTCGTGCACGCTGCCACATACACTGGGTGGTCGTGCAAGCTGCCACATACACGGGTGGTCGTGCAAGCTGCCACATACACCGTGGTGGTCGTGCACGCTGCCACATACACTGGGTGGTCGTGCAAGCTGCCACATACACTGTGGTGCGTGCAGCTGCCACATACACCGGTGGGTCGTGCAAGCTGCCACATACACTGGGTGGTCGTGCAAGCTGCCACATACACTGGGTGGTCGTGCAAGCTGCCACATACACTGGGGTGGTCGTGCACGCTGCCACATACACTGGTGGTCGTGCAAGCTGCCACATACACTGTGGTGGTCGTGCAAGCTGCCACATACACTGGGTGGTCGTGCAGCTGCCACATACACTGGGTGGTCGTGCACGCTGCCACATACACTGGGTGTCGTGCAAGCTGCCACATACACTGGGTGGTCGTGCAAGCTGTCACATACACTGGGTGGTCGTGCAAGCTGCCACATACACTGGGTGGTCGTGCACGCTGCCACATACACTGGGTGGTCGTGCAAGCTGCCACATACATGGGTGGTCGTGCAAGCTGCCACATACACTGGGTGGTCGTGCAAGCTGCCACATACACTGGGTGGTCGTGCACGCTGCCACATACACTGGGTGGTCGTGCAAGCTGCCACATACACTGGGTGGTCGTGCAAGCTGCCACATACACTGGGTGGTCGTGCAAGCTGCCACATACACTGGGTGGTCGTGCACGCTGCCACATACACTGGGTGGTCGTGCAAGCTGCCACATACACCGGGTGGTCGTGCACGCTGCACATACACTGGTGGTCGTGCACGCTGCCACATACACTGGGTGGTCGTGCAAGCTGCCACATACACTGGGTGGTCGTGCAAGCTGCCACATACACTGGGTGGTCGTGCAAGCTGCCACATACACCGGGTGGTCGTGCAAGCTGCCACATACACTGGGGTGGTCGTGCAAGCTGCCACATACACTGGGTGGTCGTGCAAGCTGCCACATACACTGGGTGGTCGTGCAAGCTGCCACATACACGGGTGGTCGTGCAAGCTGCCACATACACCGGGTGGTCGTGCACGCTGCCACATACACCGGGTGGTCGTGCAAGCTGCCACATACACCGGGTGGTCGTGCACGCTGCCACATACACTGGGTGGTCGTGCAAGCTGCCACATACACCGGGTGGTCGTGCAAGCTGCCACATACACCGGGTGGTCGTGCACGCTGCCACATACACTGGGTGGTCGTGCAAGCTGCCACATACACTGGGTGGTCGTGCAAGCTTGCCACATACACCGGGTGGTCGTGCAAGCTGCCACATACACTGGGTGGTCGTGCAAGCTGCCACATACACTGGGTGGTCGTGCAAGCTGCCACATACACTGGGTGGTCGTGGCACGCTGCCACATACACTGGGTGGTCGTGCAAGCTGCCACATACACTGGGTGGTCGTGCAAGCTGCCACATACACTGGGTGGTCGTGCAAGCTGCCACATACACTGGGTGGTCGTGCACGCTGCCACATACACTGGGTGGTCGTGCAAGCTGCCACATACACTGGGTGGTCGTGCAAGCTGCCACATACACTGGGTGGTCGTGCAAGCTGCCCATACACTGGGTGGTCGTGCAACGCTGCCACATACACTGGGTGGTCGTGCAAGCTGCCACATACACTGGGTGGGTCGTGCAAGCTGCCACATACACTGGGTGGTCGTGCAGCTGCCACATACACTGGGTGGTCGTGCAAGCTGCCACATACACTGGGTGGTCGTGCAAGCTGCCACATACACTGGGTGGTCGTGCAAGCTGCCACATACACTGGGTGGTCGTGCAAGCTGCCACATACACTGGGTGGTCGTGCACGCTGCCACATACACTGGGTGGTCGTGCAAGCTGCCACATACACTGGTGGGTCGTGCAGCTGCCACATACACTGGGTGGTCGTGCAAGCTGCACATACACCGGGTGGTCGTGCACGCTGCCACATACACTGGGTGGTCGTGCAAGCTGCCACATACACCGGGTGGTCGTGCAAGCTGCCACATACACTGGGTGGTCGTGCAAGCTGCCCATACACTGGGTGGTCGTGCAAGCTGCCACATTACACTGGGTGGTCGTGCACGCTGCCACATACACTGGGTGGTCGTGCAAGCTGCCACATACACTGGGTGGTCGTGCAAGCTGCCACATACACTGGGTGGTCGTGCAAGCTGCCACATACACTGGGTGGTCGTGCCAGCTGCCACATACATGGGTGGTCGTGCAAGCTGCCACATACACTGGGTGGTCGTGCAAGCTGCCACATACACTGGGTGGTCGTGCACGCTGCCACATACACTCAACTCCATATTCGTCACAATCTTACAGCCCATGAAAATAAGAGTGAAGCAGACTGGTGTATCTTAGTGTAACCACATGAATAGCTAGCAACACTGTGCAACATGCCCTCCTCAACACTGTGCTACTTCCCCCTCCCAACACTGTGCAACACCCTCCCAACACTGGTGGCAACACTCCCTCCTCCAAACACTGTGGCAACACTCCCTCAACACTGTGCAACACCCTCCTCAACACTGTGCAGAATCGTGCACCTCCTCCAACACTGTGCAACACTCCCTCTCCATACACTGTGCAACCTCCCTCCTCCAAACACTGTGGCAACACTCCCTCCTCAACACTGTGCAACACTCCCTCCTCCACACTGCGTGCAACATCCCCTCTCCAAACACTGTGCAACACTCCTCCTCCAACACTGGTGCAACACTCCCTCCTCCAACACTGTGCAACACTCCCTCCTCAACACTGTGCAACACTCCCTCCTCCAACATGTGCAACACTCCTCCTCCAACACTGTGCAACACACCCTCCTCCAACACTGTGCAACACTCCCTCCTCCAACACTGTGCAACACTCCCTCCTCCAACACTGTGCAACACTCCTCCTCCAACACTGTGCAACACTCCCTCCTCCAACACTGTGCAACACTCCCTCCTCCAACACTGTGCAACACTCCCTCCTCCAACACTGTGCTATCACTCTCCACTGCTGAGGAATACAGATATAGTATAATTAATTATGTGATAAGTAATTTTTTTCATAATGAAAATATACCGAATCGTTCGAAGTTTGCTATTCCTGCATACTAGTTGGATCAGCTTGTCTGGTGCTGCATGATCAACAGGTTGTGTCTGGAGGCCATTTGCCCTTATATCCATCACCGCTGCTTCATCTACTTTTCTTTTCTTTTCGAGTAGGTCGAGTTTTTCTTAAACGTTTACTCCGTCCCGAGCATTTAAAGCCATGTCAAATGTTCTCGTACAGATGATATAACTGTACATGTGAAATTTCCCCCAACCTCCCTTTCCCCCCCAAAATTGGGAAATTTTCCCCCCTTTCCCAAAAATTAAACCCCCCCCCCACCCAAAATTCCCCAAAATTTTAAAT
>NC_069410.1:5344323-5391383 GCF_026875155.1 Cherax quadricarinatus | reverse complement strand
GAGATAGTAAGATCCTTTTCTTCCTAGCTAACACTTTTGGTCACAGTGTTGTTCAGAGCAAATACCAATCTTGTTGATTGCCCAAACCCTTTACCTTCAGGTAGAGGATGGTTGTCACCTACCTGGGGTCGGTCTATTTCTACCGGGAGACCTCCCCACTTTACTGGATAAAACTTTTCCCACCATTGAGAGAAAACTTAGCCCCCATGACTCCCAGAGAAGTAAGGTTGTTGACTTGTTGAACAAACGCGTAAACCCATTGCCTTACCGGGTGAAAGATGGGTATAATAATTTATTGTCCATCGTATTCCACTTGAACGGTACAAGCCCTTTTCTAAAAATGCGTACAGAATGCTCTTCACAATTTTTCTGTGCAAAAGAATTGTCAATCAAATTTTGATGATGGATTTTTGCCCACAATTCACCTTGGTACCCTTGATCCTAGTCCCTAAGAAGGATGGTTTTGGGCGCCCATGATTGATTTAGGAAGTTAAATGCGAAAACTTTTCCCAGATCGCTTCCCACTCCTGACGGGGTGATCTTTTAGTAACAGGGAGATAACAAAGTTTTTTAAAACCCTGCAGATATGCAAAATTTAAGGAAAAATCAAAATCGGATGGGGAAATCAGGCAAGACTACAAAGAGCCTGGACAGGCTACAAGCCTGGCCAGCAACGGGCCCCCTTGATTTTAACCCGCCAAATGCAAAGTCATGAAGATTGGGGAAAGGGGAAAAGAAGCCGCAGAAAAAAATTAGTTTAGATGCCAAAACTGCAAACCTCACTAAGGAAAAAATCTGGGGTGGTATAACACCGGCATATCTCCTGAGGCGCCATCAATCAGATAACTGCTGCACTAGGGGCCTGGAAAACCTACGGATAGCGTTCCGCCCCAAGAAGGTTTCGTTTAAGCCTGTAAACCCATTTTTGTCAGGCCCAACTGGAGAAATCAGCACCATTTGGGAACCACCCCTAGAAAGCACTAAAGAAATTAGAAAAAGTGAAAAGGGTTTGCAACAAGACACCCCCAGAGCTACGGGGTTTGTCCTACGAAGAAAGGTTGAGGGAAATCGGCCTGACGACACTGGGGGACAGGGGGGTCGGGGAGACATGAAAACGACATATAAAATACTGCGGGGAATAGACAAGGTGGACAAAGACGGGGTGTTCCAGAAAGGGGACACAGACACAAGAGGCACAATTGGAAGTTGAAGCTCAGTGAATCAAAAGGATGTTAGGAAGTATTTATTCAGTCATAGGTAGTCAGGCCGTGGAATACCTAGAAAGTGACGTAGGGGAGGGGGGACCATACAATTTTAAGGCGAGGTATGATAAGCCATGGGGCGGGAGAGAGAGGACCTAGTAGCAATCAGCGAAGAGGCGGGGCCAGGAGCTGTGACTCGCCCCCTGAACCAAAATAGGGAGTACACCACACACACACACAAATATGTAAGATGTATCACAGTGGGCACCTGTGAGAGCGGGGCCCCAAAGGGGGTGGGTCCAGGCCCGGCTATTTTGGTAAGTGAACGACATACGGAAGGGTTGGGATAGAAGTGTCCCTGTTTGCAGATGAGTAAAGTTAATGAGGAGAATTAAATCTGATGAGGCCAGGCAGGACTTCAAAAAACCCGGGAAGACGGGACACCTGGCCCAGCAAATGGCTTCTCAAATTTTAAACCCTCCCAAAAGCAAAGTCTGAAGAAGGGGAAGGGCACAAGCCACAGACAGAGTATAGGCTAGGTGGCCAAAGACGCAAACCTCACTCAAGGGAAAATTTTGGGGGTATAAACCCGAGCTGTCCCCGGGAAAAGCACAACAATCTAACTGCGCAGATATGGGCGCCTGCAAACCTGAGAACAGAAATTTCCGATCCCTTTAGAAAGGGAATAACAGACACTGTACACCGTGTATTCGGCCCATACTGGGGGTAGCAACTGTTTGGAACCCCCACTTGAAAAGCACGTCAAGAAACAGGAAAAATACAAAGGTTTGCGACAAGGTTTTTCCAACTAAGGGGAATGTCCTATGAAAAAAGATTAAGGGAAAAACGGCCTGACGACACGGGGGGACGGGGGGTCAGGGGAGACATGATAAGACATATAAAATACTGCGTGGGAAAAGCAAGGGGGAAAAGACAGTGTTCCCCGGGGGGGCACAGAACAAGAGGGGCCCCAATTGGAAGTTTTTAAAACACAAAAGGTCAGAGAGATAGAGGAATATTTCTTCATCATAGAGTTGTAAGCAGTGAATACCAGAAAATGGTAGTGGAGGGAGGGAACCATACCAGTTTTTAAAAAAAGGGTTTGATAAAGCCATGGAGCGGGGGAACAGAGGGCCCAGTAGCAACCCGGGGAAGAGGCGGGGCCCGGGGCTAGGCTCGACCCTGCAACCACAAATGGGGAGTACAAATAGGGGAGCACACACACACACAACCACCACAACAAAGTTTTCCCCTTTCCCTTTTCTCGTTTTTATTCCGTAAAAGAAAATAAAAATGGGCAAGGGGAAACTGCGAAAATTTCTACCTTCTTTATATTCATGCCCGTAAAAATCGTTAAATATTACTATCATTAAAAATATAGCAGCCCCAAAAAACCCGGGCTGCTAAAAAGTAGGCTTTAAAGGGGGTTTCTAAAACCCTCTCTAGTACATACGGGTCCCTGTTCTTGAAGTATTTAATAGAAAAAAATTTAGCTTATGCAAGCAATCTTTGAAATTTTTCCCATAGACCCATTATAAATCTTGCAAGGTTATTGAAAAACAAAAAAATATTGTAAGAATAATTACGTACTTTTTGTAGCTATAAAACAAAAAACTCAGTCAAGTCAGGGCTTTTTCTTTTGGGGAGTCTTTGTGGGTGTTTCATATTTGGGTTAAAATTATCCCTTTCTTTTTTTAATACACAAGGGATTTTAAATTTATAATAAAATTTTAAAAGAGTCACCTTGCAAACAACTTTGACTTTTGTTAGTAAATTTGTTGGGGTTTAAACATTACACAAATCAATTTTCTTTTTCGGCTTTTTGATGAAAAAAGGCCCCCCTGCCCAAAACCAAATTTTGGGGTTACAGGGGTACAAAAAAAAAATATTTTTCGCCCCTTTTTTCCTGGAATCGTTTCCCGGGATGTCACTGTCCCCGCGGCCGGGGTCCCAGACCAGGCTTCCTGTTTTTTGGCGGGGGCCTGATCGAAAATTTTGGCTAAAACCCTTTAAATTTCTTTCGAAAAAAGGGCACTAAGGGTTTTTAAAAAGAAATAAGCCACATTGTTTGGGCCCTTCCGGGGTTATCCTGGTTTATTAACCCTGGGGAGTTAATGAAGACTTAATAGTTTTTTTCATATTTCACGTCTCCCCCAAAAAAAGAAAAAATTAAAAAATAAAAAAATCTTTGAAATGTTGTATCATTTTTTGCAGCCCCATACTAAATTTGTAGGGGAATAGCGAAGGTACTTAAAGGGGTAGTCAAAAATTTTTCCACTGCCTTTCAAAACATCCCGAGTGTGTTTTTTGGGGGAGAAAATGTAAAATAAAAAATAAAATGCGGGGGGAACTTTTTTGGGGAAACCCTGTCAATTCATCTTGAAGACCGGGGGGTTGTTGGTAAGAAACCTTATGCATGAAGGTAGAGCGATAAAAGGGGTCGGGGGACGTTTGAAACTCATCAAGTTTCTTTCGTTGTGCTCGTCGCCCCGTAGAAAGATTTCTTTTTTTCATACAAGTGTTTTTTTGTATGCATTTTTTCTGCCAATCCCTCTGGGATTTTTCAGGTGTAAATTATGATGAATCTTTCGTATGCTTGCCAAAAAAAATTTAAGAGATTAAAATGCATTTCCAGTATTTCCAGATGTTTACTGAGTGTAGACAAGCTTTTAAAAAGGTTCCTCTATTTTTTCCCCAGTTTCAGCCCTGAGAGAAAAAGTGCTTGAAGGGGAACATTTTTGGGCCCTCGCAGTCTTGAGATTTTCTGGATATCCCCCCTTAAAATTTTTCGGATCCCGTTGTGGGGATCCTCTTGTCACCATTACGCCCAAGATTCACTCAGGGAAATTTTGCTCTATAAAATAGTTTGATTTTTGTCCTGTATTTCGTTTAGTTCTTTCCCATAAATTTCTTTCATAAAAAGCAACTGAAATTTGTCCTCATGAACACCCTTATTGCTATCTGAGGCCCACTGGAAGATTTTATATCCGCTTGAAAAACTGGGTGTGTTTTCGATTTACGTCATTCTCCTAAAGTTTTTGGGTTTGTCACCCGCAAAGGCTGTTAATTTTGCTATGTTTTTTTTCCCTCATGTCGGATATAAGAATGAAAAATAGAATGGGGGGGGGAGTACTGTCCCTTGAAAAGGGGTTTTTTTCACTTGGGAAAACCCCCTTTCCCCTTAAACATATCTCGGGGGTTCTATTCTTTAAGAAGAAAAATGTCCATTGCCCCCTTTCCCAAAATTTTTTTGTATATATTTTGTGCATTTTCCCCCATGGTCACACTGATCGAAAAACTTTCGCAAAATCGGGTGTACATTTACATCAGCATTTGCTTTTTTTCCCCATTTCCTTCCAAGACCATTTTTCCGTAATGGCCTAGCATTTGGCGAAAGGCAGAAGCAACCTCCCTCAAAACCCCCATGCTGCCATGGCTGGGCAAAAAGAATTTTTTTTCAAAGGGCCCGGGAAATATGAAATTTAAAAATTTACTGTTTACATGTACTACTAGCATTTTTCGGTGAATGTAATATCTTTTAATTAATGGGTTATTCATATAACGAGGGTTAAAAAACCTTGGCGGGTCCCGTAATAAAATTTCCCTTTAAAAGGGTTTACTTTTACGGCTTTTCAGAAATTATTTTGCAACAAAGATTTCCCAATTTTTTTAGTCCTTGAAGGGGCCCGGACTTGTGAAAAAAAAGATAAAGCCAGTGTTTTAAGTACTATTTTGCCCAGGCAGCGGGTTCGTCAAAAATTTAACAAAGGGTTTTTTTTTAACACTAGAAAGCCCTTGTACAAATAGGGGCTTTTTTAAAATCTACGGGTTTAAAGCAGACTTATTAATTGGGAACTAAAACCATCATTTTTAAAAAAATCCCTTAAAAAATTGCGAAACCCCCAAATGAAAAAAGATGACAGAAAATTTTAACTGCATAAATATAAAAAAAGGGCAGCACATCACCCCCAAAATTTTTGGGAAAGACAGCTTGTAAACTATCAGACCAACTTCCACCCCCGGGGGGGGAAGGGGAGGGGGGGGGGTGGGGGAGGTTTTCTCCTTTTTGGAAAAAATGTGGAGCGAGAGACAGCAGTCCCCCAAATGGGGAGGGGGGTTTTTCCCCCCGGTCCAGGCCACCAACCCCCAAAGGGGGGGGGGGGCAGTTACCCACTTGTTGGGGGGGAGAGAGGGGAAACCCGCAAACCCCCATCACCCGATGCCAAAAAGCCAAATCAAAAAACACTCTGCCCCTGGTATGTGTGAGGGGTCCCCCACCTGCCCCACCTTCCCTCTCCCCTGGCAATGCCAAATCACCACCTACTTTTCCTTCCCCCTCACAAATTGGGTGTGAGAATTATCGTCTTTCTTCATTTCTTGTCCCCCCGGGGAATATTTTGAACATTGGTTCACAACAAATTTCACAACCCAAGGCAGCATGGGTTTTGAGCAGGTTTGTCCTGCCCCTCACAGCCCACTGGACAATTTTCGACATGGTCCCCGGTGAACGGGGAAAAAAAAAAAAAAGTTAAATAGTGTATACAGATTTTTCTTAAAACATTCGACAAATTTTGATCATGGTGTTAAAAGCACACACAGGGAGTACAAAAAAATAAATGGCAAGGTGGACAGCGAAAAAATTTTTTTTTTTGGGCAAATAAAAATTCAAAGATTAAAATTACACAAAAAAAAATTTCGAGGCCCGCCACAGGGAAAGTAGCTCTCCCCTCCCAAAGGGCCCCGTACTGCCCCCAGTTTTTCTTTTTGGTTTTCATATCTGATAAAAAAGAGACTTTAAAACAAAGTATTTGCTGGGCGATATTGGTCCATCGAGGGAAAAGAAAAACCTCCCGCTGATATAAAAACCGTTTTTATTGGGGCCCCAGGAAAAAAAACTATGTTCACTGAGGGGCAAATTTTTTATTTTCTCCGCTATAGAAAAATTGGGGAAATATAAACTGGAATGAAGAGTAAAAAAAAACTCAGATATTTATGTGAGAGATACAAGGTTTATAATGTTAGACAGTCTTTTCATTAAGGGCAAAAATTAAAGTCAACACAAACCACAAAGGAAAAAAAATAGTTCGGATGGATTTTTTTGTACAACGACAGCATCCTAGAAAAATGCAATGCTGAAAGAAAAAAAAATCCCTTAAAGAAACTGTTTTTCCCTTCCCCTTGTTTTTAAATTTGAACCTTTAAAAAAAAGGAAAAGCAAGCCAACATGATACTTTAGTAAGGGGTAAAGGGACCCGACACTTTTTTAACATCCTTCCTTCGTACTTAAGGGGAAAATTTTCAACAGGATCCCAGGGTGGCTTTGAAGAGGGGAATTTGGCCCAGTTCCCCCGGATCAGACCAAACAATCAAAACTGGGTCAAAATTAACTTTCCAAGCTCTTTTTTGAAAACAGCGAGGGGCTGCTGGTAATTTCCATTTCTTTCTGTTTTTTTTGAAAATTGAACAAACTTTCGCCATACTTTTCCGTTGTACCACTTTACCTTCATGAGTTATCCTCTATGGGCAATTTGTTTTCGCCTTTTTCAAAACCCCATCTGATTTTTGTTTTCTTCCTTAGCCCGGTGGTTTTTGCCAAAAAGGGAACCCGCCCTATGTGGGCAAACAAGATCTTCCCCCTCTAAAAACAAAATTAACTTGGTTTAAAAAAAAATACATACCCAAAAATATGTCAAAGCTTTATGATGTTTTAAAATTTTAATCATAAATTGTTTGTTAAAATTTTTAAAAATTAGTCCCCGCTTCTTCCTGTAAAAATACCATGTTACACTTTTTAAAAATCTCTAATTTCACCACCCCAAACAACCGGGGGCTCGTGGGGTAATGGTACTTTGTTTTTTTTATAAAACTGCCCTTCCAGTAATCAAAAACTAAGTGTTGCTTAAAACGAAAGGTTATATTGGGCTATCTCCCTGTGCAAAATCTGAAAGATTTGGGGCTTTAAAAAATTTTACTGTCTCCCCCTAAGCTTTCCTTTAGAGACTAAACTTCCTAACTATACTTAAATTCATCTCAATAACCTCAAGTGGGGCTCCCCTCCCTCTTCTATTATTTTTTTACTTCTTAACCCATGTCTTTTTCCCTTTTTCTAGCTGGGCCCCCCTCTATTCTAAACCCCCACCTCCCCCCCTTTTCCCTTTTCCCCCCCCGCCCCCCCCAGGGGTTTTGGGAGCAGGTTTGACCTCGGATAGTCAATAGACCCTTTTTCGCAATATCCGGGGGCGTGTAGCCTGGGGTTTGTGCTCGTCTACACCCCCCAAAGCCCCCCAACCACCCCCATAAAGCACCCAAAGCCCCACACCAATCCGCCAAACCCCAAAACTTTAACATCCTTTAAAGGGGGCCTTACAACAAAGTACACTACACTCAAATCAACTGGAACATCCTCCGTACTCACTAGTCACACAAAGCGCTTCTCTTCACTTTCATTATACCCACGTGGTCTCCCTTCTCATTTCACACACGTGGTCATTGCAGTGATGCTGACACAGTGTTCCCTAGGTACAACTAAAGTGCCTCTGCTCTTCGATGAGTTTATTTCACCCTTTCTCTCGTATATTCCACTTCAATAAATATGTTTTACAGCTGCTTCGGGAGGTCACCGCCCCCGCGGCCCGGGCCCGACCAAGCCTCCTGGGCTGGACTGATCGATCAAAGCAGTTAGTGCCCGCAGCTCAACGTATGCACCACAACAAACCCGATGATCAAGAACTGATTTGAAGAATTTCTCGAGTTCCCAGAGCTTCGTTGTTAATTCCCCTTAAATATGAAGCGAAAATGTTGAGTCGTGGTCCCTTTACATTTTTTAAAAATTCTCGACGTACTTACCCTCGCTTCCCGGCTTTTCACCTGAGGTATACTGTACTGGTACCCTGACCAGTGTTACATTTTTATCATGACCAGTCAGTGCTACACTGGTATCATGACCAGTGTTGCACGATATCATGACCATTGTTACAGTGGTATCATGACCATTGTTAAACTGGTATCATGACCAGTGTTACATTGGTATCATTACCAGTCATGTTTACACTGGTATCATGACCAGTGTTCACTGTATCATGACCAATGTTACAATGGTATCATGACCAGTGTTACATGGTATCATGACCAGTCTGTTTACAACTGGTATCATGACCAGTGTTAATTTGGGTATCATGACCATGGTTACACTGGTATCATGACCAGTGTTGGCTGATATCATGACCAATGTTACACTGTATCATGACCAGCATTTGTTACACTGAATCATGATAGTGTTACACTGATTATGACCAGGGGTGCACTGAATGGCCAGTTTTAAACACGGGTATCATGACCAGTCAGTGTTACCTGGTATCATGACCAGTCATGTTACACTGGAAATCATGACCAGCCAATGTTACACTGGTATCTTAAACCAGTGTTACACGGGTTTATAACCAGAGTTACACTTGTATCATGACCAGTGTTACAATGGTATCATGACCAGTTTTTACACTGGTATAACCAGTGTTACACTGATATCATAACCAGTGTTACACTTGTATAATGACTAGTGTTACACTGGTATCATGACTAGTGTTACATTGGTATCATGACCAGTGTTACATTGGTATCAGGACCAGTCAGTTTTTACACTGGTATCATACTAGTGTTACACTGGTATCATGACCTATCAGGGTTACACTGGTATCATGACTAGTGTTACACTGGTATCATGACCAGTCAGTGTTACACTGTATCATGACCAGTGTTACACTGTATCATGACCAGTCAGTGTTAAATTCCTCACGTCGTAACTATAAATTGCTCAAACTTGAAAATGATGCAAATCTCAAGTTTCTGAACTTGGAACTGTTTAACAGCCAGAGTTGGAAGCTCCTAGGAACACTCTGAGTGTGGTATTACATTCTTCTTTTATTAAGAGTTTGGCATCACATACTAGTGGCACCACACACTAATGGCACCACACACTAGTGGCACCCCACATACTAGTGGCACCACATACTAGTGGCACCACACACTAATGGCACCCCACATACTAGTGGCACCACACACTAATGGCACTCCACATACTAGTGACACCACACACTAATGGCACCACACACTAGTGGCACCACACATACTAGTGGCACCACACACTAATGGCACCACACACTAGTGGCACCCCACATACTAGTGGCACCACATACTAGTGGCACCACACACTAATGGCACCACACACTAGTGGCACCACACATACTAGTGGCATCACACATTAGTGGTACCACACATTAGTGGCACCACACATACTAGTGGCACCACACACTAGTGAAACCACACATACTAGTGGCACCACACACTAGTGGTACCACACATTAGTGGCACCACACATGCTAGTGGCACCACACACACTAGTGACACCATCAGTGAAGATATATAAAAATATTTTTTTATTCAACAAAATTAATTAGAGGCGCACAGTGTGGACACCCACATGCCCAGGACGTTTAACCAGGTCAAAGCACGGGTAACTCTGTTAAGCTAATCCACGAGGTAACTACGCTAACCTAATACACGCGGTAACTATGTTAACCTAACACACCCATCACGCACGACCATTCTCCTGTCATACTTCATCACAGATTGGCACTCATACGTGTTGTAATGGAATATGTAGCCTGAGCTGCATAACTTCAGAAGGGCAGTGAGAATATTGAGTAAACAAGGGAATATACTCACATGTCACAGCTGAAAGATAACTATAATGATAAAACTACCAAACATCCTCATAATCTATCAGAGTACGGCACTGATAACACTACCACTCACCCTCATAACCAGAGTACTACAGTGATAACACTACCACTCACCATCATAATCAGAGTACTACAGTGATAACACTACCACTCACCCTCATAACCAGAGTACTACAGTGATAACACTACCACTCACCCTTATAATCAGAGTACTACCGTGATAACACAACCACTCACCCTTATAATCAGAGTACTACAGTGATAACACTACCACTCATCCTTATAATCAGAGTACTACAGTGATAACACTACCACTCACCACCATAATCAGAGTACTACCGTGATAACACTACCACTCATCCTATAATCAGAGTACTACAGTGATAACACTAAACCCCTTTATCCTTATAAACAGAGTACTACAGTGATAACAAATACCACTCATCCTTATAATCAGAGTACTACCGTGATAACACTACCACTCACCACCATAATCAGAGTACTACCGTGATAACACTACCACTCACCATCATAATCAGAGTACTACAGTGATAACACTACCACTCACCATCATAATCAAGTTTCTACCGTGATAACACTACCACTCACCATCATAATCAGAGTACTACCGTGATAACACACCACTCCCCCATCATAAAACAGAGTACTAACAGTGATAACACTACCACTCACCATCATAATCAGAGTACTACCGTGATAACACTACCACTCACCATCATAATCAGAGTACTACAGTGATAACACTACCACTCACCCTCATAATCAGAGTACTACAGTGATAACACTACCACTCATCCTTATAATCAGAGTACAATACAGTGATAACACTACCAAATCACCACCATTTAAACAGAGTAATACAGTGATAACACTACCACTCACCCTCATAATCAGAGTACTACAGTGATAACACTACCACTCACCCTTATAATCAGAGTACTACAGTGATAACACTACCACTCACCACCCCCATAATCAGAGTAAATTTCCGTGATAACCCCTACCACTCACCATCCATAATCAGAGTACTACAGTGATAACACTACCACTCATCCTTATAATCAGAGTACTACAGTGATAACACTACCACTCATCCTTATAATCAGAGTACTACAGTGATAACACTACCACTCACCACCATAATCAGAGTACTACCGTGATAACACTACCACTCACCATCATAATCAGAGTACTACAGTGATAACACTACCACTCACCCTTATAATCAGAAATACTACAGTGATAACCTACCACTCCCACCATAATCAGAGTACTACAGTGATAACACTACCACTCACCCTTATAATCAGAGTACTACAGTGATAACACTACCACTCACCACCATAATCAGAGTACTACAGTGATAACACTACCACTCACCATCATAATCAGAGTACTACAGTGATAACACTACCACTCACCACCATAATCAGAGTACTACAGTGATAACACTACCACTCACCACCATAATCAGAGTACTACAGTGATAACACTACCACTCACCCTTATAATCAGAGTACTACAGTGATAACACTACCACTCATCCTTATAATCAGAGTACTACAGTGATAACACTACCACTCATCCTTATAATCAGAGTACTACAGTGATAACACTACAACTCACCATCATAATCAGAGTACTACAGTGATAACACTACCACTCATCCTTATAATCAGAGTACTACAGTGATAACACTACCACTCATCCTTATAATCAGAGTACTACAGTGATAACACTACCACTCACCTTATAATCGAGTACTACAGTGATAACACTACCACTCATCCTTATAATCAGAGTACTACAGTGATAACACTACCACTCATCCTTATAATCAGAGTACTACAGTGATAAACACTACCCCCTCATCCTTATAATCAGAGACTACCCTGATAACAAATACCACTCAAAACCCCTTTTAATCAAGTACTACAGTGATAACACTACCACTCACCCTATAATCAGAGTACTACCTGATAACACTACCACTCCCCCCTTATAATCAGAGTACTACAGTGATAACACTACCACTCACCCTTATAATCAGAGTACTACCGTGATAACACTACCACTCACCCTTATAATCAGAGTACTACAGTGATAACACTACCACTCACCCTTATAATCAGAGTACTACAGTGATAACACTACCCCGCTTTACTACAATCATAATCAGAGTACTACAGTGATAACACTGACCACTCACCCTTATAATCAGAGTACTACAGTGATAACACTACCACTCACCCTTATAATCAGAGTACTACCGTGATAACACTACCACTCACCCTTATAATCAGAGTACTACAGTGATAACACTAAACCCATCACCCTTATAATCAGAAGTTACTACCGTGATAACACTACCACTCACCATCATAATCAGAGTACTACAGTGATAACACTACCACTCACCATCATAATCAGAGTACTACAGTGATAACACTACCACTCACCCTTATAACAGAGTACTACATGATAACACTACCACTCACCCTTTTAATCAGAGTACTACCCCTTTAATAACACTACCACTCACCCCTCATAATCAGAGTACTAAACCCTGATAACACTACCACTTTACCCTCATAATCAGAGTACTACAGTGATAACACTACCACTCACCATCATAATCAGAGTACTACAGTGATAACACTACCACTCACCATCATAATCAGAGTACTACAGTGATAACACTACCACTCACCATCATAATCAGAGTACTACCGTGATAACACTACCACTCACCATCATAATCAGAGTACTACAGTGATAACACTACCACTCACCCTCATAATCAGAGTACTACAGTGATAACACTACCACTCATCCTTATAATCAGAGTACTACAGTGATAACACTACCACTCATCCTTATAATCAGAGTAATACAGTGATAACACTACAACTCACCATCATAATCAGAGTACTACCGTGATAACACTACCACTCACAATCATAATCAGAGTACTACAGTGATAACACTACCACTCACCATCATAATCAGAGTACTACAGTGATAACACTACCATTCACCGTCATAATATATCAAAGATTACTATGAAATTCGAAAAAAATGAAACAATAATTGACCTCTACATTGTGATATACCTGTTACTGGTATCTAGTTTTTTTTCACTCTGGCAGCCTGGCCTGGGACAAGGCTTTTCTGCTGATTATGTGTTCAACCTGGCTGTTGCTGGTGGCAGCCCGCTGATTCTGACTCACTGATAAACAAGGACAAAATCAACGTAATATACACTGACGTCAAACAAGTTATCTGCAAATAACTGAAAATCTCGGAAAAGTGCAAAATATACTGAAGACAGTATACTTCTCCACGTGGATGTAAATAAAGTCCTTTAATGGCTCTCAGAGAACAATATGATGATCAAAGGGAACACTGAACTCCTCCGCTGACACGGGGAAGGGAAAAAAATATATAACGAAAAAAAAACTTATATTTTTTATTATAAAAAAGGAAAAAAACGCTGAAGCTCGGGGTCACGGGGGGGCCCTGGAACAAAGGGAAAAAAACACACAAATACTTTTAATAAAGAAAGGGTTTTTAACAACAAAGGGGGAATAATGATTTAGACCGGGGTCACCCCCCCTACCAAACTTTATATGCCACAGTGTGCTACTACCTTATTCTACATGTTAGCATTTTTTTCCCGTTTTCCACCCCACACGGGGTTTGTCATAGTAATTTTTCTGGGGGGGAGACTTCAGTAGGTCAATGATCAATAAATTTTTTCATAAAGTGTTCAAAAAATGGAGCTTCATAAATAATTTTTTTTAAAAATATATATATATTATTAAAATATATAATTATAATAATTAAAATTAATATATATATTAAAATATGCAAGAAAATTGGGAAAAAAGAGGCGATGTTAACAATGCAGAACAAGCCACATGGGGATGGAAATATTTCCCTCAAGATGTTTCTCAGTCTCTGAGACAAAGCAGAACGTGTCATTGGTAACCCATATCACAGAGTAAACGTTCTACCTTGCCTCACGGAACTTCCCCTCCTACCTGTTGCTGTCTTGCTACATTGCATAGCCCCTGACGACGCACGAGAGTGCGAAAGATCTTATGTTGAAATTTTCCATCCCCATCTGGTTTGTTCGCATATATAATTTTATATATATATATATATATTTTATATATATATATATATATATATTATATATATATATATATATATATTTTTTTTATTTCACCCCGGCCGATTCCCACCAAGGCAGGGTGGCCCGAAAAGAAAAACTTTCACCTCATTCACTCCATCACTGTCTTTCCAGAAGGGGCTTTACACTACAGTTTTTAAACTGCAACATTAACACCCTCCTTCAGAGTGCAGGCACTGTACTTCCCTCTCCAGGACTCAAGTCCGGCCTGCCGGTTTCCCTGAATCCCTTCATAAATGTTTCTTTGCTCACACTCCAACAGCACGTCAAGTATTAAAACCATTTGTCTCCATTCACTCCTATCAAACACGCTCACGCATGCCTGCTGGAAGTCCAAAGCCCCTCGCACAAAAAACCCTCCTTTACCCCCTCCCCCCAAACCCCTTCCTAGGCCGACCTCCCCGCCTTCCTTCCACTACAGACTGTTTACACTCTTGAAGTCATTCGTTTCGCTCCATTCTCTCTACATGTCCGAACCACCTCAAAACCCTTCCTCAGCCCTCTGGTCAACAGTTTTGGTAATCCCGCCCCTCCTCCTTAACTTCCAAACTACGAATTTCTGCATTATATTCACACCACACATTGCCCTCAGACATGACTTCTCCACTGCCCTCCAGCCTTCTCCTCGCTGCAACATTCATCACCCACGCTTCACACCCATATAAGAGCGTTGGTAAAATATACTTCATACTTTCCCCTCTTTGCCTCCAAGGACAAAGTTCTTTGTCTCCAGAGACTCCTAAGTGCCCCACTCACTTTTTTCCCTCATCAATTCTATGTTTTCCCCTCATCTTTAATAGACCATCCGCTGACACGTCCACTTCCCAAATATCTGAATTACGTTCACCTCCTCCATACTCTCTCCCTCCAATCTGATATTCAATCTTTCATCACCTAATCTTTTTGTTATCCTCATAACCTTATCTTTCCTGTATTCCCTTTAATTTCTTCTTTTGCACACCCTACCAAAATTCATCCACCCTTCTCTGCAAACTTCTTTCAGAATCTCCAAGAGCCAGTGTCATCGGCAAAGAGCAGCTGTGACAACTCCCACTTTGTGTGTGATTCTTTATCTTTTAACTCCACGCCTCTTGCCAAGACCCTCGCATTTACTTCTCTTACAACCCCATCTATAAAATTAAATTAAACAACCACGGTGACAAACACACATCCTTGTCTAAGGCCTCTTTTATGGGAAAAAATTTCCCCCTTTCCTAATACTTAACTTGAGCCTCACTATCCTCGTAAAAACTCTTCACTGCTTTCAGTAACCTACCTCCTACACCATACACTTTCAACATCTGCCACAGTGCCCCCTATCCACCCTGATAAAAAGCCTTTTCCAATCATAAATCCCAAAAGACCTCTTTGCTTTCTAAATACTGTTCACTTATATGTTTCACTTTTTTTTTAACACCTTTGGTCCACACAACCCCTACCTTTCCTTAAAGCCTCCTTTTTTCATCTGCTATTATTCTTCCGTTTTACTCTTAATTCTTTCAATTATAACTCTACCATTACATTTTTACGGGTTTAATCAAACTTATCCCCTAATAATTTTTGCACTCTCTTTTATCCCTTTTGCCTTTTTATACAAAAACTTGCATGCTCTTTGCAATCCCTAGGTACCTTACCTCTTCCATACTTTTAAATTAAATAATTGCACAACCACTCAAAACTATATCCCCACTGCTTTTAACATTTCTATCTTTATCCCTTTAAATTTCCGGCTGCCTTACCCCTTTCATTTTACCTACTGCCTCACGAACTTCCCACACTCACAACTGGCTCTTCCTCACTCCTACAAGATTGTTATTCCTCCTTGCCCTATACAGAAATCACAGCTTCCCTATCTTCATCAACATTTAACAATTCCTCAAAATTTTCCCTTTCCCATCTTCCCAATACCTCTACCTCTCCATTTAATAACTTCCTCTCCTATTTTTAACTGACAAATCCATTTGTTTCTAGGCTTTCTTATGTTAATCTCACTCCAAAACTTTTTCTTATTTTCAACAAAATTTGTTGATAACATCTCACCCACTCTCTCATTTGCTCTCTTTTTACATTGCTTCACCACTCTCTTAACTTCTCTCTTTTTCTCCATATACTCTTCCCTCCTTGCATCACTTCTACTTTGTAAAAACTTCTAAAATGCTAACTTTTTCTCCCTTATACTCTCTTTCATCATCATTCCCCCAATCGCTCCTCTTCCCTCCTGCACCCACTTTCCTGTAACCACAAATCTTTTGCTGAACACACTAAAACTACATTTTTAAACCTACCCCATACCTCTTCGACCCCATTGCCTATGCTCTCATTAAACCCATCTATCCTCCAAATAGCTGTTTATATCTTACCCTAACTGCTCCTCTTTTAGTTTATAAAACCTTCACCTCTCTCTTCCCTGATGCTTCTATTCTCCTTGTACCCCATCTACCTTTTCTTCGTGTAGCTAAATAAAAAAGTTCTGATATATCTGTGCCCCCTCTTAAAAGTCTCCTGAAGTCTATCAACAGTCTTTTATCTACCAATACATAAATCCCAATACGTCTTTTTCGTACATCTTTCTGTATATTTATTTACCCTCTTTTTTTTAAAATTGTTTCCTATAACTAAACCCTTTCTTCAAAGTTCAATCAAGGGCTCCTTTATCTTAAACTGGCACCCCAAACTTCCTCCACACCCTCTCTAAAAGTTTCTCCATTTTTTGCATTAAGTCCCCTCCAAATTACTCTCCATTGGTTCAAAAGGTTATTTCTTCATTTAACATCCCCCAAAATCTCCTCTCTCCTCTGCTTCCTCTTTTCCCCAGGTGCTACCGCTTATTATGACCCCTTCTCGCATCAACCCTTTTACTTTATCCACTAATTCTTAAAATTTCACATTCTTTTCTCTTTTCTCTTCCATAACTGTCATTTAACATTACGCTTCCCCCTTTGCTCTAACTTCTAGTATCCGATTTAATCCCATTTTTTCCCCCCACTAAAAACTCCCCTCCCCCTTCGCTTTGTTTCGCTTGGGGGCCCGGCATCCAATTTTTTTTTTCATTATCTGCAAAATTTGTTTTTGTCATCCCACTAAAATTAGAATTTAAGCAACCCGTTTTATAAGTTTTTCTTTTTCTTTTTTTTTATTTTTTTTACAGGGAAGGGGTTACTGCCCATTGTCCCGGCTTTTAGTGCCCTCGACAGCTGGCTTGGAGGAAAGTTTTTTTTCCACTTCCCCTTTTTTATATATATTTAAAAATTATATATATATATTATATATATTTTTTTATATTTATTTAAAATTATTATATAATATTTAAATGGCCGAATAGGTTTAAAAATTTTATTTTGCTTAAACAGAAAAAAGCTTTTTGCCCAAAAAAGGCAAGCGAAAATTTGTGTATGCAAAAATTTCGCCAAAAAACATTTGAACCTAATGAAAAAAAAATATTCAATTGTTTGATTATTAATAAATTATTTTAAATTATCTTAAAAATTTTTTTAGTTGGATTAGGCTAAAATTTAAAATTTAAAATTTGGGCAACGGAAAAACAAACTCCTTCCTGTAAACTTTTTCACCCCGAATGGTTTCTTTCAGTACAGGAAAGACTGTGTTTTAAATTAATTTTCCAGGCAACCATCTAAAGGGGAAAAAAAAGTACAAAACATCCGGCCATGGGAAAACCTGGGTACCCACACCCATCAAGAGGGAGGGTTTTTTAGTGCCGGGAAAGGGAAAAAAAAAAACGGGCAGGAAAGGGCAGAAATTTTACCCCAAAAACCCGTCTTTCCCTGGGGGGAAACCCACAGTCGATGGCCTCCACTCCAAACCAACGATACAATACTAATGCCGGAAAAAAATCCCCCCCGTACCAAAAATCCACCACCCGATAAACATTCTTTTTTGAAAAATTACAGGGTCTAAAGCCGCAACAAACAAAAAAAATACCTTTCACCGGGACTGCTTGCAGGAAAAGGCAATGTTCGCGGCTTTCCTGAGACCCACATAAAGGATCATTTGGAAAATGAAAGGATCCCAGGTTACAACCTTCAGTGGACGAGTAACAGGCAAAAGGGGGGGGGGGGTTTTGGCCTGTCATTGCAAGCCCTTGTTTGCAAGAAGCTTAAGCCTCAAATGGAGGGAAGTTTTAGCGTAAGGTGGGAAAACCCAAAACCTTGTCATTGGGTAGTCTAAAAGCCCCGGATGCAACCCCCCGAAATTTCCCAGGAACAGTTTTAAAAAAATTTGACCACTGTCTGGAAAATTTCCCAGCTCTGCCCCAACATCTTGCCCCGGGGGATTTTCAATTTAAGGCCCCTAAAATGGGGGAATATAGCAAATAATATGTTGCATTTTAAAATAACACCAGGAGGCACCCTTGATGAAAATACACCCCAACGAGCTTTTAAATCTCTGCACAAAAATTCTTTTTAACCAGCAAAAAAATAGAGCCTCTGGACTGGAGAATACATAGCCCTCTTTTCCCTTTAAATGATGATTGATAAAAAAATGTCCCAATAAAAAACATATACTCAGATAAACAAATTGGGGTTTTGGGAATGTATCGAGGAGCCCCAGACCGACAAAATGAGACTATCACGAGGGAGCATTCCCCAAATTTCCTTTTAAATAACAAAAATTTTAAGTGGGAAAAAGTAACCAAGTCCTAACGATATAAGCGGGAAGATATACTAAGCAAAACAGCCCCAAATTATGCCTGAAAAGATTAATCGGTGGCATCGATGTATGCAAAAGGCTATTCCTCTAAAAAAAAGGAAAGTAGTAGATGCAAATAGAAAGAACAGGCGCTCCCTTACAGGCGACGGAAAAAAAAAAAAAACAGACGGAAAAAGAGGTCCAATATATCTAAAATGCGCAGGGGACACTGGTCGAAAAATTTGCAAGCATCGAATTAGCTAAAAGAACCCTTTAGGAGTCAGGAATCGGGGGAAGACAAAAAGCTATAAATAAAAATCAAAAAAACCCCAAAGATTTCTTCTCCTATGCCAAATAAAAAATCGAAAACAACGCCCAGTTTTTGGGCCCCTACTTAAACAAAAAGGGGTTTCCTCCCCACAGATGCGAAGGAAAGAGTGAGCTACTCAAGCCCCAATATGACTCAGTTTTTAGCAAGCCGTAACCAATGGGTGGTCAAAAATTTAATTTTTTATGAGAGGCCACAAATTTGATTAACACAACCCTATCCGTTTTATCCTGACGCCAATGACTTGAAAGGCGTAAATGACATGCCATGCACTTCCCCCCAGGGCAGATCAGGGAAAACTCTGTGTTCTCAGAACTGCAAAAAAAGCCCTACTCGAGCCTTTTCCTCCATGGAGAGGGGCTGGACCGGGGGTCGTCCCTCAGTTACTAAAAACAACAGACATAGCCCCCCTCCACAAAGGGGGCGTTTTAAAGCAAAAGCAAAAAAAAATACGACCAATGCACTAACATCCCATACATAAAAAATTTTGAAAAAGGGTCTAAGAAGCAAGTCACCCCCATCAGAAAAACCCAAATTTGTTACAAACCCAGGGAAAAATGGGTTTAGAACAGGTCGTCCGTCTGTTCAGTACTGGTCATACGACAAAGGGCCTAAAGCACTGAGACAAAAAGAATGCAGATGTAATATATAAGACTTTGCAAAAACCCTTTGAAAAATTGGGCCTGACGTAAAAGCGCAAAAATGCGCGCTAAAGGAATAAAGGAAAAAATCGGTGATGGATCTATAATTTCCCCACTAAAAGAAAAACAGAGGTAGTGTCAACAGGTAAATCCCAGGCAGCTAGGTGAAAAGCTTGTTCCCCAAAAACACAGTCTAGCTCCCATCTTGTTCCTCATCCCCTATCCGAAAAGCAAGGATGTCAGCCACGCACGTGTCTTCCTTTGCGATGACACCCGAAAATTTCATGACAGTGTCTTCCATTGAGGGCACTGAAAGGGTCCCGGCGGACATCAACCAAATCTTTCGTGGGGTGCAGAAAACAATTGAAGTTCAACGATGGAAATTTCAAATTTTCAGATATGGTAAACATGGGAAATTAAATCTTCACAGAGTACAAAACAAATCTGGCCACGAATAGAGCGAAACACCAACGTCAAGACCTGGGAGGGGATTGTGGGAGGATCTCACCTTCAAGGACCATAAAATTGTATCAATGACTGCTAGGGAAAAAAAGAAGGTGGATAATGGAAACCTTCAAAATAGGAGGCCCAAGCCCCCTGTGACACTCTTTTGGTACTTGTTTTTTAGGCTGGAAAAATTGCTGCACTCTAACAGCACCCTTTCAAGGCGGGTGAAATTGCCGACCTAGGAAAATGTACAGAGAACTTTCACGGCGCGCATAACGGGATAAAACACCCCAATTAGGGAGCGCCCTTAGGTTTAAACCTGTATTCCTGGAACGCAGGGGGAGAGTTTCATGATTATTACACCTGGAAAAACCTAGAGGGATAGTACCGAAAATTGCACACGAAAATCACCATCGAAAGCAAAAGACTTTGGGGACGATTTCACCATCCCCCAAAGAAAAAGGGGTGTAATGGTTTAAAAAACATAAAAAATTTTAGGGGGCCCGGCTGTTCAAATGCCTCCCCGCCACATAAGGGGGATTCCAACAGACCCCCGGCGCTTCAAGTGGCATGGAAAGCACCCCAAAGTAGTTCCGATCAGCGGGGGTGTGGTCGACGTTGGTTTGGTGCAGCCCGCGCAACAGCCTGTTGATCAGGCGTGATCCACCAGGAGGCCTGGTCAAAGACGGGGGGCCCCGGGGGCGTTGACCCCGAAACTCTCTCCAGGGGAATCCAAAAAAGGTTAGGTAAGTTTTCTAAGGTTCTTTTGGCACAAAATTATTAATTTTTTTTCATTAACATAAATGAAAATAAACTTTAAACGTATAAGAGAAAATTTTAGAAAGGACTTAATTTTAAATGAGTTCTTGATAACTGACCAATTTTACCTATTCAGCGCGAAATATATACGTGTGTGTATATATATATATATATATATATATATATATATATATATATATATATATATATATTATGTATATACACAAGTTCTTGCTAAGTGACAAATTTTACTTTACAGATTGTGTTCCACTAACCTATCAACAACCAGTGTTCTAGTAACCTATCAACAACCAGTGTTCCAGTAACCTATCAACAACCAGTGTTGCACTAACCTATCAACAACCAGTGTTCTAGTAACCTATCAACAACCAGTGTTCTAGTAACCTATCAACAACCAGTGTTCTAGTAACCTATCAACAACCAGTGTTCTAGTAACCTATCAACAACCAGTGTTCTAGTAACCTATCAACAACCAGTGTTCCAGTAACCTATCAACAACCAGTGTTCCAGTAACCTATCAACAACCAGTGTTCCAGTAACCTATCAACAGTGTTGCACTAACCTATCAACAACCAGTGTTCTAGTAACCTATCAACAACCAGTGTTGCACTAACCTATCAACAACCAGTGTTCTAGTAACCTATCAACAACCAGTGTTCCAGTAACCTATCACAACCGTGTTCTAGTAACCTATCATCAACCAGGTTCTAGTAACCTATCAACAACCAGTGTTCCAGTAACTATCAACAACCAGTGTTCCAGTAACCTATCAACAACCAGTGTTCCAGTAACCTATCAACAACCAGTGTTCCAGTAACCTATCAACAACCAGTGTTCTAGTAACCTATCAACAACCAGTGTTCCAGTAACCTATCAACAACCAGTGTTCCAGTAACCTATCAACAACCAGTGTTCTAGTAACCTATCAACAACCAGTGTTCCAGTAACCTATCAACAACCAGTGTTCTAGTAACCTATCAACAACCAGTGTTCTAGTAACCTATCAACAACCAGTGTTCACACTAACCTATCAACAACCAGTGTTCTAGTTAAACCTATCAACAACCAGTGTTCCAGTAACCTATCAACAACCAGTGTTGCACTAACTATCACAACCAGTGTTCTAGTAACCTATCAACACCAGTGTTCTAGTAACCTATCAACAACCAGTGTTCTAGTAACCTATCAACAACCAGTGTTCCAGTAACCTATCAACAGTGTTGCACTAACCTATCAACAACCAGTGTTCTAGTAACCTATCAACAACCAGTGTTCCAGTAACCTATCAACAACCAGTGTTCCAGTAACCTATCAACAACCAGTGTTCCTGTAACTTATAACAACCAGTGTTCCAGTAACTATCAACAACCAGTGTTCTAGTAAACCTATCAACAACCAGTGTTCCAGTAACCTATCAAACACCATTGTTCTAGTAACCTATCAACAACCAGTGTTCCAGTAACCTATCAACAACCAGTGTTCCAGTAACCTATCAACAACCAGTGTTCCAGTAACCTATCAACAACCAGTGTTCCAGTAACCTATCAACAACCAGTGTTCCAGTAACCTATCAACAACCAGTGTTCCAGTAACCTATCAACAACCAGTGTTCTAGTAACCTATCAACAACCAGTGTTCCAGTAACCTATCAACAACCAGTGTTCCAGTAACCTATCAACAACCAGTGTTCCAGTAACCTATCAACAACCAGTGTTCTAGTAAAACTATCAACAACCAGTGTTCCAGTAACCTATCAACAACCAGTGTTCCAGTAACCTATCAACAACCAGTGTTCTAGTAACCTATCAACAACCAGTGTTCCAGTAACCTATCAACAACCAGTGTTCTAGTAACCTATCAACAACCAGTGTTCCAGTAACCTATCAACAACCAGTGTTCCAGTAACCTATCAACAACCAGTGTTCCAGTAACCTATCAACAACCAGTGTTCCAGTAACCTATCAACAACCAGTGTTCTAGTAACCTATCAACAACCAGTGTTCCACTAACCTATCAACAACTAGTGTTCCAGTAACCTATCAACAACCAGTGTTCTAGTAACCTATCAACAACCAGTGTTCCAGTAACCTATCAACAACCAGTGTTCCAGTAACCTATCAACAACCAGTGTTCTAGTAACCTATCAACAACCAGTGTTCCAGTAACCTATCAACAACCAGTGTTCTAGTAACCTATCAACTACCAGTGTTCCAGTAACCTATCAACAACCAGTGTTCTAGTAACCTATCAACAACCAGTGTTCCAGTAACCTATCAACAACCAGTGTTCCAGTAACCTATCAACAACCAGTGTTCTAGTAACCTATCAACAACCAATGTTCCAGTAACCTATCAACAGTGTTGCACTAACCTATCAACAACCAATGTTCCAGTAACCTATCAACAGTGTTGCACTAACCTATCAACAACCAATGTTCCAGTAACCTATCAACAGTGTTGCACTAACCTATCAACAACCAATGTTCCAGTAACCTATCAACAGTGTTGCACTAACCTGTCAACAGTGTTGCACTAACCTATCAACAGTGTTGCACTAACCTATCAACAACCAGTGTTCCAGTAACCTATCAACAGTGTTGCACTAACCTATCAACAACCAGTGTTCCAGTAACCTATCAACAACCAGTGTTCTAGTAACCTATCAACAACCAGTGTTCTAGTAACCTATCAACAACCAGTGTTCCAGTAACCTAGCAACAACCAGTGTTCTAGTAACCTATCAACAACCAATGTTCCAGTAACCTATCAACAGTGTTGCACTAACCTATCAACAACCAGTGTTCCAGTAACCTATCAACAACCAGTGTTCTAGTAACCTATCAACAACCAATGTTCCAGTAACCTATCAACAGTGTTGCACTAACCTAGCAACAACCAGTGTTCTAGTAACCTATCAACAACCAATGTTCCAGTAACCTATCAACAACCAGTGTTCTAGTAACCTATCAACAACCAGTGTTCCAGTAACCTATCAACAACCAGTGTTCCAGTAACCTATCAACAACCAATGTTCCAGTAACCTATCAACAACCAGTGTTCTAGTAACCTATCAACAACCAATGTTCCAGTAACCTATCAAGAGTGTTGCACTAACCTATCAACAACCAGTGTTCCAGTAACCTATCAACAACCAGTGTTCCAGTAACCAGTCAACAACCAGTGTTCCAGTAACCTGTCAACAACCAGTGTTCCAGTAACCTATCAACAACCAGTGTTCCAGTAACCTGTCAACCAGTGTTCCAGTAACCTGTCAACAACCAGTGTTCCAGTAACCTGTCAACAACCAGTGTTCCAGTAACCAGTCAACAACCAGTGTTACAGTGACCAATCAACAACCAGTGTTACAGTAACCTGTCAACAACCAGTGTTACAGTAACCTGTCAACGACCAGTGTTCCAGTAACCTGTCAACAACCAGTGTTCCAGTAACCTGTCAACAACTAGTGTTCCAGTAACCTGTCAACAACCAGTGTTCCAGTAACCTGTCAACAACTAGTGTTCCAGTAACCTGTCAACGACCAGTGTTCCAGTAACCTGTCAACAACCAGTGTTCCAGTAACCTGTCAACAACCAGTGTTCCAGTAACCTGTCAACAACCAGTGTTCCAGTAACCTGTCAACAACCAGTGTTCCAGTAACCTGTCAACAACCAGTGTTACAGTAACCTGTCAACAACCAGTGTTCCAGTAACCTGTCAACAACCAGTGTTACAGTAACCTGTCAACAACCAGTGTTCCAGTAACCTGTCAACAACCAGTGTTACAGTAACCTGTCAACAACCAGTGTTCCAGTAACCTGTCAACAACCAGTGTTACAGTAACCTGTCAACAACCAGTGTTAAGTAACCTGTCAACAACCAGACTGACCATCATGACAAACATAACTTCACGTGAACTACTCAACAACACTGGAGCAACTCTGGAGGACTCAACTATATTACGTTAATATATGAGGAGGCAAACCAGGTCACCCCGTGGTGCGTAGCACCAGGTCACTTCGTGGTGCCAAGCACCAGGTCACTTCGTGGTGCCTAAAACCCGGTCACTCCTTGCTGCCTAACGCCAGGTCACCCCGTGGTGCCTAGCACCAGGTCACTTCGTGGTGCCTAACACCCGGTCACTCCTTGCTGCCTAACACCAGGTCATCCCGTGGTTTCTAGCACTAAAGTACTCCGTGGTGTCTAACACCAGGTCACTCCGTGGTGCGTAGCACCAGGTGACCCCAGGTGCCTAGCATCAGGTCACCCAGTGGTGTCTAGCACCAGGTCACCCCCGTGGTGCCTAACACCAGGTCACCCCGTGGTGCCTAGCATCAGGTCACCCCGTGGTGCCTAGAGCCAGGTCACCCTGTGGTGCCTAGCACCAGGTCACCCCGTGGTGCCTAGCACTAAGCCACCCCGTGGTACCTAGGACCAAGTCACCCCGTGGTACCTAGCACCAGGTTACCCCGTGGTGCCTAACACCAGGTGGCGCCGTGGTGCGTAGCACCAGGTCACCCCGTGGTGCCTAGGACTAGGCAGGTGTCCTCAGCAGGTGAGTCCCTCTGTAGCTGGCTACCTGCCATGTCCTCAGCTGGCGAGTCCCCCTGCATCTGGCTGCCTGCCATGTCCTCAGCTGATGAGTCTCTCTGTAGCGTGCTACCTGCCATGTCCTCAGCTGGTGAGTCCCCCTGCAGCTGGCTACCTGCCATGTCCTCAGCTGGTGAGTCTATCAGACTTTCTGAATCTGGCCCTCGACTCCCTCACCTCTTCTTGATTAACTTACTCTTACAAGGTGACGGGGTGAGATTCTCCACTCAGACTTAATTAACACGGAGAAACTTGCACTACTGCAGTACTTCTATTGTTGTATCACATTCTTGATGTATCACGCTCTAGATGTACAGGATGTCACATAGAAGTGAAACCACAGGACTTGTAGACTGGCTGGCGAGGAGCTCTGATCACACTTCGATGCTGAACAGGAGGTTGAAAATCTTCGCCGAAGTTAACAGAAAGTTCAACGTCTCCGCCGAAACCTTGAGAAAGATGCCAGGAAGAGGGGAGAAAGAAGAGACCAAAACCGGAAGAAATTAGTACCAGAAAGGAGACAGTGAAGAGGTTTCTAAAGAATGAGAAAATACTAAATAGATGGACCAAGATATCCCCTTGTGTCTCAGAGGAAGAGCAGAAGTGTGTAGTCCTCACACCATCCTCACCTCCTCCTTCGTATTCACTGCTGTACACATTACAGAGATATATGCAGTATGGATGTTCTGTATGCAGTATGGAGGACTGGAGGTGCTGAATGCAGTATAAACAATAAAAATAACACTCCACTCACATGGGTGTCAACACTGTGGGAACTTGTACAAGAATGGTATACAATACCGACAAGATGTAATTGAGTCACATGTGCAACATCTGGGTATCTTTATTGTAGACGTTTCACCATCCCGTGGCTTTATCAATACATGTTCCAGGACATAACTTGAAGACAGGAGAACTATGTACAGAAGATGAGGTAATCAGTCCCTCAACCTTGGAGTAGGTGCGAAGAGCACCGTAGTCGTGGAGAATCTCCACGACACACACACACACACACACACACACACACACACACACACACCAGGTACACATACAGTGGTGGTTATTATTGTAAACAGCATAAATTAGGTTTGATATAAATTACACGTAATATAAATTATGACTGGCTGTAAGAGGTGTGTAATATAGCGTATTTTCTGGCATATAAGGCGCACGATTACATTCGATGTATCCAAGCAGTTGTAACGTTACGTTAGTAAACAACTGCTAAAGCGGTAACACAAAACCTGCTCTTGATACTGACCTTGAACATACAAGACTCGTGGGAAAAAATGCGCCTTATATGCCGGAAAATACGATAATTGATCACATTGTAAAATAAATTATGTTAGAGTAACGTAACGTAAAAATACACAAGACATTACACTGAGAACACCGGAGCAGTGTGAAGACTGAGACCTTCACACAGCACTCAGTCAAGACTAGGTAGGTAGGCAGGTCAAGACTAGGTAGGTAGGCAGGTCAAGACTAGGTAGGTAGGCAGGTCAAGACTAGGTAGGTAAGCAGGTCAAGACTAGGTAGGTAGGCAGGTCAAGACTAGGTAGGTAGGCAGGTCAAGACTAGGTAGGTAGGCAGGTCAAGACTAGGTAGGTAGGCAGGTCAAGACTAGGTAGGTAGGTCAAGACTAGGTAGGTAGACAGGTCAAGACTAGGTAGGTAGGCAGGTCAAGACTAGGTAGGTAGGCAGGTCAAGACTAGGTAGGTAGGCAGGTCAAGACTAGGTAGGTAGGCAGGTCAAGACTAGGTAGGTAGGCAGGTCAAGACTAGGTAGGTAGACAGGTCAAGACTAGGAAAGGTAGGCAGGTCAAGAACTAGGTAGGTAGGCAGGTCAAGACTAGGTAGGTAGGCAGGTCAAGACTGGGTAGGTAGCAGGTCAAGACTAGGTAGGTAGGCGGTCAAGACTAGGTAGGTAGGCAGGTAAACACTAGGTAGGTGACAGGTCAAGACTAGGTAGGTAGGCAGGTCAAGACTAGGTAGGTAGGCAGGTCAATACTAGGTAGGTAGACAGGTCAAGACTAGGTAGGTAGGCAGGTCAAGACTAGGTAGGTAGGCAGGTCAAGACTAGGTAGGTAGGCAGTCAAGACTAGGTAGGTAGACAGGTCAGACTAGGTAGAGTAGGCAGGTCAAGACTAGGTAGGTAGGCATGTCAAGACTAGGTAGGTGGCAGGTCAAGACTAGGTAGGTAGGCAGGGTCAAGACTAGGTAGGTAGACAGGTCAAGACTAGGTATGGTAAGAGGTCAAGATAGTATGTAGCAGGTCAAGACTAGGTAGGCAGGCAGGTCAAGACTAGGTAGGTAGCAGGTCAAGACTAGGTAGGTAGCAGGTCAAGACTAGGTAAGTAGGCAGGTCAAGACTAGTAGTAGGCAGGTCAAGACAGGTAGGTAGGCAGGTCAAGACTAGGTAGGTAGGCAGGTCAAGACTAGGTAGGTAGACAGGTCAAGAATTGGTAGGTAGACAAGTCAAGACTAGGTAGGTAGACAGGTCAAGACTAGGTAGGTAGACAGGCCAAGACTAGGTAGGTAGACAGGTCAAGACTACGTAGGTAGACAGGTCAAGACTAGGTAGGTAGACAGGTCAAGACTACGTAGGTAGACAGGTCAAGACTAGGTAGGTAGGCAGGTCAAGACTAGGTAGGTAGGCAGGTCAAGACTAGGTAGGTAGGCAGGTCAAGACTAGGTAGGTAGACAGGTCAAGAATTGGTAGGTAGACAAGTCAAGACTAGGTAGGTAGACAGGTCAAGACTAGGTAGGTAGACAGGTCAAGACTACGTAGGCAGACAGGTCAAGACTAGGTAGGTAGGCAGGTCAAGACTAGGTAGGTAGGCAGGTCAAGACTAGGTAAGTAGGCAGGTCAAGACTAGGTAGGTAGGCAGGTCAAGACTAGGTAGGTAGGCAGGTCAAGACTAGGTAGGTAGGCAGGTCAAGACTAGGTAGGTAGGCAGGTCAAGACTAGGTAGGTAGACAGGTCAAGAATTGGTAGGTAGACAAGCAGACTAGGTGTGACAGGTCAAGATAGGTAGGTGACAGGTCAAGACTAGGTAGGTTGACAGGTCAAGACTACGTAGGTAGACAGGTCAAGACTAGGTAGGTAGACAGGTCAAGACTACGTAGGTAGACAGGTCAAGACTAGGTAGGTAGGCAGGTCAAGACTAGGTAGGTAGGCAGGTCAAGACTAGGTAGGTATGCAGGTCAAGACTAGGTAGGTAGACAGGTCAAGAATTGGTAGGTAGACAAGTCAAGACTAGGTAGGTAGACAGGTCAAGACTAGGTAGGTAGACAGGTCAAGACTAGGTAGGTAGACAGGTCAAGACTACGTAGGTAGACAGGTCAAGACTAGGTAGGTAGACAGGTCAAGACTACGTAGGTAGACAGGTCAAGACTAGGTAGGTAGACAGGTCAAGACTAGGTAGGTAGACAAGTCAACACTAGGTAGGCAGACGACCCTTAACCTTCCTATCTTCTACCTTGGATATATGCATCATCCCTTAAATCCTTCCTATTTTTTTTAAACTTCACACATCAGTAGTGTGCTGCTACCCTATTCTTTATAATAATTGCAGTGTGAACAAAAGCTAGCTCTATTTTCCTGTCATACTTCATCACGCAGGATGGGGTTCATACCTTCCTGGTTGAGAACAGGGAAAAGAGGGGTGAGAACAGGGAATGGGGGTGAAGACAGGCAGAGAAGGGGGTAAAGGACAGTGGAAGGGGATAGAGAACAAAGGAAGGAGGTAGAGGACTGGGGAAGGGGTACAGGATAGGGGAAGGGGGGTTGAAGACAGGGGAAGCGGGTAGAGGACAGAAGGGGTAGATGACGGGGTATGGGGACAAATGACAGGGGAAGGAGGTGGAGACAGGGGCGGAAAGGTTGTAGCAAGACTCAGGTTACCATCAAGGAACACCAGGTCAGATGATACCTGGTGCAGCACTCCTCTCAGGTAGTAGTGGTGACCTGGATCACCAGCTCCATCAGTCCTCCTCAGGTCACCATACATAACAAGAGTAATGTCCAAGTCTAACTAAATAAAACATGGAAAGCATTAACTTCAGGACAGACTCAGCAAAACAAAAAGTCACTGTTGAAAATGAAACAAAATTTATTTTATATGGAAGATCCAGCACAAAAGTCACGTCTACTACAAGGTTCTTCCTCAAAGATGGAACTTACAGTAATGACAATAAAGAAACGAGTGAAATACTCAAGTCACAACAATTCAATTCTTGGTTCAGTGAGTCGTTACTCAGACTAAAGTTTGGCAATCCAAATGACTTTTCCATGGTTGAGACTTAAACTCTGCTGACATTTCCATAATGTTTCACATAACCCAAGAACAACTAGACGTCGAAGAAGCCACTGACAGCACGCCCCTGCGATCTGCCTCAGGTCCTAACTCGTAGAACTCCAGTCATCAAGAATCGCAAAAAGTATCATGTACCTTAAATATCACATCACAGTCATTAAAAACTAAGGATACAGCCAAACTCCACAAAGATGGCAGTAAAGCAATCGTAAAAAAATATGGACTTGTAGCACTGACGTCCCTCATTATCAAAATATTTGAAAGAGTTTTAAGAAACAGGAAACAAGGACTGTGTTTTAAGCAGGAAAGATTCCTGTCAGCTACTAGGTTTCCCATCCCTGTAAATCAAATGAAACCCCTTGTGGAGTGGCAGGTGGTGGCCTCCAGTGTTTGTTTACCTGCGCCAGGCAGCCATGGCGAGGGCCACAACCTTACTATACAAATTATTATGGATGTGACTAATAATCCTCGGGTGAAGCCAGACTGATGGGTCAGACCGTGGATATGACATAATGTGAACAAAAGTATAAGTATTTAGCAACATTTGATACATAAGCTATGTGATGCTACCTTATTCTGTATGCAGCCCGTCCTTTTAAACACAGACTGTGTGATAGGTAAGTTTCCGTATCATATTCCGCCACAGGATGAGTTTCATGAGAAAATGAAATCTCTTATCCTGAGTTTGAAGACTTCAGTAGAATGATAAGGCTATCATCAAGTCTTCTTTGGGTACATTACCCACTGCAGCGGCTGTTGCTGGAGATAAAAGGTATAAAATACTGCCACGACGGAAAAATTAAACACATAATGGGATCCTTTACTGACTGTATTTCGCCCACACAGTGATATACCTTTACCTTTGATATGCCTTTGAAGAATTTTGAGAGTTTCACTACTCTCGGAACCCGGCCATGGGCCAGGCTCGTCTGGTGCTTGCCTGGTCAACCAAGCTGTTGCTGCTGAAGGCCTGCTGCCCCCACATATCCACCCCAGCCTGGTTGATCTGGCACCTGGTGAAGATACTTGTCCAGTTTCCTCCTGAAGACTCCTACACTTGTTTCAGCCGTGTTTCTGATATCTTCTGGTAAGATGTTGAATAGTGAGCTTTATGAAGTCACAAACAGATCTGTGTGACTTGATAAAGCCCACTGTGTAGGACGTAGTCAATAAAGGATCACATTAAGCTGCTGTTGATACAAGGTGGGGTCACATATCTTTAATATACCTCTGATGGGTTTCAAAAGTATTCCTACTCCAGCAGCCCCGCCCTGGGCCAGGCTTGCCTGGTTCTTGCCTGGTACAGCAACTGCTACAGTTGCTGGTAAAAGCTGGGGGTCGTTGCCATCACACAGCATCATTTCTGATGTCCAGGGCCGCCATTCTGCCGTTCTAACCCGACTCTCCCAAGCTCTCCCCAGCTCCCGTGCCTTATCTCGCCCCTAATTCTCTTCCCCTCTTCATTCCTCACACACCACGACCTATTATTGCACAGTAAGAGAGAAAGAAGAATTGAAGCTCAAGACACACAGCGGCTGACGACACCACTGTCGGATTTCGATTTTTACATCTGAAGATTCAGCTGACCAGTCCATCGTCCACAGTTGTTAAAAATATAATCGTCCGGAACAATCAGTTGAAACTAGTCTTGATCTATACCTCAGTGTTACTAAACAGTTACAAATGGTTATATTGGAAAACTTAGAGTGTATGAAATCCTCATTTTTTAAGCATGGTAAAAAGCTATATGACAGTTGGAAACAATACAATGGAGATAAGTGTGAGAATCTAGTCATTAAAACCAATGATACATCTTCAATCCAAAAATGTAGCGATAAAGCAATAGAAATAAAAACTTTGAAAGTTTTAAGAGGCAAGACTGCTAAAAACATGGAATCACAACAAATGCACAACCCAAGGCAGAGCTCTCCTACCTCTTGCAGTTGTATATGTAGTTTACGAAGATTTTGCAAAAGCATTTGACAACTACGACCAAGGTTTAACAGAGCACAAAATTTATGCAAAAGTAATAACTGGAAAGAGTGGCTAGGTTAATATTTAACTTTCTAACAAACAGAACCTAAAGAATAATAGTGAATAAAGTAAAATCAAAGGATGCCATAATGAAACTGTAGCAACTTTATAATATTATATATAAAGCTGATAATGTTAGAAAAGGAATTTGCTTAAAGCGATGAATAACCAAACAATTCTTATGATATGCAAATAAAATAATCTACTCATATAAAAAATAAAAGTCACAAAACCGTGACTGGAACAATGCGGGTTATTTACCCGCACACGGGAAATTGGAACTTAAGACGACGTTTCGGTCTCCTAAGTGCGGGATATTTGTGTGCAATCTGGTCTTATCCTCTCCTTTTACTCTTAACTATTTTTCTTCTATACTTATCTTCTCCTTCTATTCTTATCCTCTTCTTCTGTTATCCTCCCCGTCTAGTTTTGTCCTCTCCTGGTCTTATCCTCTCCCTCTTCTGCTGGTGATAATTTCTATGAACATTAAGTAAAGTGAAATGTTTATGGTGTAATATGCAGTAGCGTGAGGCTCACACCTGAGCTTTATTGTACCCACCTGCTTCCCACTCTGCAGGGAGGAAGATGGAAGGGAGGGTGAAGGAAGAGGAGAGAGACAGGAAGTGCGAGAGGGAAGGAAAGGAAAGAGGACTGAAGGAGCCGTCAATCCTCCTGTAGCCAGCCCTGGGCCAGGCTCGTCTGGTGCCACTGAGTATGTTGTTATGGCAGTGTGCATATATGGACCCAGACCCTCAAGTACTTTCCAGGTATATATTATCATGTATCTCTCCTTCGCTCCAGTGAGTACATGTTCAAGACTAAGGTATTCCCAGTAATTTAAATTGTTACTGGCTCTATATGGACCGTAAACGATCTCTGTATTTGTTCCAGCTCTGATATTTCTCCTGCCCTGAACGAGGCCGTCAACACTGAACAATATTCCAAATGAGGGAGCACTAGGGATTTGAAGTGTCACCGCTGGCATTATTTCCCTTGTTTTGAAAGTTCTCAATATCTACCCCGTCATCCTCCTGGCTGTCGTGATCTTTGTCATATTATGTTCTTTGAAAGAAAGGTCAGCTGACATAATTATTCCCAAGTCTTTCACGTGCTCCTTTCGTTCTATTTGGTGATCCTCTTGAGTTTTGTATACAGTGGTCCTTTTGAGTTCATCATTATTTCCATACTTAAACAGCTGGAACTTATCACCACTGAACGTCATGTTGTTCTCCACTGCCCAATAGAAAACACTGCTTATATCTTCCTGTAATTTTTCAGTGTCATCTACCAAAGTAACATTCATGCTTATTTTAGTGTCATATGCAAATGATGATACAAAACTGTGACTGGCGTTTTTATTTATATATGAGGATGAGCAACAGCAGAGGTGCCAGGACAGTGCCTTGGGAAACTGAGCTTTTTTACCTCGTTGATGCTAGATTTTGCTCTGTTAACTACTACTTTTTGTGTTGTGTCTGTTAAGAACCCGAAAATCCATCTGCGTACCTTCCCCGTGATGCCTGTGGCTCTTATTTTGTGTGCAATCACCCCATGATCACATCTGTCAATGCCTTGGCAAAAATCTGTGTATATCACATCTGCATTTTGGTTGTCTTCCAACACGTGGGCATGTTTTCAATTTCCTTTTCGAAATCTATGGGACTGGTACTAATGTCAGTTAGTTGGTCTGTGCGGCCTTCTGCTGGAGTGAAAAATGTTTCTGCATTTTCTACCTTGCTGTCATTTAATGGGCTGCTAAACGCCGACTCATACTTCAAAATTTTGCTCATTTCTCGTTCATCGTCAGTATGACCTTTGATGAGTTTCGAGAGTCTCACTATCCTCGGAGCCCGGCCATGAGCCAGGCTCGTCTGGTGCTTGCCTGGTCAACAGGCTTTTGCTGCTGGAGGCCCGCTGTCCCACATATCCATCACAACTTGGTTGGTCTGGCACCTGGTGAAGATACTTGTCAAGTCTCCTCTTGAAGAATTCTACACCTGTTCTGATATCTGTTGGTAAGATGTTGAATAATTTGGGACCACGGATGTTGACAGTGTTCCTTTACTGTATGCACCCCTGTTTCTCACTGGGTTTATTTTGCACTTCCTCCCATATCTCTGTGTGCAGATTTGGGACCAGGCCCTCGAGTACTTTCCAGGTATATATTATCATGTATTTCTCTCTCTTCCGCTTCAGCGAGTACATGTTCAAGACTTTAAGGCGTTCCCGGTAGTTTAGGTGCTTTACTGGCTCAATGTGAGCCGTAAACGATCTCTGTATTTGTTCCAACTCTGATATTTTTCCTGCTTTGAACGGAACCGTTTGCACTGAGCAATATTCTAATTGAGGGTCTAATTCAACAGGCATTTTTTAGCTTAGATTTTGCAGTATTTTTGACATCTTCTGGTAAGATGCTGTCATGGCAGTGTGCAGATTTGGGACCATGCCTTCGAGGAGAAAAGGAAGTAAGGAAGTGAAGTAGGTGAGAAGAGAAGGAGATAGAGATCAGGGAAGGGAGGGAAGAGGATGTGTAGGGGGGAACTAGGTAGGGGACAAAGGAAAGGGTAGAGGGAGGGGGAGACAGTGAATTAGAGGGAGGAGGTGAGTGAAGCAGATGTGGGTGACGGAGCACGGAGGAAGGGAGGGAGCACCGTTACTTCCCTTAATCTGACACTGTTACTATATTTAATCTGACACTGTTACTATATTTAATCTGACACCGTTACTTCCCTTAATCTGACACTGTTACTATATTTAATCTGACACCGTTACTTCCCTTAATCTGACACCGTTACTTCCCTTAATCTGACACCGTTACTTCCCTTAATCTGACACGGTTACTTCCCTTAATCTGACACTGTTACTGTCCTTAAGGGGAGTAGCACAGTCAGATTAAGGAAAGAAGCACTGTCATAGTAAAGGAAGTAACGGTGTCATGGTAAGATAACAGTAATAGTAACGGTGTCATGGTAAGATAACAGTAATAGTAACGGTGTCATGGTAAGACAACAGTAATAGTAACGGTGTCATGGTAAGATAACAGTAATAGTAACGGTGTCATGGTAAGATAACAGTAATAGTAACGGTGTCATGGTAAGATAACAGTAATAGTAACGGTGTCATGGTAAGATAACAGTAATAGTAACGGTGTCATGGTAAGATAACAGTAATAGTAACGGTGTCATGGTAAGATAACAGTAATAGTAACGGTGTCATGGTAAGATAACAGTAATAGTAACGGTGTCATGGTAAGATAACAGTAATAGTAATGGTGTCATGGTAAGATAACAGTAATAGTAACGGTGTCATGGTAAGATAACAGTAATAGTAACGGTGTCATGGTAAGATAACAGTAATAGTAACGGTGTCATGGTAAGATAACAGTAATAGTAACGGTGTCATGGTAAGATAACAGTAATAGTAATGGTGTCATGGTAAGATAACAGTAATAGTAACGGTGTCACAGTAAGATAACAGCAATAGTAACGGAGTCATAGTAAGATAACAGTAATAGTAACGGTGTCATGGTAAGATAACAGTAAAAGTAACGGTGTCACAGTAAGATAGCGGTATTAGTAACGGTGTCACAGTAAGATAAGAGTAATAGTAACGGTGTCATGGTAAGATAACAGTAATAGTAACGGTGTCACAGTAAGGATAACAGTAACGGTGTCACAGTAAGGGTAACAGTAACGGTGTCACAGTAAGGGTAACAGTAACGGTGTCACAGTAAGGGTAACAGTAAGGGTGTCACAGTAAGGGTGTCACAGTAAGGGTAACAGTAACGGTGTCACAGTAAGGGTAACAGTAACGGTGTCACAGTAAGGGTAACAGTAACGGTGTCACAGTAAGGGTAACAGTAACGGTGTCACAGTAAGGGTAACAGTAACGGTGTCACAGTAAGGGTAACAGTAACGGTGTCACAGTAAGAGTAACAGTAACGGTGTCACAGTAAGGGTCACAGTAACGGTGTCACAGTAAGAGTAACAGTAACGGTGTCACAGTAAGGGTAACAGTAACGGTGTCACAGTAAGGGTAACAGTAACGGTGTCACAGTAAGGGTAACAGTAACGGTGTCACAGTAAGGGTAACAGTAACGGTGTCACAGTAAGGGTAACAGTAACGGTGTCACAGTAAGGGTAACAGCAACGGTGTCACAGTAAGGGTAACAGTAACGGTGTCACAGTAAGGGTAACAGTAACGGTGTCACAGTAAGGGTAACAGTAACGGTGTCATTTTAAGGGTAACAGTAACGGTGTCACAGTAAGGGTAACAGTAACGGTGTCACAGTAAGGGTAACAGTAACGGTGTCACAGTAAGGGTAACAGTAACGGTGTCACAGTAAGGGTAACAGTAACGGTGTCACAGTAAGGGTAACAGTAACGGTGTCACAGTAAGGGTAACAGTATCGGTGTCACAGTAAGGGTAACAGTAACGGTGTCACAGTAAGGGTAACAGTAACGGTGTCACAGTAAGGGTAACAGTAACGGTGTCACAGTAAGGGTAACAGTAACGGTGTCACAGTAAGGGTAACAGTAACTGTGTCACAGTAAGGGTAACAGTAACGGTGTCACAGTAAGGGTAACAGTAACGGTGTCACAGTAAGGGTAACAGTAACGGTGTCACAGTAAGGGTAACAGTAACGGTGTCACAGTAAGGGTAACAGTAACGGTGTCACAGTAAGGGTAACAGTAACGTGTCACAGTAAGGGTAACATTAACGGTGTCACAGTAAGGGTAACAGTAACGGTGTCACAGTAAGGGTAACGGTGTCACAGTAAGGGTAACGGTGTCACAGTAAGGGCAACGGTAACGGTGTCACAGTAAGGGTAACGGTAACTGTCCTTGTTTAAAAAAATTGTCCATTTGTATGATGTGTCAAGTGTTTTATGGTTAGTTTGTCTGAGTGACAGCACTGTCCAACAGCTGGTAGACAGCACTGTCCAACAGCTGGTAGACAGCACTGTCCAACAGCTGGTAGACAGCACTGTCCAACAGCTGGTAGACAGCACGATCCATCAGCTGGTAGACAGCACTGTCCAACAGCTGGTAGACAGCACTGTCCAACAGCTGGTAGACAGCACTGTCCAACAGCTGGTAGACAGCACTGTCCAACAGCTGGTAGACACACTGGGAGAGTGACAGCACTGTCCAACAGCTGGTAGACACACTGGGAGAGTGACAGCACTGTCCAACAGCTGGTAGACACACTGGGAGAGTGACAGCACTGTCCAACAGCTGGTAGACACACTGGGAGAGTGACAGCACTGTCCAACAGCTGGTACACACACTGGGAGTGACAGCACTGTCCAACAGCTGGTAGACACACTGGGAGAGTGACAGCACTGTCCAACAGCTGGTAGACACACTGGGAGAGTGACAGCACTGTCCAACAGCTGGTACACACACTGGGAGTGAAAGCACTGTTCAACAGCTGGTACACACACTGGGAGTGACAGCACTGTCCAACAGCTGGTACACACACTGGGAGTGACAGCACTGTTCAACAGCTGGTACACACACTGGGAGAGTGACAGCACTGTCCAACAGCTGGTAGACACACTGGGAGAGTGACAGCACTGTCCAACAGCTGGTACACACACTGGGAGTGACAGCACTGTTCAACAGCTGGTACACACACTGGGAGTGACAGCACTGTCCAACAGCTGGTACACACACTGGGAGTGACAGCACTGTCCAACAGCTGGTACACACACTGGAGTGACAGCACTGTCCAACAGCTGGTACACACACGGGGAGAGTGACAGCACTGTCCAACAGCTGGTACACACACTGGGAGAGTGACAGCACTGTCCAACAGCGGGTACACACACTGGGAGAGTGACAGCACTGTCCAAACAGCTGGTACACACACTGGGAGAGTGACAGCACTGTCCAACAGCTGGTACACACACTGGGAGAGTGACAGCACTGTCCAACAGCTGGTACACACACTGGGAGAGTGACAGCACTGTCCAACAGCTGGTACACACACTGGGAGAGTGACAGCACTGTCCAACAGCTGGTACACACACTGGGAAAGTGACAGCACTGTCCAACAGCTGGTACACACACTGGGAGAGTGACAGCACTGTCCAACAGCTGGTACACACACTGGGAGAGTGACAGCACTGTCCAACAGCTGGTACACACACTGGGAGAGTGACAGCACTGTCCAACAGCTGGTACACCCCACTGGGAGAGTGACAGCACTGTCCAACAGCTGGTACAACACTGGGAGAGTGATAGCACTGTTCAAACAGCTGGTACAAACACTGGGAGAGTGACAGCACTGTCCAACAGCTGGTACACACACTGGGAGAGTGACAGCACTGTCCAACACTGGTACACACACTGGGAGAGTGACAGTACTGTCCAACAGCTGGTACACACACTGGGAGTGACAGCACTGTCCAACAGCTGGTACACACACTGGGAGTGACAGCACTGTCCAACAGCTGGTACACACACTGGGAGTGACAGCACTGTCCAACAGCTGGTACACACTGGGAGAGTGACAGCACTGTCCAACAGCTGGTACACACACTGGGAGAGTGACAGCACTGTCCAACAGCTGGTACACACACTGGGAGAGTGACAGCACTGTCCAACAGCTGGTACACACACCTGGGAGTGACAGCACTGTCCAACAGCTGGTACACACACTGGGAGAGTGACAGCACTGTCCAACAGCTGGTACACACCTGGGAGAGTGACAGCACTGTCCAACAGCTGGTACACACACGGGGAGAGTGACAGCACTGTCCAACAGCTGGTACACACACTGGGAGTGACAGCACTGTCCAACAGCTGGTACACACACTGGGAGTGACAGCACTGTCCAACAGCTGGTACACACACTGGGAGTGACAGCACTGTCCAACAGCTGGTACACACACTGGGAGTGACAGAACTGTCCAACAGCTGGTACACACACGGGGAGAGTGACAGCACTGTCCAACAGCTGGTACACACACTGGGGAGTGACAGCACTGTCCAACACGGGTACACACACTGGGAGAGTGACAGCACTGTCCAACCGCTGGTACACACACTGGGAGTGACAGCACTGTCCAACAGCTGGTATACACACTGGGAGTGACAGCACTGTCCAACAGCTGGTACACACACTGGGAGTGACAGCACTGTCCAACAGCTGGTACACACACTGGGAGAGTGACAGCACTGTCCAACAGCTGGTACACACACTGGGAGAGTGACAGCACTGTCCAACAGCTGGTACACACACTGGGAGAGTGACAGCACTGTCCAACAGCTGGTACACACTGGGAGTGACAGCACTGTCCAACAGCTGGTACACACACGGGGAGTGACAGCACTGTCCAACAGCTGGTACACACACTGGGAGAGTGACAGCACTGTCCAACAGCTGGTACACACACTGGGAGAGTGACAGCACTGTCCAACAGCTGGTACCCCACTGGGAGTGACAGCACTGTCCAACAGCTGGTACACACTGGGAGTGACAGCACTGTCCAACAGCTGGTACACACACTGGGAGTGACAGCACTGTCCAACAGCTGGTACACACACTGGGAGAGTGACAGCACTGTCCAACAGCTGGTACACACACTGGGAGAGTGGCCCAGCACTGTCCAACAGCTGGTACACACACTGGGAGAGTGACAGCACTGTCCAACAGCTGGTACCCCACACTGGGAGAGTGACAGCACTGTCCAACAGCTGGTACACACACTGGGAGAGTGACAGCACTGTCCAACAGCTGGTACACACACTGGGAGAGTGACAGCACGGTCCAACGGGTGTACACACACTGGGAGAGTGACAGCACGGTCCAACAGCTGGTACCCACAATGGGAGAGTGACAGTACTGCCCAACAGCTGGTACGCACAATGGGAGAGTGACAGTACTGTCAAACAGCTGGTACACACACTGGGAGTGACAGCACTGTCCAACAGCTGGTAGACAGCACTGTCCAACAGCTGGTAGACAGCACTGTTCAACAGCTGGTACACACACTGGGAGAGTGACAGCACTGTCCAACCGCTGGTACACACACTGGGAGTGACAGCACTGTCCAACAGCTGGTATACACACTGGGAGTGACAGCACTGTCCAACAGCTGGTACACACACTGGGAGTGACAGCACTGTCCAACAGCTGGTACACACACTGGGAGAGTGACAGCACTGTCCAACAGCTGGTACACACACTGGGAGAGTGACAGCACTGTCCAACAGCTGGTACACACACTGGGAGAGTGACAGCACTGTCCAACAGCTGGTACACACACTGGGAGTGACAGCACTGTCCAACAGCTGGTACACACACTGGGAGTGACAGCACTGTCCAACAGCTGGTACACACCACTGGGAGAGTGACAGCACTGTCCAACAGCTGGTACACACACTGGGAGAGTGACAGCACTGTCCAACAGCTGGTACACACTGGGAGTGACAGCACTGTCCAACAGCTGGTACACACTGGGAGTGACAGCACTGTCCAACAGCTGGTACACACACTGGGAGTGACAGCACTGTCCAACAGCTGGTACACACACTGGGAGAGTGACAGCACTGTCCAACAGCTGGTACACACACTGGGAGATGACAGCACTGTCCAACAGCTGGTACACACACTGGGAGAGTGACAGCACTGTCCAACAGCTGGTACACACACTGGGAGAGTGACAGCACTGTCCAACAGCTGGTACACACACTGGGAGAGTGACAGCACTGTCCAACAGCTGGTACACACACTGGGAGAGTGACAGCACGGTCCAACAGGTGGTACACACACTGGGAGAGTGACAGCACGGTCCAACAGCTGGTACCCACAATGGGAGAGTGACAGTACTGCCCAACAGCTGGTACGCACAATGGGAGAGTGACAGTACTGTCAAACAGCTGGTACACACACTGGGAGTGACAGCACTGTCCAACAGCTGGTAGACAGCACTGTCCAACAGCTGGTAGACAGCACTGTTCAACAGCTGGTACACACACTGGGAGAGTGACAGCACTGTCCAACAGCTGGTACACACACTGGGAGAGTGACAGCACTGTCCAACAGCTGGTACACACACTGGGAGAGTGACAGCACTGTCCAACAGCTGGTACACACACTGGGAAAGTGACAGCACTGTCCAACAGCTGGTACACACACTGGGAAAGTGACAGCACTGTCCAACAGCTGGTACACAACACTGGGAAAGTGACAGCACTGTCCAACAGCTGGTACACACACTGGGAAAGTGACAGCACTGTCCAACAGCTGGTACACACACTGGGAAAGTGACAGCACTGTCCAACAGCTGGTACACACACTGGGAAAGTGACAGCACTGTCCAACAGCTGGTACACACACTGGGAAAGTGACAGCACTGTCCAACCAGCTGGTACACACACTGGGAAAGTGACAGCACTGTCCAACAGCTGGTACACACACGGGGAAAGTGACAGCACTGTCCAACAGCTGGTACACACACTGGAAAGTGACAGCACTGTCCAACAGCTGGTACACACAACTGGGAGAGTGACAGCACTGTCCAACAGCTGGTACACACACTGGGAGAGTGACAGCACTGTCCAACAGCTGGTACACACACTGGGAGAGTGACAGCACTGTCCAACAGCTGGTACACACACTGGGAGAGTGACAGCACTGTCCAACAGCTGGTACACACACTGGGAGTGACAGCACTGTCCAACAGCTGGTACACACACTGGGAGAGTGACAGCACTGTCCAACAGCTGGTACACACACTGGGGGGTGACAGTACTGCCCCAACAGCTGGTACACACACTGGGAGAGTGACAGCACTGTCCAACAGCTAGTACACACACTGGGAGTGACAGCACTGTCCAACAGCTGGTACACACACTGGGAGAGTGACAGCACTGTCCAACAGCTGGTACACACACTGGGAGAGTGACAGCACTGTCCAACAGTTGGTACACACACTGGAGAGTGACAGCACTGTCCAACAGCTGGTACACACACTGGGAGAGTGACAGCACTGTCCAACAGCTGGTACACACACTGGGAGAGTGACAGCACTGTCCAACAGCTGGTACACACACTGGGAGAGTGACAGCACTGTCCAACAGCTGGTACACACACTGGGAGAGTGACAGCACTGTCCAACAGCTGGTACACACACTGGGAGAGTGACAGCACTGTCCAACAGCTGGTACACACACTGGGAGAGTGACAGCACTGTCCAACAGCTGGTACACACACTGGGAGATGACCAGCACTGTCCAACAGCTGGTAAACACACTGGGAGAGTGACAGCACTGTCCAACAGCTGGTACACACACTGGGAGAGTTACAGCACTGTCCAACAGCTGGTACACACACGGGGAGAGTGACAGCACTGTCCAACAGCTGGTACACACACTGGAGTGACAGCACTGTCCAACAGTTGGTGCGCACACTGGAGAGTGACAGCACTGTCCAACAGCTGGTACACACACTGAGAGTGACAGCACTGTCCAACAGCTGGTACACACACTGGGAGTGACAGCACTGTCCAAACAGCTGGTACACACACTGGGAGTGACAGCACTGTCCAACAGCTGGTACACACACTGGGAGTGACAGCACTGTCCAACAGCTGGTACACACACTGGGAGTGACAGCACTGTCCAACAGCTGGTACACACACTGGGAGTGACAGCACTGTCCAACAGCTGGTACACACACTGGGAGAGTGACAGCACTGTCCAACAGCTGGTACACACACTGGGAGAGTGACAGCACTGTCCAACAGCTGGTACACACACTGGGAGAGATACAGCACTGTCCAACAGCTGGTACACACACTGGGAGAGTTACAGCACTGTCCAACAGCTGGTACACACACTGGGAGAGTGACAGCACTGTCCAACAGCTGGTACACACACTGGGAGTGACAGCACTGTCCAACAGTTGGTGCGCACACTGGGAGAGTGACAGCACTGTCCAACAGCTGGTACACACACTGGGAGTGACAGCACTGTCCAACAGCTGGTACACACACTGGGAGTGACAGCACTGTCCAACAGCTGGTACACACACTGGGAGTGACAGCACTGTCCAACAGCTGGTACACACACTGGGAGTGACAGCACTGTCCAACAGCTGGTACACACACTGGGAGTGACAGCACTGTCCAACAGCTGGTACACACACTGGGAGTGACAGCACTGTCCAACAGCTGGTACACACACTGGGAGTGACAGCACTGTCCAACAGCTGTTACACACAATGGGAGACTGACAGTACTATCCAACAGCTGGTACACACACAGGAAAAATGACAGCACTGTCCAACAGCTGGTACCCACAATGGGAGAGTGACAGTACTGCCCAACAGCTGGTACGCACAATGGGAGAGTGACAGTACTGTCAAACAGCTGGTACACACACTGGGAGAGTGGCAGCCCTGTCCAACAGCTGGTACACACACTGGGAGAGTGGCAGCACTGTCCAACAGCTGGTATACACACTGGGAGAGTGACAGCACTGTCCAACAGCTGGTACACACAATGGGAGTGACAGTACTGTCCAACAGCTGGTACACACACTGGGAGAGTGACAACACTGTCCAACAGCTGGTACACACACTGGGAGAGTGACAGCACTGTCCAACAGCTGGTACACACACTGGGAGAGTGACAGCACTGTCCAACAGCTGGTACACACACTGGGAGAGTGACAGCACTGTCCAACAGCTGGTACACACACTGGGAGAGTGACAGCAGTCCAACAGCTGGTACACACACTGGGAGAGTGACAGCACTGTCCAACAGCTGGTACACACACTGGGAGTGACAGCACTGTCCAACAGCTGGTGCACACACTGGGAGAGTGACAGCACTGTCCAACAGCTGGTACACACACTGGGAGAGTTACAGCACTGTCCAACAGCTGGTACACACACTGGGAGAGTGACAGCACTGTCCAACAGCTGGTACACACTGGGAGTGACAGCACTGTCCAACAGTTGGTACACACACTGGGAGAGTGACAGCACTGTCCAACAGCTGGTACACACACTGGGAGAGTGACAGCACTGTCCAACAGCTGGTACACACACTGGGAGTGACAGCACTGTCCAACAGCTGGTACACACACTGGGATTGACAGCACTGTCCAACAGCTGGTACCCACAATGGGAGAGTGACAGTACTGCCCAACAGCTGGTACGCACAATGGGAGAGTGACAGTACTGTCAAACAGCTGGTACACACACTGGGAGAGTGACAGCACTGTCCAACAGCTGGTACACACACTGGGAGAGTGACAGCACTGTCCAACAGCTGGTACACACACTGGGAGTGACAGCACTGTCCAACAGCTGGTACACACACTGGGAGTGACAGCACTGTCCAACAGCTGGTACACACAATGGGAGACTGACAGTACTATCCAACAGCTGGTACACACACAGGAAGAATGACAGCACTGTCCAACAGCTGGTACCCACAATGGGAGAGTGACAGTACTGCCCAACAGCTGGTACGCACAATGGGAGAGTGACAGTACTGTCAAACAGCTGGTACACACATTGGGAGAGTGGCAGCACTGTCCAACAGCTGGTATACACACTGGGAGAGTGACAGCACTGTCCAACAGCTGGTACACACAATGGGAGTGACAGTACTGTCCAACAGCTGGTACACACACTGGGAGAGTGACAGCACTGTCCAACAGCTGGTACACACACTGGGAGAGTGACAGCACTGTCCAACAGCTGGTACACACAATGGGAGAGTGACAGCATGGTCCCACAGCTGGGGTGCTCACCCCTGCCTCATCAGTGGTACCAGGTACCAGGGTCAGCAGGGGTGCTCACTACTGCTGTCATCAGTGGTACCAGGTACCAGGGTCAGCAGGGGTGCTCACTACTGCTGTCATCAGTGGTACCAAGTACCAGGGTCAGCAGGGGTGCTCACTACTGCTGTCATCAGTGGTACCAGGTACCAGGGTCAGCAGGGGTGCTCACTACTGCTGTCATCAGTGGTACCAGGTATCAGAGTCTGCAGGGGTGCTTACTACTGCTGTCATCAGTGGTACCAGGTACCAGGGTCAGCAGGGGTGCTCACTACTGCTGTCATCAGTGGTACCAGGTAGAGGTCAATATGCCTACTGCAGCATCCCTCCATTTTTTACGTTATGTTCAGAGCTTACGTCACATGTTAACCACCACACTCAGTTTCCTTAAAAGACGGACCAGCAACAACGAGGCTTATAATAATAACTGATTTTCAAGATTTATAGCAGAAATATTATTTGCATACCTCTGCGGGAGAGACGGGAGATACGACTTTCCCAGTGGCATGCTATAATGCTGCTCTCTAAGCGCTTAATTTTTTTTTTCAGCCACATCCTTAATAGCTTGTTCATGGCTAACTGGTTCACAAATACTCAGACAAATAAGGAAAACCTGCAACCACTACTGTCTCACTGTCTGTAGTAGTGACTCGAGACCCAGGACCAGAAGATTACTAAAACACTCTCCGGCTCCAACACTCTAAGAGAGTGCTCGACCTGACCTATATTAGGGAACTTAATCTATTAAAAAGTCTTGTCTTCGCCTAAACTGAGCTCGCAAGGAGTGATTCATTGTCCCTGGTTCAGCCTGCCTCTCCATCCGATGATTTAACTAATTTCTAACCTCTAGTCTAGAGGCTAGTTATACCTTCCCCTGAAACTCTGTATGCTTTCCCTCCTACACCATCACTGCCTCTAGTTCGTTCTGCCTAAAACCCTGAGACTGGAATGCTATCAACTACAGTTGCTGTGGTTCATGTGTTTTTATGTGGCATCTGTGATCGCTGCTTTTGTCATGGTATATGCAACAACTTGGCCTTATCCACCTCATCCACTCGCCTAAGTTCGGATGACAACTGAACGTTTGGATAATGAAGAAGGAACAATAGCAGCTGCTGCTGTTGTGAAGGTTCTATGTACATTCACTATGTCCGCAATTTCACCCACCTTTAAAGGGGCTGCTAATGTACAGCAATATTCCAGCCTAGAGACAACAAGTAGCTTCAAGATGACCATTACTGGCGTGGTATCTCTTGTTTTGAAGGTTCTCGTTATCCATCCTATCACTTTCCTCGCGGCTGTGATAACATGTTGTTGTTGTTCTTGAACGTGAGATCCTCTGACATCACAGGTTAGAGCTAGTTTTATACTCTCCTAGTTTTTATTTCATCATTTTTTTCCATAATGGAGTAACTGAAATTTGTCCTCATTCAAAACCATATTGTTTTCTGTGACCCACAGGGAAAAGGAAGTTAAGAATAGATAACATTTTTTAATTAAATACTGTTATTTGATAGAGAACAAGAAGTAGACAATAAACTTCTGGTTGTTTTCAAGAGACCTGTGGTCAGGATGACCGCAAGTCTCCCTGTTGACGGTCTGATCATTCAGACTGTTAGTGGTGGATGCACGCAGTCCTACCACCGCATCACACCCCGCCTGCTCAGGAATTCAATTTCGAAAGTTCCCAAATTCCTGCTGGAAGACACTCAGTAATTCCCTTCCCCTTCTACACCATGTATAACAATGTATGCTTAACAATTCGTAAACAGGCGAAATTATTTACAAACATTGTCTTTATGTCCAGCCTGTAAGCTCTTTATCAGAGTCCACAGTACTTTACCACGCTCTCGGGTCTGGCTCCGTGGTAAAGTACTGTGGACTTTGATACAGAGTTTGCAGGTTCGAGTCCTGCTGTGGACGTAGAGACAATATTTGATAACAATGTATATATTATATGAACATTATGCAAAAAATAGCGAACAAGTGACATAGGATGCAAAACAACCACGGGAAAAGTTGAATGATAGCTCTAGGCCTTCCATGTTGCAAGCATTCGAATTATATTTTTACCAAGCATTCTGACAAGGCGTAAATCGCCGATCCCATAGAGCTAGTAATAGGTCTTTCTGGAAAAACCAGGATTGTGGGTTTTAATCAAATCGTACATACAAGGAAGTATCGCCGACCTGGCTGATAAAACAGTTATCAGCTAGGTCGGCGACACTCCCTTAAACACACAAGCCTGGTTTTCCAGCGAGACCTCTTATCAGCTCTGTGGGATCGGCGACCTATGCCTTGTCAAAATAATTGGTAAAAATTTT
>NC_069410.1:5323051-5343823 GCF_026875155.1 Cherax quadricarinatus | reverse complement strand
CCAGACTCCGATATTTTCCTGCCTTGAACGGGGCCGTCAGCACTGAGCAATATTCTAAGTGAGGGAGCACTAGTGATTTGAAGAGTGTCACCATCGGCATTGTTTCCCTTGTTTTGAAAGTTCTCAATACCCACCCAGTCACCTTCCTGGCTGTCGTGATCTTTGTCTTGTTATGGTCTTTAAAAGAAAGGTCAGCTTACATAGTTATTACTAGGTCTTTTACGTGTCCCATACGTTCTGTTTGGTGACCTTGAGTTTTGTATATAGTGCTCCTTTTGAGTTCTTCATTCTTTCCATACCTAAGCAGCTGGAACTTATCACCATTGAACGTCATGTTGTTTTCCACTGCCCACTGGAAAACCCTGTTTATGTCTTCCTGTACTTTTTCAGTGTCCTCTACCGTACTGACTTTCATGCTTATTTTAGTGTCATCTGCAAATGATGATACAAAAGTGTGTCGGGTGTTTTTGTCTATGTCTGCTATGAGGATGAGGTGCCAGGACAGTGCCTTGGGGCATGAGCTTTTGACCTCGCTGTTTGCTGGATCTTGCCCTGTTCACTACTACTTTTTGTGTTCTGTGTGTTAGGAAACCGAAAATCCATCTGCCTACCTTTCCCCGTAATGCCCATGACCTTCATTTTGGGGCGCTATCACTCCATGATGCATTTGTCAAACACCTTTGCAAAATCTGGTAAATCACATCTGCGTTTTGGTCGTCTTCCAGTGCATCCGTAATTCTGTCATAATGGTTCAGCAGCTGTGGACAGACATGATCGTCCTGCTCTAAAACCATGCTGGTTCGGGTTATGTTGGTTGTGCTGGTCCATGAAATTGTAACCTCCCGTTCATCACTCTTTCGAAGATTTTTTATGATGTGAGAGGTTAGGGCTACTGGTCTGTAATTTTTAGCTAGTGCTCTACTACCTCCCTTGTGCAAAGGAGCTATGTCTGCACTCTTAAGGCCTCCGGTATTTCACCTAGATCTAAGTAAGCTCTTTCCCCAAAAGAATACTGAGGGCTTCGTGCTAGTGGTACTTTGCACTTCTTTATAAATAGAACTTTTCCATGAATCTGGTCCAGGTGCTGAGTGAGTGGGCATGTTTTCCATTTCTTTTTCGAAATCTAGGGGATTTGTACTAATGTCATTTGTTGGTCTGTGCGGCCTTCTTCTGGAGTGAAAAATATTTCTGCATTTTTACCTTGCTGTCATTTAGTGGGATGCTGAACATCGACTCATACTGTTCTTTTAGGATTTCACTCATTTCCTGTTCGTCGTCAGTATACGAGTCTCCTCTCAGTAGTGGTCCAATTCTACAGGTAGTTCTTAGCTTGAATTTTGCGTAGGAATTAGAAAATATTTTGGGTTTCTTGCAATATCTTGTATGGCCCTTTGTTCCCTTTGTACTTCTGTAAATTTGCTGGACCAAAAGGGTGTAAGTTTGCTTGACCCACGGGGTGTAAGTTTGCTGAACCCACGAGGGTTTAAATTTGCTGGACCCATGAGGGTGTAAGTTTGTTGTACCCACAAAGGTGTAAGTTTATTGGACCCAAGAGGTTGTTTGTCTGACCTGCGAGGGTATTATTTGGACCCACGAGGTTGTAAGTTTGTTTGACCCACGAGGGTGTTAGTTTATTGCACCCACGAGGGTGTTAGTTTATTTGGACCCACGAAGGTGTTTGTTAGACCCCCACGAGGTTGTATGACCCACAAGGGTGTTTGTTGGACCCACGAGGTTCGAGGTTTGTTTGACCCAAGAGGGTGTAAGTCTGTTTGATCTACGAGGATGTAAGTTTGTTCGATCCACGAGGGTATAAGTTTGACCCACGAAGGTGTAAATTCGTTTGATCCACGAGGGTGTAAATTTGTTAGAATCAAAAGGGTGTTTAGTTTGCTGGACGGTCGAGGGACTCATATTGGACACACAAGAGTGGGATGTCTGTATCGTAGTGTCCCCGTATTTCTTGAAGAACACCTAGGCAATGATTTAGTGAGTGAAAAATACGGTGTTTTCCATACTGGTTCATGAAACATTGGCCGGGCATGTTAAAAGCAAATCAATCCCAATAAGTGTTTCAAAATTGTCCAGAAATGATGCGAGGTCAGCACATTAAGCTATCCAACATGATTCCGTAATTAAAAAAATGATTGTCTATTTATATACCAAATCAAGTACAATTTCACCCCAAGCACAAAGGAAGAGGGTAAGTATGAGTAGGAATGGATACACGAGTCTCTTCAAACTTCACAGCTTTTACGCTCCACATAGAAGGAAATTCACTGATCACAGAAAACAATGGACGAGCCGCAGCGCTCACAGCAGCAATAACTCAGCTAAATACTCACCCTTAGTTTGGTTCGATGTCATGGTTGAGCTTCCGTAGTTTCTTCCTTCTTGGGGAGTCGCCGAGGACAGGCTCACACCCCAAGTACCGTGAACTCCTCAACCGTCATCTTGATGACGCATTATCAAGTTCACTTTATTAGAACAGTAAATGCTGGGTTGGAAAACTCGAAATAATAATTCAAATTCATGGTTACAATACGTATAAAAAATTCAATAAAGAACATAAGACAGAGAGATAGCTTCGAATATATAGTAGAGTTACAGGTGGAGGGAAGAGGGAAAGAGGAAGGGCCGGACGAAATGTAAGACAAACTATCAAGCAAATGGGGACAACACAGGCATGAAGAAACTTCAGAATCGGGGTTCAGTGGGGACAGAGAACTGGCAGGGAAGTCAGTAAACGTGGATGATGGAATATATGGCAACAATATGCAAGGATGCTGTGGAGAGGTTTGTACACAAAGTGTGAACAGGACTAACGAAAAAACAAGGATGAAACCCGTGAGTTCACCCAAAGGTGCAGGGAGGCCTAAACAAAGTAGTGCTTGGGAATGGAAAAAAGTATAGAGGCAAAGGAACCAGGAGAATAAGGAAGCATGTCGTTGAGCCAGAAATTGAATATGCACGGGTTAGAAAAAGAGGCCCAAAGGACCAATACAGAATGATATTGCAGCGAAAGCCAAATCTGGACCCATGCTCTTGCACAGCCACATCAAGAGAGGAAAAACAACAGTCAAAGGACCAGTTAACTCTGGCAGAGGAAAGGGAGGGGATGTCACTAAAAAAGTACCTCAAAAATAACGTGAGAAGCATTCACAACACTAAGATTCAAAGAAGTGTTCACAGAGGAGACAGAAGGGCCTCCAGAAAGTTAGAGAGGTGTGGTATACACCATCAAGCATTAGGACCACAAATTACATACAAACGAGAGAATGGAAGTGATGTGCGCTGCTGACGAGTTGATACCTCAAAGGCGATAGGGCCAAATAAACATCTCTCCATGGGTCCTTAGTAGAGAGGAGCAAATGTGCTTTATGAACTTTAAACACTATCTATTCGAAACACGGCGATACCGGAAGTGTGGAAGATGCAAATGTTCAGTACCTAATTTTTAAAAAGGATTCAGACACGAAGCCATTAAACTACAATCCAGTGTCCAATAACATGTGTAGTAAGCAAAGGTCATGGAGGGTGAAAATTATCAGAAGAGTGGTGTGATGCACCTGAAAGGTAATGAGTCTTAACGACGAGCGAGCACGGTTTCAGGGAAGGGGAAATCTCATGTCAGTCCTAGCCCGGTGCTGTTTCTGTTATTTGTGAACGGACATGATGGAAGAAATAGACTCATTACAGTGTCTATGTTTGCGGATAATGTGAAGTTGATGAGAAAATTTCCAATAGGACGAGGACCAAGGCATGGAATCCAGGGGGATTCTATACTAGGCTGCAGGCCTGGGTTCTAGCAAATTGCTCCTGGAGTTCAAACCCCACCAAGTGCATAGTCATGAGGTTTGGGGACGGCAAAGAGACCACAGTCGGACCCTTAAAGTCTAGGGACGGACCACGAGGCTACAACCTCAACTCAAGAAAAAGGATCTTGGGTTGATTATAACACTGGGGCACATCTCCTGAGGCGCACTTTCAACCCAAACAACTGCTGACACTGCTGCATAGGAGCGCATGGCAAACCTAAGAAAGCATTCCGACATCTAAATAAGGAGTCATTCAGGACCTGTTGTACATGTGTACGTCAGGTCCATTTGGAGTATGCAGCCGCCAGTTTGGAACCATACCACCTTGCCAAGCATGTGAGGACACTAGACGTAGAAAGTGCAAAGTTTTGCAACAAGGGACTAGTTCGGAGCTAAGCGCCGGAAAGCCCTCACAGTGGAGAGGCTAAGGGAAATCCGATCTGACGACACTGGAGGACAGGAGAGATAGGGGGGATTTGATAACGACACATAAAATACTGAGAAGAATCGACAAGGTGGACATAGAGACAGGTGTTCAGAGATGGGGACAACCAGCATCATAAGGGGCACAGCTGGAAGTTGAGACTAGATGAATACAGGGACATGGGAAGTATTTCTTCAGTCAAGAGTTGTCCACGGAAGTGGAATAGTTGGTAAGTGATGAGTGGAGGCAGGATCCTTACATAGCTCTTTAAGAAAGAGGTATGAAAGCGCATGGAGCAGGAAGAGTGACCCAGTTGTAGCGACAAGTGAAGAGGCGGGGCAGGAGCTATGAATCGACCCCCTTGCACCCTGTCAATAGGTGAATTCACACACACACACATTACTATACTATATATATATATACTATATATATACTATTTAATATTATATTTATTTATATATATATTCATCGTGCCGATAGGCAATGGTTGCGATTTCGGCTTAAATAGCAAACGCCTCTTCTTGCCGAATAAGGAGAAGCGAACATATTGAGTATGCATTACTTTCGCAAAAATCATTGTGAACCTAACGAAATAAACAGAGTATTATTGTGTTTGTTTATTAATTATTGTAAACTTATCCTATAAATATATTCTTGTTGCGTTAGGATAATATTAATATGCACTTGTTATTATAAGTTTAGTTAGTTTTCTAAAAGGTGCTTTTGGTACAATATTTTAATTTTTACATTAACTAAATGAAAAAACAAGTATTTTTTGTAAACGTATAAGAGAAAAAATATTAGGACTCTATTTTAAATGCAGTTATTCGGTATAAATTGACCAGTTTTCCTATCTAGGCACGACATATTATATATTTATATATATAATAGATATATATTTATATTTATCTATTATATTTATTTATATAATACTAATATATATATATATGCTCAATTTATAGAAATATATATATATAATTAATATTTCTTATATTTATATTTGTATATATATATATATATAATATACAATATATTTATATATATGTAATGCTAACACAAGTCAAATATTTATTTATTTTATAAATATATATCATATACATATATATATATATATATATATATATATATATATATATATATATAATATATTTATATAATTGTAATGCTCAAATTTATATTATATATATATTTAATTTATACTATTATATATATATTTATATACTATATATATATATATAAATATATATATATGTAATGCTCAATTTATATATATATTATATATTAAATTATATATATATTTAATATAACTATTCTATTTATATAATTTATATATATATTTATATTATATGTAACTGCTAAGTTTATTTTATTATATATATATATATTTATATATATATATATACTATTTATATAAACTGAGCATTACAATTTTTATTATTCATTTATATCACAGTTTGTAGATTATATTTGATGAGACTGAAGTATAAAGGCGGTTACCAGGTGTGTGGGCTTAATCGTTCGGTTGTGTAACTGTAGTTTATAACTTAAGAGCTGCGAATATCCTCCCCATTTCTCTCTGCTTTGACTCATACTCAAACAATTCACAAGTGTGTTTTTTTTTATTTAATTATATCCTACTTGATTCTTTCTTCTCCCGGTGTCCAGTCCCTGTCACCACTTTCTCCTATATATACATCTATCCCTCACAGGTCGTGTTGTTCAATATTGTTAAAATGGTCCTAAGTCGGTACGAATTTATCGCATTAGCATTCTCTGGGCAGGTTTCTATACTATGTATTTTTTAACAAGTGGTATTTATGGGAGGGTTCTTTTTTTTCTAACTTTTTTTTTGTATCTTCTTGATGGTGGGACGGTGTCGTGTTAAGGTTTGAGTAGAGGGTCTGGTGGTTAGAGGTAGGTATGGGGTGGGTGGTGGGGGTTGTTGGATGGGGGCTTGGCTCGCCGGGGCACGATTTTGTTAGTTGATTGTTATCGCCCCTATTGGGATCTCTCACGCCTAAATTCCCTTAGCTAATTATTAATATGTGACTTAATTAAATTCCATTCATTAATTATATAGTGATTTTCTTATATATAATTGCATTTAATTATTTTAGTGTCTTAATGATATAATTATTAATTATTTAGTGATTAAATAGATATAATTATTAATTTATTTAGGGATTAATGTAACAATAATTATTATATTATGTAGTGCTATAATGATATAATTATATTATTATGGTTCCATTAATTATTATAATTATTAGATATATTGGTTATTTAATATATAATTATTTAATCTATATGGTTATTCATTATATAATTATTAATTTATATGTTTATTAATTTAGAGTATTTATCTAATTATAGATATGGTTGATTAATTATAAGGTTATTAATTATATGGTTATAATTATTATAATTATTAATTAGATAACAATGGTATATTAATTAATATCTGGTTATATCACATTTATAGATTATTAATCTAAATGGTTATTAATTATACTACTGAATTATATGGTTATATTAATTATATGTTATTTAATCTATATGAGTTATTAATTATATAATTTATTTAAATTCTATGGTTGTAATTATATGGTTATCTAATTCTCTTGTATTATTAATTCATATTATTAATAATCATTTATATATACTGGTTATTAATTATATTATTAATTATATGAGGTACTTATCATTTATTAATTATATGGTTATTATATTCATTTAACTAATATGGTTATTATATTAATTAGGGATTATTATTAATTTATAGGGTTATTAATTATATTAATCGATTATCTAACTTATATAATTTATATCAATTTATAATGGTTATTAATTATATGGTGAATTACATTATATGCGTTATCTAATTATCTTATTACTTATATAATTATTAATTATATGGTTATTAATTTATATGGTTATTAATTATATTATTAAATATATGGTTATTTAATTTATATGGTGGTTATTTACTTATCTGGTTTATTCTAATATAAATGGTTATTAATTATCTTATTCACTTACTATGGTAATATCAATTATATGGTTTTAAAATTATACGGGTTATAATAATTATATTATTATTATACTTGTCTAATCTGTTAATTTTATAGGATTATTACTTCTTAGTTAATTAATTATATAAATTATTGAATTCATATGGTTATTCAATTATTATGGTTATTTACATTATATTTATTTATATTATATGGTTATTCTTATTATGGTATTTTTGAATTTATGGTTTACATTATATTATCTTAATTTATGGTGATTAATTCTAGGGTTATTCACTTTACATCATTATTATTAATATGGTTATTTAATTATTGGTTATTAATTATAGTCGGTTTATTAATTATATTATTATTATCTATGGTTTATAATTATCTGAGTTCTTAAAATTATATTATTAATTTTACTTAATCTATTAATTATAGGGTTATTAATTATACCTTATTACTTATATTGGTTATTAACTATATATGGTTATTAATTAATATGAATTATATGGTGATGTCTTATAGGGTTATTAGAATTAATTATAATTATACATTATTTGGTTATTAATATAATCTGGTTATTAATTATGGGTTATTAATTATATGGTTATTAATTATATATAATTATTATGGTTATTAAATTATATCGGTTATTTATTCTATTACATTATATGGTTATATTAATTATATAATTATTAAGTTATATTGGGTTATTAGAATCTAATAATTTATTTAATTATACTGGTTATTAATTATATCCGGTTATGAACTTAAATGGTTAATTATCTATTATTATTAAATATATATGGTATTTAATTATATTTATTAACTCAACTTAATTATATGGGTTTTATTTTCTACTTATTTAATTTAGATTATATGGTTATTACATTATATGGTTCTTACAGTATAAGGAGTTATTAATTATATTATTATTATATGTATAATTATATGGTAAATTATATTATTAATTAAATATGGTTATTTAATTAATATTATTAATTATTATGGTTATTAAATTATAATGGTTATTTACATTATCTGGTGGATTAATTATATGGTAAATTATCTATTTATTATTATTCTATGGTTATTAATTATATTATTAATTTAATGGTTATTATTATATTTATTATTAATTATATGGTTATTAATTTATCGGTTATTTATCTCATATGGTTATTAATTATATTATTAATTTATATGGTTTTATTAATTTCTTATGGTTCATAGATTATTAATTTCTATGTTATTTATATATTTATGACATTATCTGGTTATTCATTATATGGTATCTATTAATATATATTATTAATTATATTGTTATTCATTATATGGTTATTAATTACTCTCATTTTAAATAAGATGGTATGTAATTCTATGATTATTAATTATATGGTCTTATGCTAATGTATATTATTCGTTCTATGGTTATTAAATATATATTAAATTATATGGTTATTATATGATTTATTATCTTATCTTATTAATTCTATGGTTATTAAATTATATTATTTAATTTACTGTGGTAGTAACTTTATGGTGTTGCCACTATCTTATTCATTTCTCATGGTTCTTCACTTATATTATTCATTAATTATTATCTACTCTACTATTGGATTATTACATTATACTCTTTCTTACATTATATGGTTATATGATATATTTCTTACCTCATTAATTTTAATTATATTTTTCTATACTTATACTTATTCCTGACTCTGGTAATTACATCCTAGTTTATTACCTTCTCAACAAACCATACTCTGGGTACTAACCACACATCATATCTTACATCACAGGTTCTTCCTACTATTAATTACTTTACTTAGGTAACTTCCTACACAATTAATCCTAACCAACACAAACAACCTAAACTAATTAATACAACCAACACTAACATACACAATCACACTACAACACTTACAATCAGTAACAAAACATAATCTACATCAATTATATTACAACCATCTACTTTATCACACCTTCACAATCAACCCAACTACAATTTAACAAATCAACACAACAATCATACCCACGCAACATTCATACCAACACATAACAACACAACACCTTTTACAACCAACAACTTCATTCCTACTCTTTAACTTCCAACACAACAACCAACATATTAACAAACCCAACACATTAACAACCAACACAACAAACCAACACAACAACCAACACATTAACAATCAACACAAACAACACAACAAAACCAACACAACAACCATCACATTAACAACCAACACATTATAACCAACACATTAACAACCACACACAACACAAACCAACACATTAATCAACCAACACAACAAACAAACACATTAACAACCAACAAACACAAACAACACAACAACCAACAACAATTAACAACCAACACATTAACAACCAACACAACAAACCAACACATTAACAACCAACACATTAACAACCAACCATTAACAACCAACACAAAAACCACCACATTACAACCAACAACAACCAACACATTAACAACCAACCATTAACAACCAACACAACAAACCAACACATTAACAACCAACCAAAACAAACACATTAACAACCAACACAAAACCAACACATTAACAACAACACAACAACAACCAACAATTAACAATAAACACAACAAAACAACACACAAAACCAACACAAACAACAACCAACACATTAAAACAACACAACAACAACACCATTAACAACCAACACACCAACACATTAACAACCAATACATTAACAACCAACACAAACAACAACCAACACATTAACAACAAACACAAACAACCAACACATTAACAAACCAACACAACAACCAACACCATAACACCAACACATTAACACAAACCAACACATACAACCAACACATTAAACAAATCACACCAACCAACACAACAACAACCAACACATTAACAATCAAACCACACAACAAACACTTTAAAAACCAACACATTAACAACCAAAACACCAACATCCAACACATTAAACCAACACAACAACAACCAACACATTAACAAACCAACACACCAACACCACACAACAACAAAAAACACATTAACAACAAACACAACAACAACAAACACATTAACAACCAACACATTAACAACCAACACACCATCAAAAACCAACCTTAACAACCAAAACACATTAACACCAACACACCAACAACCAACACAGTAACACCAACACATTAACAACCAACACAAAAAAACCAACACATTAACAACCAACACATTAAAACCAACACAACAACCAACACACTAACAACCAACACACTAGCAACCAACACACTAACAGCCAAACACAACACACCAACAACCAACACTTTAACAACCAACACAAATCAACACACTAACAACTCAAACACAAACAACCAACAAAACTAGCAACCAACACACAAACCTACACACAAACATCCCTACACACATAGCACCACATCCAATAGCAACACACAATACACCACAATACAAACCTAACAACAACACAACAACCAAAACATCAAACAATCAACACACCAACAACAAACACCCTAACCAAACACAACACAACACACAAGAACCAACACATAACAACAACACCACAAAACGGCAAAAAAAACACTAACAATCACCTCACACAAACAAACCAACACACTAGCAACCAAACACACTTAACAGGCCAACACATTAATAAACCAACACCAAAAATCAAACACCTAACAACCAATACATCCAACACCAACACACCAACAACCAAACTCCAGCAACCACATCACACTAACAACCAAGACACTAACCAAACACCACTAACAACCAAACACACAAACCAAGACACTAACACCCAAACAACCAACACACTAGCAAACCAGACACACAAACCAACACACAAAAACCAACACACTTGCAACCTAACACACTGGCAAAACACACAAACACACCAACACACTAGCAAAACACACAAACATCACCAACAACCAAACACAACCAACACACCAACAACCAAAACATCAACATCAACACACATCAACAACAAACACCCTAACCAACACACAACCAAACACACCAAGAACCAACCCACTAACAAACATCAACACAAACGGCAAAAACACACTAGCAACCAACACACCAACACCCAACACACTAACAACCAACACCCTAACAAGCAACACACCAACAACCAACACACAATCACACATTAACTCAACAACCAACACACAAACAACACACAACCCAACACGCCAACAACAAACACACTTAACATGCATCAAACCAACAACACAAACACCACAAAATACACAACAAACCAACACACTAACAACCAAACCACCACAAATACACCAACAACATCACACTAACAAACCAACAACTCCAAAAACCAACACACAATCTCAGCACACCAAACAACCAGCACACTAACAAACCAATACCATAACAACCCACACACCTAACAACCAACACTCCATCAACCTCAACAACCAATCAGCACACAACAACAGCACACTAACAACCAATACACTAACAACCCAACGCCACTAACAACCAAACACCACCAAAACCAACACTCCAACAAAACCAACACTCCAACAAATCAACACTCCAACAACCAACACACTAACAACCATCACCCAACAAACAAACACTCCAATACAACCAACACACAGCCAACAAACACAAACAACCAACGCAAACAAACCAACACACAAACAACCAACACACGACAACCAAACACCAACAACCAACACTCCAACAACCAACACTCCAACAACCCTACACACAAACAACCAACGCAACATCATCCAAACCACAAACAACCAACACACTAAACAACCAAACAACCAACACCCAACAAAACCAACCACTCCAACAGCAAAACACAGCCAACACACAAACAACCAACCAAACAACCAACACACAAACAAACCAACCACTAAAACCAAAACACCAACAAACAAACACTCCAACAACCAAACACTCCAACAACCCAAACACACTAACAAACCAACAACTCCACAAACCAAACACAAACAAAACAACACAAACGGATCTAACACACTAGCAACCAACCACCAAAACAACACACAGTTCAAACATGCTAACCAACACTCAAAAACAAACAACACGTAACAACAAACAGCGAACACACAACCAACACACTAACAACCCAAATCGCACCAAAACACAACTAACAACCAAACCACAAGCAACCAACAAACCAAACACACCAACAACCAACTCACAGCAACCAATACTCCAACACACAACACAAAACTAACACACCAACAACAAACACCTAACAACCATACACACAACAACCAACACACAACCAACACACCAGCAACCAAACAGCCAACACACAAAGAACCAACACACTAACAACCAACACACAAACAACCAACACACAAACAACCAACACACCAGCAACCAAAACACACAAACAACCAACACACAAACAACCAACACACCAACAACCAACCACACCAACAAACAAACAGCCAACACACAAACAACCAACACACCAGCAACCAAACACACAAGCAACACACCAACAACCAACACACCAACAATCAAACAGCCAACACACACAAACAGCCAACACACAAACAACCAACACACCAGCAACCAAACACACAAACACACCAGCAACCAACACACCAACACACACACAAACAGCCAACACACAAACAAACAACACACCAACAACCAACACACCAACAATCAAACAGCCAACAACACACAAACAGCCAACACACCAGCAACCAACACACCAACAAACAACACACAAACAGCCAACACACAAACAACCAACACACCAGCAACCAAACAACACACAAACAACCAACACACCAACAACCAACACACCAACAATCAAACAGCCAACAAGCGCACAAACAGCCAACACACAAACAACCAACACACCACCAGTCTTCCAGGAACACACTTAGGAAAGTCTGATCTGTCTGGGTTATAGTTAGTAACTTATATATGATGTTACATAAGATAATCGTATAAATCTAACCTTGTATAATGAACCTGGATAAATTTACATACTAAAGTACGAAGCTGATTATAATTTTTAGAGGTCGATCTAACTAAACATGTTAATGGTGACTTACCTGTTGTTTGTATACACAAATAACCCGCACATAAAAGAGAGAAGCTTACGACGACGTTTCGGTCCGACTTGGACCATTGACAAAGTCAATGGTGACTTTGGTGACTTTGTCAATGGTCCAAGTCGGACCGAAACGTCGTCGTAAGCTTCTCTCTTTTATGTGCGGGTTATTTGTGTATTGTTCCAGTCACGGTATTGTGCCTTTTTGGTATTTAACTGTTGTTTGTAATTTAGAAATTTTATCCAAATCGTCTTCCTAACTCTAGCCCTTTCCAGTATTAAACACTTGATTAAAGTGATTGAATACCATACGCTCTAAAACTACCCGTGGTAAAACTATGTACTGAGTATTTCATTTCTATATTCAGATCTTATTTGTTTATATTAGACTGTGTCATATTAATCCTAATTTGGGTATCTCTAACTCTGCTTGGTAACGGACATGTTTTTAAAATTTAGAATTTAACTAATCCGGTTACATACTGCGTAAACTATGTCCCGTTTCCTAGAAAATTATTCTGACAAAGTGTATCAGCCAACACGTTTATAAAGTCCATGTAATACCCCAGAGGCCGTAGTGTTTTAACCATTTATCATGACATGTGGAGGATAGCTCTGCTTGAGTGACTCCCTTGTCATGACATGTGTGAGAACATGCTTGATGTATTTTCCCTTGTCATGAACGTGTGAGAAACCTGTTGATGGACTTCCCTTTGTCATGACATGTTTTGAGAACACTGCTTGATGTGATTTTCCCTTTGTCATGACACGTGTGAGGAGAGCTCTGCTTGATGTGACTTCCCTTTGTCATGACATGTGTGAGAACACTGCTTGATGTGACTTCCCTTTGTCATGACACGTGTGAGGAGAGCTCTGCTTGATGTGATTTCCCTTTGTCATGACATGTGTGAGGAGAACACTGCTTGATGTGACTTCCCTTTGTCATGACATGTGTGAGAACACTGCTTGATGTGACTTCCCTTTGTCATGACACGTGTGAGGAGAGCTCTGCTTGATGTGACTTCCCTTTGTCATGACACGTGTGAGGAGAACACTGCTTGATGTGACTTCCCTTTGTCATGACATGTGTGAGAACACTGCTTGATGTGACTTCCCTTTGTCATGACACGTGTGAGGAGAGCTCTGCTTGATGTGACTTCCCTTTGTCATGACATGTGTGAGAACACTGCTTGATGTGACTTCCCTTTGTCATGACACGTGTGAGGATTATTATTATTATAATCAAGGGGGAAGCGCTAACCCGAGGATTATACAGCGCCCAGGGGGGATGTGGAAGGCATTCGGCTTAATTCGGGGAACTGGAGCACAGATTCAATTCCCTAAATCAAGAGCCCCTCAACCAAATCAAGGAACCTTCCATGAGGGGTAACCGTGTGAGGAAGCTCTGCTTGTTTGTACTTCAGTGTATCCTCGGTGTTCTTTATAAAGGGAAAACGAGAAATAACTTCTGTTTAAATTATGTGTCAAGAAAGATTTGGGTTGCTTCGATTCGACCTTGGGCTAATAAATAATTCATGTAAATAGATTTGTATCGTTTTTCACTTTCATTTTTTATTTCGATAGAGATAAAGCGCTTTGGAAACGAGGTAGTACCTGGGGCACAGTGTTTACTTACATGAATAGTCGTATCTCGACAAGTGTTTTTCATGCGTACTTTTTATCACTTTCTTACTAGACTCACTTTGTTATTTGGTGGTTTTTTGCCGGTCTCATCTTTTTTGCTACTCTTACTTTCAGTTTATTAAGAAATGGCTATTTTCAGCAGGTTTTGTAAATAAAATATTATTTAATCTTGTGAAATATATTTTTCCAGAATCTGGGCTGAGGAAGTATGAATGTAAGTAGCTTTCTAGTAATCCAGTGGATTAAAAACTGCCCTATGAAAGGAAAAAGAGTTCGATCATTTTTGGGTATATTACGGGCTCACTAAAAGTTGAGTCAAACTGTGTCCATAGCATTTCGATCATTTCTCTGAATTATTTGACAACTCGGGGGCAATTACATCCTAAAAAGGTGCTTTGGGATTTGTTTTAAGTTTTTGATTGTCTGAATTTTCCCCTGAAGCTTTCGTTTGCCCTCGGGATTCGCAATGACCCTCCAACTTCAGTTTAATATTTACCTTAAACCATTGATCCTCTTTTTTTTTATGTTTACTTTTTTATCAGCCAGCAATTACACATCCCCCCAAACGCACTAAACCTACAATTGTTAAGGAAATTTGGCAATTAATTACTGAAGGGTTTTTCCCAAATTAGATAAGTTAAACAAAACGAAACTATAAATATGTCACTCAAAAAATCCTAATGCACACTATTCATTTTCTACTTAAGAAACTCGCAAAAGGAACACAACAACTAAATATAAAAAAATAGTAATAACATTAGTCTCACTCTCGAAATTACTGGAAGTGAGTCTGATGCAAGTCGATGATGGTGACACACTTTTTGAGAAACTGAAGTGAGAACCCCTCAGACACATAACAAAATGACAGGAAGTCATGTCAAATCCGTCGTGAACATCGTGTCACCATAAGAGAAATTTCAGCTAAGCTAAAGCAGCGGACATGCTTGAGGTTAGTCATGCTAACCACGGTGCTAAGATCGTGCAAGTCTTGCACAATCACGGCAGTGCAAAATACTCTTCAATGAAAGGCAATGTACTAAATATGTACTGATAATGTTTACAACCTGGTTCACATTCCCATGACAGGTTTCAAAGAGTTCTTCAATTTCCCGCAGCCCGACCAGAGGTTATTACGTCTTTTGGTGACCCTCTGGTTGTGGCCACGAGTTCAACACCTTGTGATAACCTGAGTGTCCTTTAGATACGCCGCGAGCCAGACGCCAGGGTCTTCTGTCAACCCCCTAGTCAAACCAGGCAATTGACAGGTCCGCTTAGCCACAACACCAAAGGGTGATTCTGGTACAGCAGCTGATCACGTGATCCAGACGCAAACAGTAACTGCCAGCAAATTAAAGTCAGAGCTGCCAAAAGTACTCAGTCCAATTCTCTTATTCATTCTGGTATCAGACAATGACAGATACACAAGTCACAGCAGCATATCATCCTTTCCAGACGATGTAAAAATTGGCATGAGAGTATATCTTTAGGACACAGCAAATTTTAAAGTTGATATTTAACCATGTCTTTCCATGGGCCACACAAAACAATATGCCGTTCACTGAGGGCAAATTTCAGTTACTCCTTTTATATACCTTTGAGGAGTTTCGAGAATCTTTCTACTCCCGGAGCCCGGCAATGGGCCAGGCTCGTCTGGGGCGGGCCAGGTCCACCAGGCTGTTGCTGCTTGAGGCCCGCTGCCCCACATATCCACCTGGTGAAGATACTTGTCCAGCTTCCTCTGGAAGACTTCTATACTTCTTCCAGCAGTGTTTCTGATATCTTCAGATAAGATACTGAATAATCTGAGGACAAGGAAGTTGATACAGTGTTCCCTTATTGTGCCCACCGCACCCCTAATTTTCGTTGGGTTTATTCTGCACTTCCTCCCATCTCTCTCGCTCCAGTACGTTATGGCAGTGTGCAGATTTGAGACCATCCCCTCGAGTATTTTCCAGGTATATATTATCATGTATCTCTCTCTCCTCCGTTCCAGTGAGTACATAATTAAGACTTTAAGGCGTTCCCAGTAATTTAAATACTTTTCTGGCTCTATGCGGGCCTTAAACAATCTGTGTAATTGTTCCAGCTACGATATTTCTCCTGCCCTGAACGGGGCTGTCTACAATGAGCAAAATTCTAAATGAGGGAGCACTAGCGATTTGAAAAGTGTCACCAATGGCATATTTCCCTTGTTTTGAAGGTTTTCATTACCCACCCCGTTATCCTCCTGGCTGTCGTGACCTTTGTTTTATTGTGTTCTTTGAAAGAAGGTCAGCTGACATAATTATTCTCAAGTCTTTCACATGTTCATATTGTTGTATTTGACGATTCTCTTGAGTTTTGTATACAGTGTTCCTTTTGAGTTCATTCTTTCCATACCTAAGCAGAACATCAAAATGGTATACAATACCGACAGGTTGTTAGGTAAGACACATATGCAACAGTTAGACAACTTTATTCCGAAACGTTTCGCCTACACAGTAGGCTTCTTCAGTCGAATACAGAAAGTAGGCAGGAACAGTAGAGATGTGAAGACGATGTAATCAGTCCATCACCCTTAAAGTCGTAGAATTTGAGGTTGTCAGTCCCTCGGCCTGGAGAAGTTCAGTTCCATAGTCAGGAACTATCTGAAGATCAAGCGACAGTGCGGAGACTTAAATACTGTCGGAAGGAGAGGTGCAGGGTAGTAGTAGTAGTAGTAGTAGTGAGAGGCCACTGAGAGGTCATGTCCCTCTCAGATCCAACACTTCTCACTTGGACAAGCTTTTCAAGTAGTTTCATAGTATGAAACAATATTGTTTCATACTATGGAACAATGCTCTTCTCCAGACTGAGGGACTGACCACCTCAAAACTTTAAGGGTGATGGACTGATTACATCGTCTTCAAGTATCCTCTGCTTCTATCAACTTTTCTGTACTTGACTGATGAAGCCTACTGTGTAGGCGAAACGTTTCATAATAAAGATACCTAACTGTTGCATATGTGTCTTACCTAACAACCTACTACTACTACTACTACTACTACTACTACTACTACTACTACTACCCTGCACCTCTCCTTCCGACAGTATTTAAGTCTCCGCACTGTCGCTTGATCTTCAGATAGTTCCTGACTATGGAACTGAACTTCTCCAGGCCGAGGGACTGACAACCTCAAATTCTACGACTTTAAGGGTGATGGACTGATTACATCGTCTTCACATCTCTACTGTTCCTGCCTACTTTCTGTATTCGACTGAAGAAGCCTACTGTGTAGGCGAAACGTTTCGGAATAAAGTTGTCTAACTGTTGCATATGTGTCTTACCTAACAATCAGTTATCTGTTGGTTCAATGAGAACTTTTCACAAAGCTTCATTAGTTCCCTGGTAAGTACATGTTGAGCCAGGGTGCTTCCAGGATATATTTCTGGTATAACATTGTACTGAGCCATCTTCCATTTTACATGTGGCAGATTAAAATCTTCAAGGTGAGATTTTCTAGCCTATCAAGACAGTTATAAATCTTCCTTAACTGATCTGTGAATTCCTCAGCAGTTGCTGACGGTGCTTTATATACTAAGATAATTACCAAATTCCTATTTTCAACTTTAATATATTGAAATTCTAAATGTCATTTGATAAATTCAACAATTCTGAGCAACAGAAGATATTCTTTCACATAGAGTCCGCTAATCCCCCTGACCTATTAATTCCTCTACAGATGGGACACAAAGACTCAGAAGAGTCAAAGAGATGTTAGGAAGTCAGAGTTGTCAGGAAGTGGAATAGTCTGGCAAGTGATGTAGTGGAGGCAGAACCCTACATAGTTTTAAGACTAGGTGTGATAAAGCTCATGGAGCAGGGAGGAGGAGGACCTAGTAGCGATCAGTGAAGAGGCGGGGCCAAGAGTTATGTCTCGAGCCCTGCAACCACAAATAGGTGAGTACAATTAGGAGTACCACACACACACACACACACACACACACACACACACACACACACACACACACACACACACACACACACACACACACAGCAGGCCAAGTGTCTAATCGACATGTGCCTGGGACAGAATGGTAACTAACAACCACACATTTCCAGACACACAAGCACTACACAATAAAAGCAATTAGGTAGGTACAAGAGATAGGATGCACACACCTGAGTTGGTCAATCTCACGCATGATATGCACAGGCGTGAGGCTAGCGTGGTGGTAGAGCGCCAGGATCTCCGGCGGTCGTGACTGTTGTGTGAAGAGGTCGGTGTCTGTGCGGTCAGTGTGCGTGTAGTGCTCAACACGCTCACTGAAACTTCGCAGGTCACCCTCAGCTGTAAGCACACACAAAAACACCAAGTCACATATATATATATACATACAAGACACAGTAAATCACAATGGTGCGCCTAAGTTAATTACGCCCAACAATAATTCAGGGAAATGCATTAAACTGTCAGTACAAATTAATACATCAAATAAACTCAGTACAATGGCCAATTTTTCTGTACAATGACAACTCACGTTTAAGGCAGCTGAAGTTGCAATCTTAAAACTACGCAGAGAAAAAACAGCAGGAGTGCAATAAGTATACTAAGGAATAACTCAGTAAGTGCGAAGGGGCCAAGACTTTTCAGCATCCTCCTTTTATACATAAGCGGGATTACCAACCCAACAGATTCCTGGCTGTCTTAAAAAAGAACTGGAAAATTTTCTCTAGTCAGTCTTTGATCAGCCGGGTTAAAGTTGCCTATACTGGACTTCGTGCGGCTGACACCAACAGCCTGGTTTAACCGGGTCATCCACCGGAATGTTCGACCTGGGACCGGGCAGCGAGGGCGCTGGTCCTCAGAACACTCATCGCGACGGCAATGACTCCAGATTACAGGGGTCATCGACCTGGCTAGGCCAGGCCAGGCCTTATCAGTAAGACTGTAGATGTTAGGAGTACACAGTACAACGTAAGCACCACAGCCTGGCTGATCAGAAACTGGCTCGAGAACTTTTCAAGTTTTACCTTGAAGATAGCCAGGGATCTGTTGGTAGTTCCTCTGACCGTCGACCAGTAGGCCTACTCAAAGACCGGGTCGTGGAGGGCACCGATTCCTGCAACAGGTATCAGGTAGCTACCAGCTAAGTAGCTACCTGGTAATGTAGCTACCTGCTTTTCACTGGGTTTATATAACATTTCCTCCATATTTTTCACCCTAGTACGAAGTTGCAGTAATGTATAGGCTTGGGATAAGGCCACATTAAAATAACGATCTTCAGTGCGGGCGTCTGGGAGTGAGCTTGACGCCGCCCAGTGCAGTTACTGAACATTGAATGCCAGTGTGGTTTAAACTGACTTACTTGGGACCCATGGTGAGTCTGCCTTAACAATGCTGGAATACTGGGGCATACTTTCAATAAGCAATGGTGTTAATACGTATGCAACTGTGCATTACGGGAGGAGACATGAGAGAGGGCGTGCTGGGAGTCTGTGTTGAGAGCACAGCAATCAACTCACCATTACCTACACTTGAGTGGGTGTGCGTGAGAGTGCCTCTGTGTGACGTGCACGCGCCAGAGGCCACCAGGATGCACGCAACACTCCCTCACACTCAAATTCAAGTGGATACCACCTTCAATAACGCTTTGTGCTTACTGCCCGCTAGCAGCGCCCTCTACCACTACACTAGCTCAGACTCCAAGTGGTACGTGGATGGATATGTAACGAAAATTGTTTTTTACGATTATATTAAAGCAATTTAATTCTACAAGAAAATGAAGAGAAGGAATCTGGAGTCTAGGTTTGTCCTGCAAA
>NC_069410.1:5235432-5322551 GCF_026875155.1 Cherax quadricarinatus | reverse complement strand
GCATGTGGGTGTCCACACTGTGCGCCTCTAATTAATTTTGTTGAATAAAAAATTATTTTTATATATCTTCATTGATGGTGTCACTAGTGTGTGTGGTGCCACTAGTGTGTGTGGTGCCACTAATGTGTGGTGTCACTAGTGTGTGGTGCCACTAGTATGTGTGGTGCCACTAATGTGTGGTGTCACTAGCATGTGTGGTGCCACTAATGTGTGGTGTCACTAGTGTGTGTGGTGCCACTAATGTGTGGTGTCACTAGTGTGTGGTGCCACTAGTATGTGTGGTGCCACTAATGTGTGGTGTCACTAGCATGTGTGGTGCCACTAATGTGTGGTGTCACTAGTGTGTGGTGCCACTAGCATGTGTGGTGCCACTAATGTGTGGTGCCACTAGCATGTGTGGTGCCACTAATGTGTGGTACCACTAGTGTGTGGTGCCACTAGTATGTGTGGTTCACTAGTGTGTGGTTGCCACTAGTATGTGTGGTGCCACTAATGTGTGGTGCCACTAGCATGTGTGGTGCCACTAATGTGTGGTACCACTAGTGTGTGGTGCCACTAGTATGTGTGGTTTCACTAGTGTGTGGTGCCACTAGCATGTGTGGTGCCACTAATGTGTGGTGCCACTAGCATGTGTGGTGCCACTAATGTGTGGTACCACTAGTGTGTGGTGCCACTAGTATGTGTGGTTTCACTAGTGTGTGGTGCCACTAGTATGTGTGGTGCCACTAATGTGTGGTGCCACTAGCATGTGTGGTGCCACTAATGTGTGGTACCACTAGTGTGTGGTGCCACTAGTATGTGTGGTTTCACTAGTGTGTGGTGCCACTAGCATGTGTGGTGCCACTAATGTGTGGTGCCACTAGCATGTGTGGTGCCACTAATGTGTGGTACCACTAGTGTGTGGTGCCACTAGTATGTGATGCCAAACTCTTAATAAAAGAAGAATGTAATACCACACTCAAGAGTGTTCCCAGGAGCTTCCAACTCTGGCTGTTAAACAGTTCCAAGTTCAGAAACTTGAGATTTGCATCATTTTCAAGTTTGAGCAATTTATAGTTACGACGTGAGGAATTTAACACTGACTGGTCATGATACAGTGTAACACTGGTCATGATACAGTGTAACACTGGTCATGATACAGTGTAACACTAGTCATGATACCAGTGTAACCCTGATAGGTCATGATACCAGTGTAACACTAGTCATGATACCAGTGTAACACTGACTGGTCCTGATACCAATGTAACACTGGTCATGATACCAATGTAACACTAGTCATGATACCAGTGTAACACTAGTTATTATACAAGTGTAACACTGGTTATGATATCAGTGTAACACGGGTTATGATACCAGTGTAACACTGGTCATGATACCATTGTAACACTGGTCATGATACAAGTGTAACTCTGGTTATACCAGTGTAACACTGGTTAAGATACCAGTGTAATATTGGCTGGTCATGATACCAGTGTAACACTGACTGGTCATGATACCAGTGTAACACTGACTGGTCATGATAACAGTGTAACACTGGCCATATCAGTGCAACGCTGGTCATAATATCAGTGTAGCACTAGTCATGATATCAGTGTAACACTGACTGGTCATGATACCAGTGTAACATTGGTCATGATATCAGTCCAACACTGGTCATGATACCAGTGTAACACTGGTCATGATACCAATGTAACACTGGTCATGATACCAGTGTAACACTGGTCATGATACCAGTGTAACATTGGTCATGATATCAGTGCAACACTGGTCATAATACCAGTGTAACACTGACTGGTCATGATACCAGTGTAACACTGGTCATGATACCAGTGTAACATTGGTCATGATATCAGTGCAACACTGGTCATAATACCAGTGTAGCACTGACTGGTCATGATACCAATGTAACACTGGTCATGATACCAGTTTAACACTGACTGGTCATGATACCACTGTAACACTGGTCATGATATCAGTGCAACACTGGTCATAAATACCAGTGTAGCACTGACTGGTCATGATACCAATGTAACACTGGTCATGATACCAGTTTAACACTGACTGGTCATGATACCACTGTAACACTGGTCATGATATCAGTGCAACACTGGTCATGATACCAGTGTAGCACTGACTGGTCATGATAAAAATGTAACACTGGTCAGGGTACCAGTACAGTATACCTCAGGTGAAAAGCCGGGAAGCGATAAGTACGTCGAGAATTTAAAAAGTGTAAAGGGACCACGACTCAACATTTTCGCTTCATATTTAAGGGGAATTAACAACGAAGCTCTGGGAACTCGAGAAATTCTTCAAATCAGTTCTTGATCATCCGGGTTGTGGTGCATACGTTGAGCTGCGGGCACTAACTGCTTGATCGATCAGTCCAGCACCCAGGAGGCTTGGTCTGGGCCCGGGCCGCGGGGGCGGTGACCTCCAGAAGCAGCTGTATAACAATTTATTGAAGTGGAATATACGAGAGAAAGGGTGAAATAAACTCATCGAAGAGCAGAGGCACTTTAGTTGTACCTAGGGAACACTGTGTCAGCATCACTGCAATGACCACGTGTGTGATACTGAGAAGGGAGACCACGTGGGTATAATGAAAGTGAAGAGAAGCGCTTTGTGTGACTAGTGAGTACGGAGGATGTTACCAGTTGATGTGAGTGTAGTGTACGGTGTTGTAAGTGTGGCCTTAAGGATGTTGACGTAGTTGGTGGTGTGAGTGGTGTGGGCGTGGGTGGCGTTGATGTGGGTGGTGTGGGCGTGGGTGGTGTAGACGAGCACGAGGCCAGGCTACAGCGCCGCTCGAGATATTGCGACAAAGTCTATTGATCTATACCGAGGTCGACCTGCTGCCACCCCCTCGGGGGGCGGGGGAAAAGGAAGTGGGGAGGTGAGGGTAGAATAGAGGGAGGCGGGAGTAGAAGAGGGAAAGACATAGGTTGAAGAAGTATAGAAAATAATAGAAGAGGGAGAGAGTCCACGTTGAGGTTATTTATTGAGATGAATTTAAGTATAGTTAGGAAGTTTAGTCTCTAAAGGTAGCTTAGGGGAGACAGCCAAAGTTATTAGCACAAATCTTTCAGACTTGCACAGGGAGATAGACAATATAACCATCGTCTAAGCAACACTTAGTCTTGATTACTGGAATGCAGTGTTTATAAATAAATGCAAAGTACCATTAGCACGAGCACCCGTGTTGATTGGTGGTGAAATTAGAGACTTTAAAAAGTGTAGACATGGCTCATCTTACAGGAAGTAGCAGACTAATGTTTAAATGTTACAAACAAGTATGATTAATATTACACATCATAAAGCTTTGACATATTGTTGGTATGCTAAGTTTTCTAAACCTAAGTTAACTTTGATTTAGAGGAGGAAGATCTTGCTTGTCACATATGCTGGTTCATTTTGGCAGAACCACCGAGGCTAAGGAAGAAAACTAAAAATCAGATGTGGTTTTGTAAAGGCAGTTACAAATGTGACATAGAGTGATAACTCATGAATGGTCAGTAGGTACAACAGGAAAAGTATGGCGATAGATGTTCAAGTTTCAAACAAACAGAAGAGAAATGGAAATTACCAGCAGACCCTCGCTGTTTTCAAGAAAGAGCTTGGCAAGTTACTTGAGCCAGTTTCTGATCTGCTGGTCTGATCCGAGGAACTAGCCAAATTCCCTCTTCAAAGCACCTAGGGATCCTGTTGATAATTTCCCTTAAGTACGAAGGAAGGATGTTGAAAAGTGTCAGTCCCTTTACACTTACTGAGTATCATGATTGGCTTGGCATCTATTGTTTTAAAGGTTCTATTTGAAACAAGAGGAAGGAAAAAGTTCTTTCAAGGGATTTTTTTTTTCTTTCAGCATTGACATTTTTCAGGATGCTGTCGTTAGTACAAAAAAATCCATCCGAACTCTTTTTTTGTGGTTGTGATGACACTATTGTTGCCCTTAATGTAAGACTGTCTAACATTATCACTCTTGTATCTCTCACATAAATATCTGAGTTTGTTTTACTCTTCATTCCAGTTTATATTTCCCCAATTTTTCTATAGCGGAGTAATCCAAATTTGTCCTCAGTGAACATAGTTTGTTTTCTGTGGCCCAATGAAACGTGATTTATATCAGCTGGAGGTTTTTCTGTATCCTCGATGGACACAATATCGTCAGCAAAGATACTTTGATTTAAGTCTCTGTTTATATCAGATATGAGAACCAGAAAGACAACTGGAGGCGAGTACTGTGCCTTGGAGAGGAGAGCTACTTTACTGTGGCAGCCTCGTATTTTATTTTGTGTAATATTAATCTTTGAGAACAAATGGATTTGTCAGTTAAAAATAGGAGAGGAGAGTTATTAAATGGAGAGTTAGAGGTATTGGGAAGATGGAAGGAATATTTTGAGGAATTGTTAAATGTTGATGAAGATAGGGAAGCTGTGATTTCGTGTATAGGGCAAGGAGGAATAACATCTTGTAGGAGTGAGGAAGAGCCAGTTGTGAGTGTGGGGGAAGTTCGTGAGGCAGTAGGTAAAATGAAGGGGGAAGGCAGCCGGGATTGAGGGGGAAAAAGAAAAGTTTAAAAGCAGGGGGGATATGTTTTGAGGGTTTGGGGTGAAATTTATTTAAAAAAATGTAGGGAAAGAAGGTAGGTACCTGGGGATTGGCAGAGAGCTAAAAGTTCCTTTTGTATAAAGGCAAGGGGATAAAAGAGAGGCAAAAATTATAGGGGATAAGTCTTTTTTTGAGTGTACTGGAAAAAAAGTGTATGGTGGGTTTATAATTGAAAGAATTAAGAGTAAAGACGGAAAAATAGGATAGCAGATGAACAAGGGGGTTTTAGAAAGGTAGGGGGTGTGTGGACCGGTGTTTACAGTGAAACATATAAGTGAACAGTATTTAATAAGGCTAAAGGGTTTTTGTGGCATTTAGGGATTTGGAAAAGGCGTATGACAGGGGGATAGGGGGGCAAGTGGCAGGTTGCAAGTTAGGTGTAGGGGGTAGGTTACTGAAAGCATTAAAGATTTTTTTACGGGATATGAGGCTCAAGTTAGGTAGTAAAAGGGGAAAAATTTTTTTTCCCAGAAAAAGTAGGCCTTAGAAAAGGGGATTGTGATGTCCCGTGGTTTTTAATTTTTTATGATGGGGTTTTTAAGAAAGTAATGCGAGGGTTTTGGCAAGAGGCTTTGGGTTAAAAGATAAAAAATCACACACAAAGTGGAGTTGTCACAGCTGCTCTTTCTGATGACACTGTGCTTTTGGGAGATTCTAAAGAAAAGTTGCGAGATTGGGGGATGAATTTGGGGGGGTGTGCAAAAAAAAAATTAAAGGTGAAAAGGGAAAGATAAGGTTTGAGGATAACAAAAAGATTAGGGATGAAAGATTGAAATCAGATTGGAGGGAGGAGTATGGAGGGGTAAGTACAGATATTTGGGGTGGACGTGTCAGCAGATGGGTTATAAAAGATGAGGGAACATAGAATTGATGAAAAAAAAAAGAGTGATGGTGCATTAGGAGTTGTGGGGGACAAAAAATTTTGTCCTTGGAGGCAAAGGGGGAATTTTGGGATATATTTTTTCCAACGCTCTTAAAAGGGGTTTGAAGCGTGGGTGATAAAGTTGCAGCGAGGAAAAGGTGGAGGCAGTGGAGATGTCTTCCTGGGGCAATGTGTGGTGTGAATATAATGAGAAAATTTCGAGTTTGGAAAGTTGGAGGGGGTGGGGTTACCAAAAGTTGTCCAGGGGTGGGGAAAGGGGTTGTTGAGGTTTTTCGGACTGTAGAGAGAAGGGGAGGAAAAAGAATGACTTCAAGGTGTATAGCTTTGGAAGGAAGGGGGGGGTGGGGCCCCGGCCTGGGAAGGGTTAGGGAGGGGGAAAAAGGAGGTTTTTGTGTGGAGGGGCTTGGATTTCCCAGCAGGCATGCGTGAGCGTGTTTGATAGGAGTGAATGGAGACAAATGGTTTTTAATACTTGACGTGCTTTTGGGAGTGTGAGCAAAGTAACTTTAGAAGGGATTCAGGGAAACCCGGGAGGCCCGGGCTTGAGTCCTGGAGATGGGGAAAACAGTGCCTGCACTCTGAAGGGGGGTGTTTTAAGTTGCAGTTTAAAAAAATGTAGTGTAAAGACCCTTCTGGGGAAGACAGTGAGGAGTGAATGATGGTGAAAAATTTTTCTTTTTCGGCCACCCGCCTTTGGGGGGAATCGGCCCGGGGTGATAATAAAAATAAAATTAATCTTTGAATTCTATTTGTCAAAAAGTTAAATGTTTGTTGCCCCCCTTGCCATTATTCCTTTTTGGACCCCTGTGTGTGCTGTTCACCAGATCACTTTTTTCGAAAGTTTTAGCAAAAATCTGTTACACTATATTTAAAATTTTGTTTGTTTTCCGAGCACCTAAGACCTGTCGTAATTGCCCTACTGTGAGAGGCGGGGGCGCCTGCTCGAAACCCTCTGCCTTGGGTTGTGCAATTGTTGGAATCCATGCTTCATAATTTGCCGTGTACAAGAGATGAAGCAGAGATAAAACTAACCGCTAGTGTGAGAGGAAGGGAAAATGGTGGGAGGGGATTGCCAGTGGGGGACGAAAGGGGAGGCAGGTGGTTTACTCTCACATACCAGAGGGAGATGCTTTTGATGTTGGGTTTCTGCATCGGGGGTGGGTTGCTGGTCCCCCCCTCTCCCCTAACCCAAATGGGGAACTGCCCCCCTCCCCTTGTGGGTTGGTGGCCCCGACCTGACCTCCCCCCCGTGGGGGGGGTGGTTCTCGCTCCACCCTTTTCCATGGAGTTACGCCCCCCCTCCTCACCTCTCCCCCGTGTGGAAGTTGGTCTGTAGTCTTACAAGCGTTTTTCAAAGATTTTGTGTGTGTGTGCTGCCGTTTTAATATATTTAGCAGTTAATTTTTTGTCATCTTTGTTCATTGGGTTTTCTGCAATTTTTTTTGAGCTTTTTTATAATATGGGCTGTTTAACAATTTTTTAAGTACTGCAGTAACCTGTAATTAACAAAGCACATTTTACACTCTACTAGTGTTAAATTAAAAAAATTTGTTTTTCTGACGAATCAGCCGCCTGAAATAGTAATTTAAAAAATGGCTGTCTTTTTGACCAGTCGACTCTTCAAGGAAGAAAATTGAAAGTCTTTGTTGCAAAATAAATCGAAAAGTCGTTATATCCCTTTTTAAGGAATGTGTTTTTTGCACAACGCCAAGGTTTTTTAACTTCCCTTTTTGAATCCCTTTTAAAACAAAAATTTGCGTCACAGAAGAATTTTTGTACATGTAAAAAGTAATTTTAATTACATATTCCGGCCTTGGTAATAAAATTCTGTTGCCCAGTCCATGGCAGCATGGGTTTAGAGCAGGTTGCTTCTGCCTTTCGCAACTGCTAGGCCATTACGACATGGTCTTGGATGAACTGGAAAACAAGCTAAATGCTGATGTAGTGTACACTGATTTTGCGAAAGTTTTCGATCAGTGTGACCATGGTGTGAAAATGCACAAAATATATACAAAATATCTGGTAAAGTGGGCAGATGGACATTTATCTTCTTAACGAATAGAACCCAGAGAGTAGTAGTTTAAGGTCAGGGGCTTCCGAAGTGAAAAGCTTCTCAAGGCACAGTACTCGCCCCACTTCTATTTCTCATTCTTATATCCGACATAAGGGAAAAAAATCATAGCACATTAACAGCCTTTGCTGATGACACCAAAATCTTTAGGAGAATGACGTACATCGAAGACACACCGAGTCTTCAAGCGGATATAAAATCTTCCAGTGGGCCTCAGATAGCAATATGATGTTCAGTGAGGACAAATTTCAGTTGCTTTGCTATGAAAGAATTGATGAAAGAACTAAACGAAATACAGGACAAACTCAAACTATTCAGTAGAGCAAAAGTTCCGTGAGTGAATCTTGGGCGTAATGGTGACAGAGGATCTCACATTCAGGGATCACAGTAATTGAAGCTGGATATCCAGAACTCTCAAGACATGCTGAGCCAATAATGATACTCTTCAAGTCACTTGTTCTCTCTAGACTGAGCTGGAAAACATAGAGAGAACTTTCACTGCTTGTCTACACTCAGTCAAACATCTGGACTACTGGAAATGCATGAAATCTCTCTAATTATTCCTTGGCACGCATACGAAAGATTCATCATAATTTACACCTGAAAAATCCTAGAGGGATTGGTCAGAAACCTGCATACAAAAATCACTTCGTATGAAAATAAGAGTCTTGCTACGGGTGCGACGAGCACAACGAAAGAAAACTTGATGAGTTTCAAACGTCCCAGACTCTTCATCGCTCTACCTTCATGCATAAGGTACTTACCAACAAACCTCTGACGGTCTTCAAGATGAACTTGACAGGTTCCTCAAATCAGTTCCCCTGCATTTCATTTAGTTTATTTTACATTTTCTCCCATATCTCACACTCGGTATGTTATGACGGCAGTGCAGAATTGTGACTAGGCCTTCAAGTACCTTCGCTATTCCCCTACAAATTCTAGTATGGTCTGCAAAAAATGATACAGCATTACAAAGATTTTTCATGTTTAATTTACTTTTCTGGCGGAGACGTGAAATATGAAGAAGACTTATTAAGTCTTCATTAACTCCCGAGGATTAATAAACCAGGATAACCCAGGAAGGCCAAGCAATGTGGCTTATTTCTTTTGAAGTCCTTAGTGCCCTTTCTCGGACGATTAAGGGATATAGCCAATATTGATCGATCAGGCCAGCAAGCAGGAAGCCTGGTCTGGGACCAGGCCGCGGGGACAGTGACATCCGGAAGCGATTCCAGGAAAACAGGAAGCGAACATATTTTTTTTAGTACCCACTGTAACCCAAAGTAGGTGGACAGACCTTTTGCATCAAACTGCCGAAACAGAAAATTGATTTGTGTAATGTTAAGCACAACTATTCACTAACAAATGTCAATGTTGTAGCACTGCTGTGACTCTTATATATATTATTATATTTAGTATCATTGTGTATTAAAAACAGAAAGGCATATTTACCTAAATATGAAACACCCACTAAAGACTCGCAATGAAAAAAGCCACTGACTTGACTGAGTTATTTTGTTTTATAGCTACATAAGTATCAGTAATATATTCTTACAATATTTGTGTTCTCTCATAACCATTGCATGATTTATAATGCTCTATGCAATATTTCAAAGATTGCTTGCATGAAGCTAATTGTTTCTATTAACTACTTCATGAACAGGGACAGTATGTACATAGAGAGCTTTTAGCAATCAGCTTAACGCTCTACTTTTGAGCAGCGGTTTTTAGACTGCTATATTTTTAATGATAGTAATATTTAACGATATTTACGTGAGCATTGAATATAAAGAGAGGTAGATTAATTTTCTGCAGTTTCCCCTTGACCATTTTTAGTTTTCTCTTACGGAATGAAAACGAGAGAATGGAAAGGGGTAACTATTGTGTGTGTGTGTGTGTGTGTGTGTGTGTGCTCACCTATTTGTACTCACCTATTTGTGGTTGCAGGGGTCGAGTCCTAGCTCCTGGCCCCGCCTCTTCACCGGTTGCTACTGGGCCCTCTGTCTCCCCGCTCCATGAGCTTTATCAAACCTCGTCTTAAAACTGTGTATGGTTCCTGCCTCCACTACGTCATTTTCTAGGCTATTCCACTGCCTTACAACTCTATGACTGAAGAAATACTTCCTACTATCTCTCTGACTCATTTGTGTCTTCAACTTCCAATTGTGGCCTCTTGTTTCTGTGTCCCCTCCCTGGAACATCCTGTCTTTGTCCACCTTGTCTATTCCACGCAGTATTTTATATGTCGTTATCATGTCTCCCCTGACCCTCCTGTCCTCCAGTGTCGTCAGGCCGATTTCCCTTAATCTTTCTTCATAGGACATTCCCCTTAGCTCTGGAACTAACCTTGTCGCAAACCTTTGTACTTTCTCTAGTTTCTTGACGTGCTTTATCAAGTGCGGGTTCCAAACAGGTGCTGCATACTCCAGTATGGGCCTGACATACACGGTGTACAGTGTCTTGAATGATTCCTTACTAAGGTATCGGAATGCTGTTCTCAGGTTTGCCAGGCGCCCATATGCTGCAGCAGTTATCTGATTGATGTGTGCTTCCGGAGACATGCTCGGTGTTATACTCACCCCAAGATCTTTCTCCTTGAGTGAGGTTTGCAGTCTTTGGCCACCTAGCCTATACTCTGTCTGTGGTCTTCTGTGCCCTTCCCCTATCTTCATGACTTTGCATTTGGCAGGATTAAATTCGAGAAGCCATTTGCTGGACCAGGTGTCCAGTCTGTCCAGGTCTCTTTGAAGTCCTGCCTGGTCCTCATCAGATTTAATTCTCCTCATTAACTTCACATCATCTGCAAACAGGGACACTTCTGAGTCTAACCCTTCCGTCATGTCGTTCACATATACCAAAAATAGCACTGGTCCTAGGACCGACCCCTGTGGGACCCCGCTCGTCACAGGTGCCCACTGTGATACATCATTACATCATTGTGTGTGTGTGTGTGTGTACTCACCTATTTGTGGTTGCAGGGGTCGAGTCACAGCTCCTGGCCCCGCCTCTTCGCTGATTGCTACTAGGTCCTCTCTCTCCCTGCCCCATGAGCTCTATCATACCTCGCCTTAAAACTATGTATGGTTCCCGCCTCCACTACGTCACTTTCTAGGCTATTCCACGGCCTGACTACTCTATGACTGAATAAATACTTCCTAACATCCCTTTGATTCATCTGAGTCTTCAACTTCCAATTGTGATCTCTTGTGTCTGTGTCCCTTCTCTGGAACATCCCGTCTTTGTCCACCTTGTCTATTCCGCGCAGTATTTTATATGTCGTTATCATGTCTCCCTTGACCCTCCTGTCCTCCAGTGTCGTCAGGCCGATTTCCCTCAACCTTTCTTCGTAGGACAATCCCCGTAGCTCTGGGACTAGTCTTGTTGCAAACCTTTGCACTTTCTCTAATTTCTTGACGTGCTTGACTAGGTGTGGATTCCAAACTGGTGCTGCATACTCCAGTATGGGCCTGACATAAATGGTATACAGAGTCTTAAACGAATCCTTACTGAGGTATCGGAACGCTATCCGTAGGTTTGCCAGGCGCCCGTATGCTGCAGCAGTTATCTGATTGATGTGCGCCTCAGGAGATATGCTCGGTGTTATACTCACCCCCAGATCTTTTTCCTTGAGTGAGGTTTGCAGTCTTTGGCCATCTAAACTATATTGTGTCTGCGGTCTTCTTTGCCCTTCCCCAATCTTCATGACTTTGCATTTGGCAGGGTTAAATTCAAGGAGCCAGTTGCTGGACCAGGCTTGTAGCCTGTCCAGGTCTCTTTGTAGTCTTGCCTGATCCTCATCCGATTTGATTCTTCTCATTAACTTCGCATCATCTGCAGGGTTGAAAAGACTTTGTTATCTCCGATGTTACGTAAAAGATCACCCAGTACAGGGAGTGGGAAGCGATCTGGAATAGTTTTCGCATTTAACTTCCTAAAGTCAATCACTGGGCGCCAAGTACCATCCTTCTTAGGTACTAGGATCAAGGGTGCATTCCAAGGTGAATTGCTAGGTGCAATAACTCCATCATCAAGCATTTGATTGATCAATTCTTCTGCGACAGCAACTTGTGAATGAGGCATTCTGTACGCAGGTATATAGATAGGTCTAGTACCAGATTCAAGTGGAATACGATGGGACAATAAGTTCGTTATACCCATCTTCTCACCTGGTAAGGCAATGGCTTTACGACGTTTGTTCAACAGAGTCAACAAACGCTTGACTTCATCTGGGAAGTCAGTGGGAGCTAAGTCTTTCTCCTCAACTGGTGGAACAGATTGATCCGGTGAAGTGGATGAGGTCTCCCCGGTAGAAATAGCACCGACCCACTGGTCAGGTGACAACTCATCCTCTACCTGAACAGGGTAAGGATAGTGAACAAGGTCAACAAGATTGGTATTTGCTCTGAGACGAACACTGTGACCAGAAGTGTTAGCTAGGAAGAAATGGATCTTACTATCTCTTACAACATGTAAGGATGGCTCAACAAATAAACCTTTTACTTTGCAAGAATCACTGTCAACTAGGACGTTATCACCATCTGGAACACTAGGAACAACAACAGACACTCTAGTGAGGGCACTAGCTGCGACAGAAACGTCTTTCTGCAGACGGCATGTGACATCAACAAGAGATGGCATTACTAGTTGCAAGTAATCGTTTTCCGACAAGGCATCCCCTGTGGAGAAACTTCTACTTGAACTAGCAGACATTGCAGGGATAGGCTCAGCACTCAAGGTAGTCAGAGCGTCCTCGGACACTTGAGGTAACTGGACACTATCTTGCAAGTCTGAAGTTGCAGGAACACAGACAGGAGTGACAGGATCACCAGTGCCTGACCGCTTGGGTACGCTACTGGAAAATGCACTGGCCTGTAAGGACTTAATCCGAACGTCGTACTCTGCAGCAGTATGGCAGATCTGGGATCCAAGCTGGTAACCCCAAAATGGTATGATCAAGTCATCAATTTGGGCATGCCATCGATAAGGGTCGAGCACAATGCGTAAGTCTCGCATGGAAGCAAATCCCAGTAGAAGGTCACCAGGGAAAGTAATCTGGTCGACAACAAGGAAGGAAGCAGTGAAGTCTCTACCTTGGATAGAAAAAGTGAGGGAAGTCCGACCTCAGACACGCAGGTGAGAACCAGCTACTCCACTAAGGGAGGACACATGAGTCGGTTCTACGAGAAGGACATGTCGTAACTGCTTATCCCTAAACAAACTAGACCTGATAATATTGACTTGCGCACCAGAGTCCATGAACAAATGAACGGGCGCATTATGAACAGATGCTTGCACTATAGGGCCTATGGTTGCATTGGAAGTTATGTGCAAACAAAAGGGTGGATTGTCATCAGAAAAGATTTGTTCCACTTCATCCCCAAAATCATCTATGTCAGAGACATGTGAAGCAACATCATCAGCAGGATTGTCATTCTCGAGACTGCTTAAGGCTTCAAAGGAATTGTGAACGGGGATGGTGTACTCATTATCACCTACTGTCACCATGGGATGGTTTGACTGGAGCGCTCGAATTCCCCCAAATTGGAAGAATGAGCCTGGTTCTGGTTAGTTTGAGAACCATGGCGTCTGTTTCCTCTACGGGTTCTGCGGTTGGAACGGCCACGGAAAGACCTAGAGTACTGAAGGTTGTAGAGAGCATTGCACTCAGATGTGTCATGTCCATGTATTCTATGATAAGTACAGTAGGGAAGATCTGACTGGTACTCATCATCAGTACGACGCCTCTTAGGGTAACTATCAGGACAATTAATTGCAATATGGCCACGGAACCCACAGTTGTAACAAGTCCACTGACTATGGTTACTGAATGCACTATGAATACTACGAGGCTTATAATGGCTCTGTACACTGGTCCTTGGTGATCGCTGAGATGGTTGACGACCACGATTTGTCGCTGTGGTGCAAACAAGAGGTGGTGCAGACTGAGGCAAAGGTGTGAAATTACTTTTGATACATGGGAAAGTACCCTGGGGGCATAAGGAACGTACATGATTTAGGGCTGTAAGTGGTTCCATCGTCACAGTTGGAGGATTAGCCTCATAAGCACACACGGAAGCAGGCGGCATCAGTTCTCTGATTGCTCCAAAAGCTGCTATTTTAGCAAACGACACTGTGGATGGTTTATCCTCGTCAGGGACAAAAGCTGAGGACTGGACAGCATTGATAAATGATGATAAAAGTTTGTCTAATCTAACAGCAAATGCACTCAACGATTCATTAGTCATGGGTGTAGCATTCACCAGTTCCCTAAAAACGACATATGGATCAGCTGTTTTTACTGGTACGAGGAAAGAACGAATCAGTTCCTCATATTGTGACCACTTAGTAAGATTCCTGAAGTCTCGCATTTCAAGGAGATCAACAACATGAACAGCAGCAGGGGACCGATGAAGAGCTTCTTTCGCAAGTCTGATAAGACTTTCCTCTGAAGGAGGACCGTCAACTAGAGCATTAACACGAGAACGAATGGCAGTAAACCATGCTTCAAGACTATGTACATGGCCATTGAATAAAGGTAAGGCATCAAGGGAATCACAAGTAAAACTATAGTGTCTCAGTGTCTGGGTCGGTCTGTCAATCGATAAGGAACTGTGAGGACTGATGACAGGAGCAGTAGTAGCCTGAGAGGTCTGAGTGTCGACATTCACTAAAGTATCACTTGACGGTATGTGAGACATAATGGCAAAGAAGTTGCACAAGAACAAATAAGGCAAAAATAATGAACAATGAAAATGATACAAAATGCTAAAATTAAAATAAAAGAGATGCAACTAATTCTGCAGAAGTAATAAAAATGTCTAAGATACACTGCAAGAGGAAGAACAACTCAATGTAAAGGACTGCTGGACAAGATAAAAAAAATACATTGAAATTTACAAGTAAAAATATTACTGGAGACTGAATTAAATGCAAAATGAGCTGTCTGTACTCTTGCTAATAAAGAAATTAACTGATACAATTGTAAATCAATGTAAAAAGTATAAAATAAAATTACTAAATTTTATGCAACGAGAGATAACTGGGAAATTTAAATATTTTCTAAGAATGCATAAACAAAGTTAAAATATAATGCAAAGACAACATGAAAAAAATAATAAAATGAAAAACAAGACTCAAACAATAATGAACTGAGAATAATAATGTATAAAAATATCAATAAAAGTAAATAATTCACTGCAGAACAAGTGCAACAAAATAATTCACTGCAGAACAAGTGCAACAAAATAAGGTGCAGAAATAATCAATGCAGTAATAAAAGTTACACTGGGAAAATGTAGGTTAAATAATAAAATAAAAATATGAAGAAAAACTGATTGAACACTTTAACTCTTAATTGTAAATTAGACAAAACAATTTACTCAAACAGAGTAAAGAAAACACTTAACGTTAAAAAAGAAATTGAAATTACACTAAGAGTGAATTTGTTCAAAGAAATAAGAAAAATATGAATAAAAATAAAACAAGACACAAAACTGGAAGTACAACACTTACAAGTGGTGGGGCACACAACACTTACAAGTGGCGGGGCACACAACACTTACAAGTGGCGGGGCACACCACATATTCACTTATTCATTTTTTTTAGTATATTCTTACAACAAAATCTTGCTGTGACTGATACAACAAAAATTGCTGGCAAAAATAATGGTACACAAGTCTACGAAAAGATCAGGGAATGAGACACTGCTGGCATATGAAAAAAAGACACAGAAATAAATGGATAATTTGGTATACGACAAATACTGGAGAATACAATGCTAAAAGAACATAAGATAAATAAAAAAAAGAATTACTTCACACGGAGTGACTGACTGGTACACTACAGAATAATACTACAGACAGAGAGTAGCATAAAAAAAACACAGATAAAAAAATATGAGATGAGTGATAACACTGAAAAATATTGCAAAAATAATGAGTCAAAGAAACACTGAGTCTACACTGAAAACACAAGGTTTAGAGTACACAAGAAATTCACTATAAATGTCTCACACACGCAAGTGTCTTTAAATGCAAGAAAAATGTATCTAAACAGAAAATTATCACTGAAGTCTGGAGTAGTAGACGGAGTGACTAGTGATGAGGGGAAGACGTCCTGTGCGGGTGATGACGCCTCCTACACTCACACTGTTGTCGAAGAAATGCGCTTTCTAGGTGAACTCACATAAATGGCTTTATCGTTGGCGCCAGCTACAATCTCTTGACCAATTATGTGAGCCAAAACAGTACTAGGACCCGGTACAGGGGTGGAAAAAGCCACAGGTAGATGAGTGAAGAGTGGGTGAGTGGATGGCGGGTGGTGGTGGTGGGAGCGTGGCTCTCGCTGGCGCTCACTCCACTCACTACCCACGAAGGTGGCTTAATTAACTAAGCCACTCTATGCCACAGGGATGGTGAAGACCACTCTTAGAAGCATCCAAGCACAAGCGATATATGAGACAATACTTCAGAGGAACTTGCGTGGCTTACTTCTCTCTCTCAGCTGGGTTAGAAGCTGGGTTGGCTGACTGGCTTAACCCACGAGAATGGCTGACTGGAAGACGTGTAACGATGCACATAGCATGAAGGAGCAGGTGGATGACAGGAGACAGGCTGGATGGTAGGCTGAGGCAGGCTGACTAGCGTTCACTTCCACAGTCTGGCTTATTGACTGGTTTAATTTCAAAATCTGGGTCAACTCCTCGGAGATTGAAGCAATTAGCACACGAACTAAGCCAGGAAGCTTGAAAAATGGCTGCAACAGGCTTGCAGGCTGGAGCGACACAGGGTGGAGGAGAGTGAGGGTAAGTGGCTAGCTGGAGGTGGCACGGTTCACCTCTGACCTGCCGGCAACCCACAAACAGTCTTCTAACGTCTGAAATACCCTTAAATCCACGCCCACACCGCTGTCACCAATTTGTATTGTGGGTTTCGATAACGTGGATGGGGTAAGAATACTCACGTAGGCTGGTAGTACGTATAATATAACGGAAAGTATGGGAAAGCACCAACAGCCGACCTGCCTCTCTCTGCTCCCTATCTTCGACTGACCCACAAGTGCCTACAGGGTGAGGGGTGTTTGAAATCCTGCTATGGTCAGCAGCAATATGAATAACAGTCAATGATTCATGCAGATGGTTGGTAGTGAGTCATCTACTGGTACACTGGTTACTGGTAACTGGTTACTAGGAACTGGTACTACTACTGAGAGAGTCATGATCTGGGATAATCTAGTGGGCTCTGAAACCAGACCTGCTTCCCCCATAACTACAAACAGTCGCACTGGGATGGCCCAGTAGTGGAGAACATAGCCTCAGAAATGCTTCAGAGTGTGTCGGGGAAGGATAGAGCCTGCCTCCCAGCAGTAAGAGCTCCTCGTGCAGGGGACTTTCTGTTGGCTGTTCCCAACTCCAGTCTTGGCACACGCCTCGACTCACAGACCATCTGCATCGTTGTTGCCGTTCGACTTGCCTCCCCAATTCTCGCCGAACACAGGTGTATTTGTGGCAGTGAAGCAGCAGACCGATTTGGGTACCATGGTCTTGTGTGCCGTAAATCTGAGGGAAAGATTGCAAGAAATGAGGAAGTTAACATTATCAAGAGGAGCCTCACAACAGCCGGATGCCCAGCAGTAAGGGAGCCACCCCAACTATGCAGATCTGATGGCAGCCAAAAGCGTCCAGATGGTATCACTCAAGCCTGGACAGACGGCAAGTAGGTGGTGTGGGACTACACTTGTGCATATACCTTGGCTGATACCTATATCGAATACACCAGGGAGGAAGAAGGGGCAGCCGCCAGCTTCAGGGAGTCCCAAAAATCTAGAAAATACAAAGAACTTGCCCATCATTATATGTTTGTTCCCATAGGCTCGGAGACCCTTGGCTCATGGGGAAAGAGTGCATCTAAGTTCCTTAAGGAGCTAGGCAAAAGACTCATCAGGGTAACTAGGGATCCCAGGGCAGCTAGTTTTCTGTACCAGCGACTCAGCGCTGCTGTTCACAGGGGTAGTGCCTGCTGTATTTTGGGTATGCGCCCCAGTTCTGAGGAACTGGATGAGATTTTCGCATTATAATCAGTGACAAACACGTAACAATATGTCCTAGACATGTATCACATCTCATGTACTGTATATGCCATCTGTATATCAACAATGTATCTCTTAAATCTTTTCTACCGTATTATGTAATAAAATATATTGGTAAAAAAGAATGAAAAGATGGGGTGGTAGGGGAAGTGGAATATTCAAATAGCTTCAGGAAGAAATCCAAGTATTCTCCCTTGAAACCTTTTTATCCACTTCTTCGAGGCTATGGGTCCCACAATTTACACCAGAGATGTAAACGGGAGTAAACGCCCCCTTGTCGGTCCCAGATCAGGCTTCCTGGTGGATCTTACTACTGACCCCAGAGCACAACGTACGAACCACAGCCCCGCTGATCAAGAATTGACTTAAGGAACTTATCAAGTTTCCTCTTGAAGACAGCTGAGAGTCTGTTGCTAAGTCACATTATGTATGACAGGAGGCTGATGAAAAGCCTTCGGCCCCTTACACATTGTGTTATCTTAGTGTACTCATGGCACCCCAGCTTTTTATGGAAGATACTTGAGATCCTGGTCTCTAACCTGTACACTGATGTTAAAAGTTAATGGTGTGAATTATATGAGTCTGTGTAATAAGCACAGTGAAAAGCAAGAGGATCATGGGTATAAAGAATACTGTACCTTTGATATACCTTTGATGAGTTTCGAGAGTCTCATTACTCTCGGAGTCCGGCCATGGGCCAGGCTTGTCTGGTGCTTACCTGGTCAACCAGGCTGTTGCTTCTGGAGGCCCGCTGCCCCACATATTCATCACAGCCTGGTTGATTTGGCACTGTGTTAACATTCGTGATCCAAGACTCAACATATTACCAGCAGATATCAGAACTATTGTCCGACTGAAGATAGACAACTTCCTAATATATGTGCCGGACTAGTTGGGTTGTAAAGGTATGATAGCCTGGGAGCTGCTAGCACAGCCTGGTTGACCAGGCGGTCAGTATGGAAGCTTAGCTAAAGGCCGGACTGCAAAGGTAGACGAACTCTCGAAACCGGTCACACAGGATAGGTAACGGAGTGAAGCGGGTGACATGTGGGACAAGTGAAGTCTTGGATAGTTAGGTGTTGGATATTCAGGTGAGGTGTGAACTGAGGGAGGCGTGAAGCAGGTAAGGTGTGGGGTAAGTGTTATGTGAGGCATGCGAGGTGTGGACCAGATGAGGGGTGAGGCAGGTAAGGTGGAGGGTCTGAGGGGAACTGGTGTGGGGTTACACCTGAGGGTTGGGGTGAGCAGGATAAGCACCAAGAGGCCAATCAAGAGGCTGTGTAGTGGCTTCTTGCTCGTGCCTTCCTATGAGAGAGAGAGTGTGGTGCCAGGGATCAGGCACACCAACCCTCTCGTAACTTTCCTCACACCTCCTCACCTTGTGTGTGATTACAAGTCGTGTATGTGGATCGTCCTGCCGTGGCTCGCGGACCACGCTTGACCAACATTTTCCCGTTGAAAGTGAAACAGGGAAAAAAAAATACTAGATTATTCTCCTTAGGGGTTGTGATCAAATTATTCCCGTGAGAGTGAACAAAGCTAAGGAACGAATTTAATAGTGATCAGAGATGAGTGCTGCGACCTCCAGGATATTGCCACCTCCATAATCATTATTACGAACATGAATACAATTAATTGAGACACGAAAATAGTCATATAAGGAGTGAAGAGTGTTGAGTGAGAGTAACTAGTCTTGAGCTGGTCGTGTTTGACTGTCAGGCATCAGTGTTATAACTGCTGCACCTGTAACAAACAACACCCGCCATATCCAGCTACCATGGGAAATTCGACTACTGGAACATACAGGTAATACCCTCAGATATATTGAAGAGAACATAGGTTGCAGGACGACCTAGACTCCAGATTCCTTCTCTTCATTTTCTTGTAGAATTAAAATTGCTTTAATATAATCGTAAAAACAATTTTCGTTACATATCCATCCACGTACCACTTGGAGTCTGAGCTAGTGTAGTGGTAGAGGGCGCTGCTAGCGGGCAGTAAGCACAAAGCGTTATTGAAGGTGGTATCCACTTGAATTTGAGTGTGAGGGAGTGTTGCGTGCATCCTGGTGGCCTCTGGCGCGTGCACGTCACACAGAGGCACTCTCACGCACACCCACTCAAGTGTAGGTAATGGTGAGTTGATGCTGTGCTCTCAACACAGACTCCCAGCACGCCCTCTCTCATGTCTCCTCCCGTAATGCACAGTTGCATACGTATTAACACCATTGCTTATTGAAAGTATGCCCCAGTATATCCAGCATTGTTAAGGCAGACTCACCAGTGGGTCCCAAGTAAGTCAGTTAAACCACACTGGCATTCAATGTTCAGTAAACCGCACTGGGCGGCGTCAAGCTCACTCCCAGACGCCCGCACTGAAGATCGTTATTTTAATGTGGCCTTATCCCAAGCCTATACATTACTGCAACTTCGTACTAGGGTGAAAAATATGGGAGGAAATGTTATATAAACCCAGTGAAAAGCAGGTAGCTACTTACCAGGTAGCTACTTAGCTGGTAGCTACCTGATACCTGTTGCAGGAATCGGTGCCCTCCACGACCCGGTCTTTGAGTAGGCCTACTGGTCGACGGTCAAAGGAACTACCAACAGATCCCTGGCTATCTTCAAGGTAAAACTTGAAAAGTTTCTCGAGCCAGTTTCTGATCAGCCAGGCTGTGGTGCTTACGTTGTACTGTGTACTCCTAACATCTACAGTCTTACTGATAAGGCCTGGCCTGGCCTAGCCAGGGCGATGACCCCTGTAATCTGGAGTCATTGCCGTCGCGATGAGTGTTCTGAGGACCAGCGCCCTCGCTGCCCGGTCCCAGGTCGAACATTCCGGTGGATGACCCGGTTAACCAGGCTGTTGGTGTCAGCCGCACGAAGTCCAGTATAGGCACTTTAACCCGGCTGATCAAAGACTGACTAGAGAAAATTTTCCAGTTCTTTTTTGAAGACAGCCAGGAATCTGTTGGGTTGGTAATCCCGCTTATGTATAAAAGGAGGATGCTGAAAAGTCTTGGCCCCTTCGCACTTACTGAGTTATTCCTTAGTATACTTATTGCACTCCTGCTGTTTTTTCTCTGCGTAGTTTTAAGATTGCAACTTCAGCTGCCTTAAACGTGAGTTGTCATTGTACAGAAAAATTGGCCATTGTACTGAGTTTATTTGATGTATTAATTTGTACTGACAGTTTAATGCATTTCCCTGAATTATTGTTGGGCGTAATTAACTTAGCGCACCATTGTGATTTACTGTGTCTTGTATGTATATATATATATGTGACTTGGTGTTTTTTGTGTGTGCTTACAGCTGAGGGTGACCTGCGAAGTTTCAGTGAGCGTGTTGAGCACTACACGCACACTGACCGCACAGACACCGACCTCTTCACACAACAGTCACGACCGCCGGAGATCCTGGCGCTCTACCACCACGCTAGCCTCACGCCTGTGCATATCATGCGTGAGATTGACCAACTCAGGTGTGTGCATCCTATCTCTTGTACCTACCTAATTGCTTTTATTGTGTAGTGCTTGTGTGCCTGGAAATGTGTGGTTGTTAGTTACCATTCTGTCCCAGGCACATGTCGATTAGACACTTGGCTGTTGTGTGTGTGGTGTGTGTGGTGTGTGTGTGTGTGTGTGTGTGTGTGTATGTGTGTGTGTGTGTGTGTGTGTGTGTGTGTGTGTGTGTGTGTGTGTACTCCTAATTGTACTCACCTATTTGTGGTTGCAGGGCTCGAGACATAACTCTTGGCCCCGCCTCTTCACTGATCGTTACTAGGTCCTCCTCCTCCCTGCTCCATGAGCTTTATCACACCTAGTCTTAAAACTATGTAGGGTTCCTGCCTCCACTACATCACTTGCCAGACTATTCCACTTCCTGACAACTCTGACTTCCTAACATCTCTTTGACTCTTCTGAGTCTTCTGTGTCCCATCTGTAGAGGAATTAATAGGTCAGAGGGATTAGCAGGACTCTATGTGAAAGATATCTTCTGTTGCTCAGAATTGTTGAATTCATCAAATGACAGTAGAAGTTCAATATATTAAAGTTGAAAATAGGAATTTGGTAATTATTTTAGTATATAAAGCACCGTCAGCAACTGCTGAGGAATTCACAGATCAGTTAAGGAAGATTTATAACTGTCTTGATAGGCTAGAAAATCTCACCTTGGAGATTTTAATCTGCCACATGTAAAATGGAAGATGGCTCAGTACAATGTTATACCAGAAATATATCCTGGAAGCACCCTGGCTCAACATGTACGTACCAGGGAACTAATGAAGCTTTGTGAAAAGTTCTCATTGAACCAACAGATAACTGATCCCACTAAAAATGAGAATACATAGGATTTGGTATTCACAAACAACGAGGAACCACTCAGAGACATAATTACAAAAATAATTTACTCTGACCACAACAACACAGAAGTACAAACGAGTATAAACTCAGGGTTAGGGAACTACAGCACTAATATAAGAGAATGGATGTTCAGTAAGTTTAACTTCAACAACCAGAAAATAAACCAAGAACTGTCAGATATATCCTGGGAAACAGACTTGATCACCCTAAATCCTCACCAGTGCCTGGAGAAGCTGAATACAGAAGCATATAAAGTCTGTACTAAATACATACGACTGAGAAAACCCAAATAAAAATTGGTTATAGAGAGAGAGATCGTAGGAGACGGTACAAAAGAAGAAAACGGGTTACCGAATTGCTTAACAACATAACATGTCGCAGCGTAGGTAAGATAGTCTTAGCCGAGAGATCACTGATTTAGAACAAAAACTTAGGATGTTATACCAAAGGGAACAAGTACAAAGGGAACAAAAGGCCATCCAGGATATTGCAAGAAACCCCAAAAATTGTATTCATATGCAAAATCCAAGCTAAGAACTACCTGTAGAATTGGACCATTAATGAGAGGAGGCTCGTATACTGACGATAAACAGGAAATGAGAGAAATTCTGAAGGAACAGTGTAAGTCAGTGTTCAGCAACCCACTAAATGACAGCAAAGTAGAGAATGCAGAAACATTTTTCACTCCAGAAGAAGGCCGCACAGACCAACTAACTGACATTAGTACCAATCCCATAGATTTCGAAAAAGAAATGGATAATATGCCCACTCAGCACCTGCACCAGATTCATGGAATGCTCTGTTTATAAAAAAATGCAAAGTAACACAAGCATGAGGTCTCGTTATTCATTGGAGAAAGATCTATGTGAAATACCGAAGAAATTAAAGAGTGCAGACATAGTCAAAATATATTGGACAAATATACGAGTGGGAGAGGCTGGGTTTGATTGATGTGGGTACTGGAGTAAATTCTTCGGTAGCTTTGGGTAGGGGTGGTTTTGATAAGGACCTGCCATGTAGGGCCAGTAGGCCTTCTTCAGTGTTCCTCCATTCTTATGTTCTTATGTTCATTTGCATAAGGGAGGTAGTAGAGCACTATCGGCATAACCCAAACCAGGATGATCATGTCTGTCACAGCTGCTGAACCACTATGACAGAATTATGGAGGCTTTGGAAGACAACCAAAATGCAGATGTGATATACACAGATTTTGCAAAGGTGTTTGACCAATGTGATCATGGGGTGACTGTACACAAAATGAGGGCAAGGGGAAGGTAGGCAGATGGATTTTCGGGTTCCTAATACACAGAACACAAAAAGTAGTAGTAGTAAACAGAGCAAAATCCAGCATCAGCGAGGTAAAAAGCTCAGTTCCCCAGGGCACTGTCTTGGAACCTCTGCTATTTCTTATTCTCATAGCAGACATAGATATAAACAGTTTTGTATCATCATTTGCAGATGACACTAAAATAAGCAGGAAGGTCACTTCGTCAGAAGACACTGAAAATTACAGGAAGATATAAGCAGTGTTTTCCAGCGGGCAGTGGAAAACAACATGACGTTCAGTAGTGATAAGTTCCAACTGCTTAGGTATGGAAAGAATGAACTCAAAAGGACCACTGTATACAAAACTCAAGAGGATCGTCAAATACAACAATATGAACATGTGAAAGACTTGAGAATAATTATGTCAGCTGGCCTTCTTTCAAAGAACACAATAAAACAAAGGTCACGACAGCCAGGAGGATAACGGGGTGGGTAATGAAAACCTTCAAAACAAGGGAAATATGCCATTGGTGACACTTTTCAAATCGCTAGTGCTCCCTCATTTAGAATTTTGCTCATTGTAGACAGCCCTGTTCAGGGCAGGAGAAATATCGTAGCTGGAACAATTACAGAGATTGTTTAAGGCCCGCATAGAGCCAGAAAAGTATTTAAATTACTGGGAACGCCTTAAGTCTTAATTATGTACTCACTGGAACGGAGGAGAGAGAGATACATGATAATATATACCTGGAAAATACTCGAGGGGATGGTCTCAAATCTGCACACTGCCATAACGTACTGGAACGAGAGAGATGGGAGGAAGTGCAGAATAAACCCAACGAAAATTAGGGGTGCGGTGGGCACAATAAGGGAACACTGTATCAACTTCCTTGTCCTCAGATTATTCAGTATCTTATCTGAAGATATTAGAAACACTGCTGGAAGAAGTATAGAAGTCTTCCAGAGGAAGCTGGACAAGTATTTTCACCCAGGTGGATATGTGGGGGGCGGGGCCTCAAGCAGCAACAGCCTGGTGGACCTGGCCCGCCCCAGACGAGCCTGGCCCATTGCCGGGCTCCGGGAGTAGAAAGATTCTCGAAACTCCTCAAAGGTATATAAAAGGAGTAACTGAAATTTGCCCTCAGTGAACGGCATATTGTTTTGTGTGGCCCATGGAAAGACATGGTTAAATATCAACTTTAAAATTTGCTGTGTCCTAAAGATATACTCTCATGCCAATTTTTACATCGTCTGGAAAGGATGATATGCTGCTGTGACTTGTGTATCTGTCATTGTCTGATACCAGAATGAATAAGAGAATTGGACTGAGTACTGTGGCAGCTCTGACTTTAATTTGCTGGCAGTTACTGTTTGCGTCTGGATCAGCGTGATCAGCTGGCTGTACCAGAATCAGCCTGGTGTTGATGGCTAAGCGGACCTGTCAATTGCCTGGTTGACTAGGCGGTTGACAGAAGACCCTGGCGTCTGGCTCGGCTGCGTATCTAAAGGACACTCAGGTATATCACAAGGTGTTGAACTCGTGGCCACAACCAGAGGGTCATCAGAGACGTATAACCTCTGGTCGGGCTGCGGGAATTGAAGAACTCTTGAAACCTGTCATGGGAATGTGAACCAGGTTGTAAACATTATCAATACATATTTAGTACATTGCCTTTCATTGAAGAGTATTTTGCACTGCCGTGATTGTGCAAGACTTGCACGATCTTAGCACCGTGGTTAGCATGACTAACCTCAAGCATGTCCGCTGCTTTAGCTTAGCTGAAATTTCTCTTATGGTGACACGATGTTCACGACGGATTATGACATGACTTCACTGTCATTTTTGTTATGTGTAGCTGAGGGGTCTCTCAGCCTTCATGTTTCTCAAGTAGTGTGTCACCATCATCGACTTGCATCAGACTCACTTCCAGTAATTGCAAGAGTGAGACTGAATGTTATTACATATTTTTTTTATACTTTAGCTTTGTTGTGTTCCTTGTGCGAGTACTTAAGTATGATATAAATAGTGTGCATAGGATTGAGTGACATATTGATAGTTTCGTTAGTTTAACTTTATCATAATGGTAAAACCGTACCAGTATATTAATTGTCCAACATTACCTTAACATTTGTCAGGTTTAAGTGCCGTTGGGTAGATGTGTAATTGCTGGCTGATAAAAGTAAATCATAAAACAAAAGGATCAGTTGAATGGTAAATATTAAACTGAAGTTGAGAGCATCATTGCGAATCTCGAGACAAACGAAAAGCTTCAGTGAAATTCAGACAACTCAAGAACTTTAATACAAAATCCAACGCACCTTTTGAGGGATGTAATGCCTCGATGTTGTCAAATAACTTCAGAGAAATGATCGAAATGCTATGGACACAGTTTGACTCAACTTTTAGTGAGCCAGATAATATACCCAAGAATGATATCGAACTCTTTTTCCCTTTCATATGTCAGTTTTAACTCCACTGGATTACTAGAAAGCTACTCTACATTCATACTTCCTCAGGCCCAGATTCTGGAACTATATTTCACAAGCATTTAAATAATATTTATTATTTACAACCATGCTGAAAATAGCCATTTCTTATAAACTGAAAGTAAAGAGTAGCAACAGATGTAAGACCCGGCAACACCACCACAACACACCGTGAGTCTAGTAAGGGAAGTGATAAAAAGTAAGCATGAAAAACACTTGTCGAGGTACGACTATTCTATGTAAGTAAACACTGTGCCCCAGGATACTACGCTCGTACCAAAGCGCTTTATCTCTATCAGAAATAAATACATGAAATGAAATACGATACAGTCTATTTACGTAGAATATATTTATATTTAGGCCAAGGTCCGAACTGCGTATGACAACCCAAAGGACCCCAATGGAAATAAGTCACTCTGTCTGACTTTTTTGGGTTATCCTAGGTTCTCTACACATATGCTGCTATGTATGATAATTCTATGTAACTGTATTGTGTATACCTGAATAAATTTACTTACTTACTTACTTACTATCCATTTCTTGACACATAATTGTAAACAGAAGTTATTTCATCCGTTTTCCTTCATAAAGAACCACGGCAGGATACACTGAAGTACATCAAGCAGAGCTCTCCTCACACGTGTTACCCCTCATGGAAGGTTCCTTGATGTTGGTGAGGGGCTCTTGATTTAGGGAATTGAATCTGTGCTCCAGTTCCCCGAATTAAGCCTGGATGCCTTCCACATCCCCCCCCCCCTGGGCGCTGTATAATCCTACGGGTTTAGCGCTTCCCCCTTGATTATAATAATAATAATCCTCACACGTGTCATGACAAAGGGAAGTCACATCAAGCAGAGCTCTCCTCACACATGTCATGACAAAGGGAAGTCACATCAAGCAGTGTTCTCCTCACACGTATCATGCTCTCCTCACACATGTCATGACAAAGGGAAGTCACATCAAGCAGTGTTCTCCTCACACGTATCATGACAAAGGGAAATCACATCAAGCAGAGCTCTCCTCACACGTGTCATGACAAAGGGAAGTCACATCAAGCAGTGTTCTCACACATGTCATGACAAAGGGAAGTCACATCAAGCAGTGTTCTCCTCACACGTGTCATGACAAAGGGAAGTCACATCAAGCAGTGTTCTCACACATGTCATGACAAAGGGAAGTCACATCAAGCAGTGTTCTCCTCACACGTATCATGACAAAGGGAAGTCACATCAAGCAGAGCTCTCCTCACACGTGTCATGACAAAGGGAAGTCACATCAAGCAGTGTTCTCACACATGTCATGACAAAGGGAAGTCACATCAAGCAGAGCTATCCTCACACATGTCATGATAAATGGTTAGAACACTACGGACCTCTGTGGTATTACATGGCACCTTGATAGCGTGTTGGCTGATACACTTTGTCAGAATAATTTCTAGGAAACGGGACATAGTTTACGCAGTATGTAACCGGATAGTTAAATTCTCAAATTAAAATCATGTCCGTTAGCCCAAGCACGAGTTAGAGAGATACCTAAATCTAGGATTAATATGACACAGTCTAATATAAACGATAATATAGATCTGAATATTAGACTGAAATACTCGGTACATAGTTATACCACGGGGTAGTGTAGAGCTGTGTGGTATTCAATCACTGAATCAAGTATTTCAATAACTGGAGGACTGAGAGTTAGGAAGACAGATTCTGGATAACTTTCCTACAATATACAAACAACAGGTAAGTCACCATTAACATGTTTAGTTAGATCGACCTCTAAAAATTATAATCAGCTTCGTACTATAGTATGTAAATTTATCCAGGTTCATTATACAAGGTTAGATTTATACGATTATCTTATGTAGCATCATGTATAAGTTACTAAGTATAACCCAGACAGATCAGACTTCCGTAAGTGTGTTCCTGGAAGACTGGTGGTGTGTTGGTTGTTTGTGTGTTGGCTATTTGTGTGTTGTTTGTTGGTGTGTTGGGGTTTCTGGTGTGTTGGCTGTTTGTGTGTTGTTGGCTGTTTGAATTGTTGGTGTGTTGGTTGTTGGTGTGTTGTTTGTTTGTGTGTTGGCTGTTTGTGTGTTTGTTGGTGTGTTGGTTGTTGGTGTGTTGGTTGTTTGTGTGTTGGTTGTTTGTGTGTTTGGTTGCTGGTGTGTGGTTGTTTTGTGTGTTGGCTGTTTGTGGTTGTTGGCTGTTTGATTGTTGGTGTGTTGGTTGTTGGGGTTGTTGTTTGTTTGTTGTTGGCTGTTTGTGGTTTGTTGGGTGTTGGTTGTTGGTGTGCTGGTTGTTAGTGTGTTGGTTTTTTGTGTGCTGGTTTTTTGGTTGGTGATTGTGTGTTGGTTGTTGGAGTTTTGGGTTGTTAGTGTGTTGGTTGTTGGTGTATTTGTGTGTTGGTGTTGGTGGTTGTTTGTGTGTTGCTGTTAGTGTGTTGGTTGTTGGCGTGTTGGTTGTTTGGGTTTGTGGTGTTGGTTGTTGGTTAGTGTGTTGTTGTGTTTTGGTTGTGTGTTGGTTGTTGGTGTTCTTGTTAGTGTGTTTGGTTGTTTGTGGTTGAGTTTTTTTTGGGGGTTTTCCCTTTGTTGTTGGGTTTGTTGGTGTGTTTTGGGTTTTGTTGGAGTGTGTTTTGGTTTGCTAGTGTGTTGGTTGTTGTGTGTTTGTTGTTGTTTTGGTGGTTGTTGGGTGTGTTGTGTGTTGGTTGTTTGTGCGTTGGTTGTGTTTTGGGTGCTTGTGGTTGGTTGTTTGTGTTGGTTGTTAGTGGTGTAGTGTGTTGGTTTGTGTGTTAGTGTCTTGGTTTGTGTGTTGGTTGTTGGAGTGTTGGTTGTGGTGTGTTGTTGTGTGTTGGTTGTGGTGTTTGGTTGTTGTGTTGGTTGTTGTTGTGTGTGTTGGTTTGTGTTGGTTGTTGTGTTGTTGGTATGTTGGTTGTTGTGTTGGTTTGTTGGTGTGTTTGGTTGTTGTGTGTTGGTTTTGGTGTGTTGGTTGTTGGTTGTGTTGGTTGTTAGTGTGTTTGTTGTTGTTGTGTTGGTGTTTGTGTTGGTTGTTGTGTTGGTTGTTATGTGTTGGTTGTTGTGTGTTGGTTGTTGGTGTGTTGGTTGTTGTGTGTTGGTTGTTGGTGTGTTTGTGTGTTGAGTGTGTTGTGGTGTGTTGGTGTTGTGTGTTGTGTTGGTTGTTGGAGTGTGGTTGTTGGTTGTGTTGGTTGTTGGAGTGTTGGTTGTTGTTGTTGTGTGGTGGTTGTTGGTTGTGTTGGTTGTGTAGTGTGTTGGTTGTTGTGTTGTGGTTGTGTGTTGGTTGTTGTGTGTTGTGTTGTTAGTGTGTTGGTTGTTGTTGTGTGTTTGGTTGTTAGTGTTGGTGTGTTGTGTTGGTTGTTAATGTGTTGGTTTGTTATGTGTTGGTTGTTAATGTGTTGGTTGTTGGTTTGTGTTGGTTGTGTTGGTTGTTATGTGTTGGTTGTTGTTGTTGGTTGTTGATGTGTTGTTGTTAATGTGTTGGTTGTTGGTTGTGTTGGTTTGTTTGGTTTGTGTTGGTTGTTATTGTGCTGGTTGTTGTGTTGGTTGTTGTGTTTGTTTTGTGTGTTGGTTTGTTGTGTTGGTTGTTAGTGTGTTGGTTGTTGTGTTGTGTTGGTTGTTTGAGTGTTGGTTGTTGGTGTTGTTGTTTATGTTTGGTTATGTGTTGGTTGTTGTGTGTTGGTTGTTAATGTGTTGGTTGTGTGTGTTGGTGTGTTGGTTGTTAGTGGTGTTGGTTGTTGTGTTGGTTGTTGTGTTTGGTTGTTAATGTGTTGGTTGTTGTGTTGGTTGTTAATGTGTTGGTTGTTAATGTGTTGTTGTTATGTGTTGGTTGTTGGTGTGTTGGTTGTGTTGGTTTTGTTTGGTTTTTTGGTTGTTAATGTGTTGGTTGTTAATGTGTTGGTTGTTGTTGTGTTTGGTTTGTTGTGTTGGTTGTTTTGTGTGTTGTGTGTGGTGTTGTGGGGTTGTTAATGTGTTGTTGTTGTTGGTTTTGTGTTGTTGATGTTGGTTGTGTTGTTGTTTTGTGTTGGTTGTTAATGTTTTGGTTGTTGTGTTGGGTTGTTAATGTGTTGGTTAAGGCTGGTTGTAGTGTGTTGGTTGTGTTGTGCTGGTTGATAGTGTGTTGGTTGTTGTTGTGCTGGTTGATAGTGTGTTGGTTGTTGGTGTGCTGGTTGATAGTGTGTTGGGTTGTTGGTTGTGCTGGTTGATAGTGTGTTGGTTGTTGGTGTGCTGGTTGATAGTGTGTTGGTTGTTGGTGTGCTGGTTGATAGTGTGTTGGTTGTTGTTGTGCTGGTTGATAGTGTGTTTGGTTGTTGTTGTGCTGGTTGATAGTGTGTTGGTTGTTGGGTGTGTGGTTGATAGTGTGTTGGTTGTTGGTGTGCTGGTTGATAGTGTGTTGGTTGTTGTTGTGCTGGTTGATAGTGTGTTGTTGTTGTTGTGCTGGTTGATAGTGTGTTGGTTTGTTGTTGTGCTGGTTTGATAGTGTGTTGGTTGTTGGTGTGCTGGTTGATAGTGTGTTGGTTGTTGGTGTGCTGGTTGATAGTGTGTTGGTTGTTGGTGTGCTGGTTTGATAGTGTGTTGGTTGTTGGTGTGCTGGTTGATAGTGTGTTGGTTGTTGGTGTGCTGGTTGATAGTGTGTTGGTTGTTGGTGTGCTGGTTGATAGTGTGTTGGTTGTTGGTGTGCTGGTTGCTAGTGTGTTGGTTGTTGGTGTGCTGGTTGCTAGTTTGTTGGTTGTTGGTGTGTTGGTTGATAGTGTGTTGGTTGTTGGTGTGTTGGTTGCTAGTGTGTTGTTGGTTCGTTGGTTGGTAGTGTGCCCTTTGGTTTTATTAATAATTAATGATCACCATAATTCAACTTAAATATACCACATATACACACATACAGTCCCTCTATAATAATTACCATACTATATTAATGTTAATCCTATCAGTACACCATCAGAGTTGTTATATTTTATGTTAGATATTAATGATAACACAATATTTCCTCTGTTTAATATATACATAGTTAACCTGCCATAGAGAAGCTTATGACGATATTTCGGTCCGACTTGGACTATTTACAAGTGTAACACACGACGGTGAGGGAGAGTGTATATATAGGAGAAGGGGACAGGGACGGGACACAGGGAGGAAGAAAGAATCAAGTGGATATAATAAATATAATAAATCACTCTTGTGAATTTTTGAGTATGAGTCAAAGCCGAGTTATGGGGAGGGACGCAGCTCTTATGTTATAAACTACTGTTACACTACCAGAACATTAAGCCACACACCTGGTAACGCCTTTTACTTCAGTCTCTCAAATATTCCTACAAACAGTGATATAAATGAATAATAATAATTGTAATGCTCAGTTTATATATATATCAATATATTATATATATATATATATATATATATATATATATATATATATATATATATATTATATATATAATGTCGTGCCTAATAGGTAAAACTGGTCAATTACCAAGAACTCATTTAAAATAAAGTCCTAATTTTTTTCTCTTATACGTTTAAAAATATACTAGTTTTTCATTTATGTTAATGTAAAAATTAATAATTTTGTACCAAAAGCACCTTAGAAAACTTAACTAAACTTATTATAACAAGTGCAATTTAATTTAGCCTAATCCAACTAAATATATTTTAGATAAGTTTACAATAATTTAATAAACAAACACAATAATATATGTTTATTTCGTTAGGTTCAGAATGATTTTTGCGAAATTATTGCATACTCAAATGTTCGCTTCCCTTATTCGGCAAGAAGAGCGTTGTTATTTAAGCCAAAATCGCAACATTTGCCTATTCGGCACGATGTATATATATATATATATATATATATAAAATTTTTATATATATATATATATATATATATAATGTGTGTGTGTGTGTATTCACCTAGTTGTGGGTGCAGGGGTCGATTCATAGCTCCTGGCCCCGCCTCTTCACTTGTCGCTACTGGGTCACTCTTCCTGCTCCATGCGCTCTTTCATACCTCTTCTTAAAGCTATGTATGGATCCTGCCTCCACTACATCACTTACCAGACTATTCCACTTCCTGACAACTCTGTGACTGAAGAAATACTTCCCAATGTCCCTGTGATTCATCTGAGTCTTCAACTTCCAGCTGTGACCCTTTGTTGCTGTGTCCCATCTCTGGAACATCCTGTCTCTGTCCACCTTGTCGATTCTTCTCAGTATTTTATGTGTCGTTATCATATCCCCCCTATCTCTCCTGTCCTCCAGTGTCGTCAGGTCGATTTCCCTTAGCCTCTCCTCGTAGGGCTTGCCCCTTAGCTCCGGAACTAGTCTTGTTGCAAAACCTTTGCACTTTCTCTAGTGTCCTCACATGCTTGGCTAGGTGAGGGTTCCAAACTGGCGCTGCATACTCCAATATGGACCTGACGTACACAGTGTACAGGGTCCTGAATGACTCCTTATTTAGATGTCGGAATGCTGTTCTTAGGTTTGCCAGGCGCCCGTATGCTGCAGCAGTTGTTTGGTTGATGTGCGCCTCAGGAGATGTGCCCAGTGTTATAATCACCCCAAGATCCTTTTTCTTGAGTGAGGTTTGTAGCCTCTGGCCTCCCTAGACTTTAGTCCGTCTGTGGTCTTCTTTGCCGTTCCCCAAACCTCATGACTTTGCACTTGGTGGGGTTGAACTCCAGGAGCAATTTGCTAGACCAGGCCTGCAGCTGTATAGATCCCCCTGTAGTCCTGCCTGGTCCTCGTCCGATTGAATTTTTCTCATCAACTTCACATTATCCGCAAACAGAGACACTTAATAGTCTATTCTTCCATCATGTCGTTCACAAATACCAGAAACAGCACCGGTCTTAGGACTGACAGAGGATTTCCCATCCCTGAAACCGTGCTCGCTGTCGTTAAGCTCATTCCTTTCTAGGTGCTCCACCACTCTTCTGATAATTTTCTCCATGACCTTGCTTACTACACATGTTATTGACACTGGTTTGTAGTTTAATGCTTCGTGTCTGAATCCTTTTTTAAAAATTGGTACTACATTTGCATCTTCCATACTTCCGGTAGTCGCCCGTGTTTCGATAGATGTGTTAAAGGTACATAAAGCACATTTGCTCCCTCTCTAAGGACCCATGGAGAGATGTTATTTGGCCCTATCGCCTTTGAGGTATCTAGCTCGCTCAGCAGCCTCATCACTTCTTTCTCGGTTGTATGTATTGTGTCCAATGCTTGATGGTGTACCCCACCTCTCTACCTTTCTGGAGGCCCTTCTGTCTCCTCTGTGAACACTTCTTTGAATCTTTATGTTGAGCTTCTCACATATTTTGAGGTAATTTTTTGTGACATCCCCTCCCTTCCTCAGCCTGATTAACTGGTCCTTGACTGTTGTTTTTCTCTTGATGTGGCTGTGCAAGAGCTTTGGTCAGATTTGGCTTTCGCTGCTATATCATTCTTGTATTGTCTTTGGGCCTCTTTTCTTACCCGTGCATATTCATTTCTGGCTCTACGACTGCTCTCCTTATTCTCCTGGGTCCTTTGCCTTCTATACTTTTTCCATTCCCTAGCACACTTGGTTTTGGCCTCCCTGCACCTTTGGGTGAACCACGGGTTCATCCTGGTTTTTTCGTTATTCCTGTTACACTTGTGTACAAACCTCTCATCAGCTTCCTTGCATATTGTTGCCATATATTCCATCATCTCGTTTACTGACTTCCCTGCCAGTTCTCTGTCCCACTGAACCCCGTTCAGGAAGTTCTTCATGCCTGCGTGGTCCCATTTCTTGTAGTTTGGCTTCATTCGTCCGGCCCTTCCTGCTTTCCCCTCCACCTGTAACTCTACTATATATTCGAAGCTATCTCTCTGTCTTATGTTCTTTATTGAATTTTTTATACCGTATTGTAGACCATGAATTTTATTATTATTTCGAGTTTTCTAAACCCAGCATTTATTGTCTAATAAAGTGAGACTTGTTTCCTCATCAGAGATGACGGGTTGAGGAGTTCACGGTACTTTGTGTGTGAGCCTGTCCTCGGCGACTCCCTCAAGAAGGAGAAACTACGGAAGCTCAACCTTGACATCGAAACACGAAGGGTGAGTAGTTTTAGCTGAGTTATTGCTGCTGTGAGCGCTGCTGCTTCCTTGTTTTCTGTGATCAGTAATTTTCCTTCTATGTGGAGCGTAAACCTGTGTAGTTTGAAGAGACTCGTGATCCACCTACTCATTCTTCCTTCTTCCCTTTGTGCATTGGGGTGAAATGTACTTTGATTTGTATATAAATACATTCATTTTTTTTAATTAAGGAATCATGTTGGATAGCTTAATGTGCTGACCTCGCATCATTTCTGGACAATTTTGAAAACACTTATTCGAATTGATTTGCTTTTAACATGTCGGCCAATGTTTCATGAACCAGTATGGAAAACACCGTATTTTCACTCACTAAATCATTGCCTAGGTGTTCTTCAAGAAATACGTGGACACTACGATACAGACATCCCACTCTTGTGTGTCCAATATGAGTCCCTCGACCGTCCAGCAAACTAACACCCTCTTGATTCTAACAAATTTACACCCTCGTGGATCAAACGAATTTACACCTTCGTGGGTCAAACTTATACCCTCGTGGATCGAACAAACTTACATCCTCGTAGATCAAACAGACTTACACCCTCTTGGGTCAAACAAACCTCGAACCTCGTGGGTCCAACAAACACCCTTGTGGGTCATACAACCTCGTGGGGGTCTAACAAACACCTTCGTGGGTCCAATAAACTAACACCCTCGTGGGTCCAATAAACTAACACCCTCGTGGGTCAAACAAACTTACAACCTCGTGGGTCCAAATAATACCCTCGCAGGTCAGACAAACACCCTCGTGGTTAAGCTTACAACCTCTTGGGTCCAATAAACTTACACCTTTGTGGGTACAACAAACTTACACCCTCATGGGTCCAGCAAATTTAAACCCTCGTGGGTTCAGCAAACTTACACCCTCGTGGGTCAAGCAAACTTACACCCTTGTGAGTCCAGCAAATTTACAGAAGTACAAAGGGAACAAAGGGCCATACAAGATATTGCAAGAAACCCAAAATATTTCTATTCCTACGCAAAATTCAAGCTAAGAACTACCTGTAGAATTGGACCACTACTGAGAGGAGACTCGTATACTGACGACGAACAGGAAATGAGTGAAATCCTAAAAGAACAGTATGAGTCGATGTTCAGCATCCCACTAAATGACAGCAAGGTAGAAAATGCAGAAATATTTTTCACTCCAGAAGAAGGCCGCACAGACCAACTAAATGACATTAGTACAAATCCCATAGATTTCGAAAAAGAAATGGAAAACATGCCCACTCACTCAGCACCTGGACCAGATTCATGGAATGTTCTATTTATAAAGAAGTGCAAAGTACCACTAGCACGAACCCTCAGTATTCTTTGGAGAAAGAGCTTACTTAGATCTAGGTGAAATACCGGAGGCCTTAAGAGTGCAGACATAGCTCCTTTGCACAAGGGAGGTAGTAGAGCACTAGCTAAAAATTACAGACCAGTAGCCCTAACCTCTCACATCATAAAAAATCTTCGAAAGAGTGATGAGACGGCAGGTTACAAATTTCATGGACCAGCACAACCAACATAACCCGAACCAGCATGGTTTTAGAGCAGGACGATCATGTCTGTCACAGCTGCTGAACCATTATGACAGAATTACGGATGCACTGGAAGACGACCAAAATGCAGATGTGATTTACACAGATTTTGCAAAGGTGTTTGACAAATGCGATCATGGAGTGATAGCGCACAAAATGAAGGCCATGGGCATTACGGGGAAGGTAGGCAGATGGATTTTCGGTTTCCTAACACACAGAACAAAAAAAATAGTAGTGAACAGGGCAAGATCCAGCATCAGCGAGGTCAAAAGCTCAGTGCCCCAAGGCACTGTCCTGGCACCTCATCCTCATAGCAGACATAGACAAAAACACCCGACACACTTTTGTATCATCATTTGCAGATGACACTAAAATAAGCATGAAAGTCAGTACGGTAGAGGACACTGAAAAAGTACAGGAAGACATAAACAGGGTTTTCCAGTGGGCAGTGGAAAACAACATGACGTTCAATGGTGATAAGTTCCAGCTGCTTAGGTATGGAAAGAATGAAGAACTCAAAAGGAGCACTATATACAAAACTCAAGAGGGCCACCAAATAGAACGTAAGGCACACGTAAAAGACCTAGTAATAACTATGTAAGCTGACCTTTCTTTTAAAGACCATAACAAGACAAAGATCACGACAGCCAGGAAGATGACGGGGTGGGTATTGAGAACTTTCAAAACAAGGGAAACAATGCCGATGGTGACACTCTTCAAATCACTAGTGCTCCCTCACTTAGAATATTGCTCAGTGCTGACAGCCCCGTTCAAGGCAGGAGAAATATCGGAGCTGGAACAAATACAGAGATCGTTTACGGCTCACATTGAGCCAGTAAAGCACCTAAACTACTGGGAACGCCTGCAAGTCTTGAACATGTACTCATTGGAGCGGAGGAGAGAGAGGTACATGATAATATATGCCTGGAAGGTACTCGAGGGCTTGGTCCCAAATCCGCACACTGCCATAACATGCTGGAGTGAGAGATGTGGGAGGAAGTGTAAAATAAACCCAGTGAGGAGCAGGGGTGCGGTGGGGACAATAAGGGAACACTGTATCAACATTCGGGGTCCCCAGACTTTTCAACATCTTACCAGATATCAGAAACACTGCTGGAACAAGTGTTGAAGCCTTCAAGAGGAAACTAGACAAGTATCTTCACTAGGTGCCAGATCAACCAGGCTGTGATGGATATGTGGGGCAGCGGGCCTCCAGCAGCAACAGCCTGGTTGACCAGGCGAGCACCAGACTAGCCTGGCCCATGGCCGGGCTCAGAGAGTAGATATACTCTCGAAATTCTTCAAAGGTATATCAAAGGTATGAAGGTGGGTCCAGCAATCTTAAACCCTTATGGATCTAACAAACTTGCACCCTCGTGGGTCCAGCAAACTTACACCGTCGTGGGTCCAACACACTTACACCCTCGTGGGTCTAACAAACTTACATACACCCTCGTGGGTCCAGCAAACTTACACCGTCGTGGTCCAAGAACATTGGTTCTCAACGCTTCAGCTGACACGAGAAATCTGGTCCAGAGCTGTGATGGGTTTTGTATTCACTGGTGTGTTCGCCTGCCAGAGTGACTTCTTCACCTCGTTGCCATTCAAATGCAGACTCTGCGTGAGGCCTGTTGACAGGTGAATTTCCTGGAGACCTTCACGTGAGTCGCCTTTCATGTCTTTGCTCTCAGAAACGTGGTCGGTGGCGTGGTGGTGCGGCCGAGCACTGGGTAGAGATATACATGTTACCTGGGTGATGACAGCCCTGGCGGCAGTAAGAGGCAGCAGGGAAGTCGGCAGGGAGGCAGCAGTAGGGGAAGCAGCAGGGAAGTCGGTAGGGAAAACACTGATAAGGAGTGGGGGCAGCAGAATGAGAAGTCTGCAGGAGAGGCAACAGTAAGGAAGACGGCATCCACAGAAGGAAATTACCGGGTCCCCAATGTACACACTACCATAAAAACATATTGGATTGATAAACACGGAATAAGTGCAGATTATCCAGGGTGAGAAAGCACGATCACCATAAAAAGAGCGAGAGAACACTACCAACGTTCATGGTCCAAGACTCTTCAACCTGCTACCAGTTGATATAATACTCCCCGAACAATAGTAAGACTTTCAGAAGGAAACCGGATCACTACTTCATCTAAGGTCAACCAGGTTGTGATGGCTCTGGGAAGGCGGATTGCTAGTAGCAACAGACTGGTTGACCAAACAATCAACAAGGAAGTCTGGCCTCTAGCTGGGTTGCGAGGGTAGAAGAACCTTCAAAATCGGTCATGGATATGAATCATGCAGTGGTATAAGGGAAAACAGCAGCAGCAGCAGGAAGCCTGGTAGCCTCAACAAAGTGCTAAGTGAGAAATCTGAGAAGTTAGAGGAGAGTAATCAATAATTCCTCGCTCTTGTAGCCTGGAGAAAGACTCCCTCTCCCCTGTTGTATTCTGAAGAAAATACCTCCCCTGTTGTAGCCTAGAGAGTTTTTTTTAGTAGTTTGGAGAAAATACCTCCCCTGTTGTAGCCTAGAGAGTTTTTTTTAGTAGTCTGGGGAAAGTACCTCCCTGTTGTAGCCTAGAGAGTTTTTTTTGTCTGGAGAAAGTATCTCCCCTGTTGTAGCTTGGAGAAAGCTCCCCTGTTGTAGTCTGAAGAAAGTACCTCCCCAGTTCTAGCCTGGAGAAAGTACCTCCCCTGTTGTAGCCTGGAGAAATCTCTCCTTTTGTAGCCTGGAGAAAGACTCCCTCTCCCCTGTTGTATCCTGAATAAAATACCTCCCCTGTTGTAGCCTAGAGAGATTTTTAGTAGCATGGAGAAAGTATCTCCCCTGTTGTAGCTTGGAGAAAGTACTTCCCCTGTTGTAGCTTGGAGAAAGTACCTCCCCTGTTGTAACCTCTAGAAAGTACCTCCCCTGTTGTAGCTTGGGGAAAGTACCTCCCCTGTTGTAGCGTGGAGAAAGCTCCCCTGTTGTAGCCTGGAAAAAGTACCTCCCCTATTGTAGCCTGAAGAAAGTACCTCCCCAGTTGTAGCCTGGAGAAAGTACCTCCCCTGTTGTAGCCTGGAGAAAGTACCTCTCCTGTTGTAACCTCTAGAAAGTACCTCTCCTGTTGTAGCCTGGAGAAAGTACCTCCCTGTTGTAGCCTCTAGAAAGTACCTCCCTGTTGTAGCCTGGAGAAAGTACCTCCCCTGTTGTAGCCTGGAGAAAGTACCTCCCCTGTTGTAGCCTGGAGAAAGTACCTCCCTCTTAGCCCCGTGTATAATTCTTGTCTTGGGCAGGACCTTTCATTATAACTGGTGAGTCAAGAGTTAGGAAGCTAGTTTTGAAAAACAAAAAGTGTACAGTATGGCCAGAATTTCTTTGGAAATTTGAAGATCAGAGCCCCATTGCTGTGGACTGTGGTGGTACGGGTGGAGCTTGGCCCCTGATCCTTAGAGGTCAGGTTAGAGGTAGGGAGACTGCTCTAGACTCGACTTGAGACTAGAGGGTTCGAGAGCTTGCCGGGGCAGACCCTGACCCGGAATGGTTCTGTAGGGACTTGTATGTGAAAGATGAGAGAAGAGGCACTTACTATTTGTGGAGGCCTGACCTCGAAACTTCTGAAGGGATTAGTCTCAAATCTGTACATCAAAATAATTTCCTATGAAAGCAAGAAGCTCAGCAGACGGTGCAAAATACCTCCAATGAAAAGCAGGGGTGCAGTGAGTAAATTAAGAGATAACTCATTAAGTGTAAAAGGTCCAAGACTTATTAACACCCTCTCATCATACATAAAGAAAACTACCAGCAGACACTTAGTTGTGTTAAAGAAGAAGCTTGATTAGCTTGTGTATTGTGTATTAGCTCCTCATGTTGCTTCCTGATGATCTGGGTTGTGACGCCTACGTATGACAATTTACGGCTAGCACTAGCAGCCTAAATGCTCAGGCCAGGTCCAGAACCAGACCACAGGGGTGGTAACCATCGAAATTTATTACAGGTAACTTACAGGTGCAGGGACCACACAATGAAAACATCGTATTAAAATGAAGACAGTAGGTTGCATCGGAGCTCAAGTTTCAAATATACCAAGCTGGTGACTGGCTGGAGACGCCAACTTTTAACTTAAGAGCATAAATTTTATAGATAATGGTCTTAGTGTTGAGTTATCGGGAGTTTTATCAGTTTAAAGTTATCAGATGGTCTTAGAAGTGTAAAGACGTTGGTTATAGTTTTAGTAATATGAATTTATCGAGGCTGGTGTTCACCAAGCTATGAGAAAGCAGGCGGGAGACCTAGTGAATGAATATCCAAACTATGCTAAGGTATCCCCAAGACTACCTATATCAGTGTCCTGTGTAAGTGATAAGCACAAAGAAAGTCATGAGAAATAGTCACATATAAATTGTCTAAAAATTATAGCTAAAATATTTAAGAATCAAGCTAAATAAGCCTCATAATAAGCTTCTCGCCAACGGCAGACGCCTAAAGTGATATATCGGTTGCCTCTACAAGCCTAAATTTAGGCAGTGTTGACGTAAAATGGTGCAACATTCTTTCAGATAAAAATGATAGCTTTAACCCTAAGACTAGTCCATAATTCCAAACAACATTTTAAGGCTCTCCAGTTCATGAGGCTGCTACTGTGTTTACCCTCCTTTCTCTGTACCTGTGTTGTGTTTACCTCCACTCCAAAGAGTTAACAGTTGTGCTAACCTCAGGCACTTCTGAAAGAATTAGCATCTGACCTTCTCTTATCACAAGTGTTTGAGGAGGGAGAGGTGAGGACGGCCTTCTGTGTCGAGTTGAGTGGAGGGATAGTAGACTGTGTGGTGTTGGATAGAGGGATGGTAGAGTATGTGAGGAATTGGTTTGAGGTACGGTGTCAGGTTGGCTTTAATGATGGCACAGTATGTGTAAAGTTGGTGTTACGGATGGTAGAGTATGTGTTGGCAGGGGTGCAGTGAATACACTAGCGGTAACTCAGTAAGTGTAAAGCACCAAGACTTGAAGTGAATACACTAGAGGAGTTATCAACAGAACCCTAACTTTAATAAGTTTCTTAAGTCAATTCCTGATCAGCTTATGTTGGCCGGCGTGTCGCAAGCAGCAACAGCCTGATTGACTAGGTTGCCAACCAGGAGACCTGATATGAGACCCGAGTGCAAGGGCGATGATTTCTATAACCTTCTACAGTTAGAGACAAGGTAAGCGGAGGGTTTTAGAGTGAGAACAAGGCGTATGAGTTCGAAGGGAAGAGCAAGGGTCGTGGATGTAGCATAAGAAGGGATAGGCACGTAAGTGAAGGGTGAGGAACAAAAGTGAGGGATGCAGAGTAGAAGTGACATATAAATACATATATATATATATTATATATATATATATATATATATATATATATATAATATATATATAATATAATATATATATAATATATATATACACACACACACACTACAAACTTTATTGATTATACCACAGCCGTACTTCCTGCAGTTGCTGACTGACTCAGTTCTTGGAGAGTGACTACATGGAAAAGGAAGTTCTGGGGAGTCATCCTCGGATTCCCTCTACCACACTAGGATTTACACGCGAAAATATTCATATCTTATCAGATATTGTGTAGTATTAATACTTTATACACAACCTTGCTGGAGCAAACCCGACCTAAACATTCTGAAAAAAACTTCGTCTTAATTGTGATGAACAACAATTCTTAAAATCGATTAATGAACCCGCAGCTTAACTTGACAATACCAAGAGACAGTAACGACAATTCTCTTTATTTTTCCTAAGAACTAATCGCAGCTGTACCCTAGCTTCACTTTAAAGCCATGTACAGTATGATGGTTCAAGTGAGATTTATGTTTCAAGCTACAGAATTCCCTCCCCATTTCCCTCCAATCTCTATATTCCTCCCTCCCTCCACACCCTCCTTCCGCCCTATTTCCCTCCAATCTGTGTACGCCAGAGCTGCGAGAGTGGAACTCTGGAAACTGGCACAGGTACATAATGGTTGGGTGCACCTAGGGACTGACACGGGCGGAAGTTCCTGCGTTGTGACACAGAGGGGCGGCTCCTACCCGAGAGTGGAACTCGTTTAATAACTCAACTTAACCCCCCCCCCCCCCCCCCTGAGTTACTGGCTATACTTCTTGCACTCAAACTTGTACACACGTCCAAACTTTGCACCTTAATTATAAGGGAGTCGGTATCATTCCTAATTGTTCTTAACCGCTGAATACTTGTTCTGACACTAGACACAAGTACACCAGATTTGTTAGTGTTTTCACGTTGTTCTTCCAATTCATGATAAAAAATAGTGAGGTAATTCAATCCAAACGCCAGTGTTTTTATTATGACTCAAAAACGTGGAAAAGACGGTGAGGCTAATATGTGCGCCAAACCAGTAGAAGGTAATACACCGAATCTATTGGTTTACTGTATATTTGTGTATTGTAGATTATCCTTACGAACAACAGTCTGTGGAGAAATCAACTCGTTGTTAACATACAAAATAAACGTTGAAGTTAGTTCAGGTTGTATTTGCTAGGCTACAAGTATGCCTTGATACCGATGAAAGGCTCTTGATCCATGAAATTGGAGCTATCCTTCCCTTAGTTGGATCAAACCTGATTACCTCCTATTCCATAGGTGCTGTATAACCCCTACGGGTTAGCCCTTCTCCATACCTGTAGTCAATTCCTGGGGAAGGGGGAAAAGAGGGTCGTCAGTCCCGCGGCTTGGTCCTAGATTAGGCCTGGTTGATGGTGCGATTAGTCAGGCTGTTGGTGTAGCAGGGCGCAGTCCGGTTAATATATTTTCACGAAGTTCAAGAAATATCCCAATATTTCATCCACAGTTCAAGGATCAAAACTAACACTTTTCAGGAGGTCATTCAGGCTCTGACAGGAACTTGTAGAGTTCTGACAATAAACTGACCAAATATGAACTTGCAGTAAAAAGCAATATGTATTTCTGTCTTTATTGCGCAAATTAAACTAGATGTGCAGTATTTAGCGGGACTTTTTCAAGTGAACTTAAGCTCAGCCAAGTTAATCAACTGAGCCACATTTCATAATAAAAAATCCTGAGCATTATACGTACAAAATAATCACATGTAAATTAGTCTGGTTGTTGCATACGAGAAGAGATATTTTTGCAAAATATCACACTGTTTTTAAAGTGAATTAATGAATTAAAGTTTTGAGGTCTGGGCCTCCATGTTTTGTTAAACGTAAAATTCCGAGGGTAAAGCTGCTGACCTCTAGCTCCCGGCCTCCCGCTAATTTCACCCCTCAGATGACACACCCTTAAATCTTCAAGGAATATCCTACCCACTTCACTACTACAGTCATTTAACTAAAAACATTACGTATTTTCTATTAATGGGAGAGAGGAGCGCTAGACTTTTAGGGGTCATACAGCTCCTGGGTAACAGGAAGCAGTCCGGATCAAGAACCTCTCACCATCATGAAGGAACTTCCCTCAAGGCGCAGTCAGGATCAAGAGCCTCTTTCCATCATGAAGGAACCTCTCTCAAGGCGCGGTCAGGATGAGCCTCTTTCCATCATGAAGGAACCTCTCTCAAGGCGCAGTCAGGATGAGCCTCTTTCCATCATGAAGGAACCTCTCTCAAGGCGCAGTCAGGATGAGCCTCTTTCCATCATGAAGGAACCTCTCTCAAGGCGCAGTCAGGATGAGCCTCTTTCCATCATGAAGGAATCTCCCTCAAGGCGCAGTCAGGATCAAGAGCCTCTCACCATCATAAAGGAACCTCCCTCCCGCAGTCAGGATCAAGAGTCCCTCGCCATCATAAAGGAACCTCCCTCAAGGCGTTATCTTAAAAGAACTTTGGGGTATAGTTCTTTAACCTATTACGTATCTGTGTAACATTACCACTGACAGGATGGCTGCTGTCCTGCATAATACACACGTCAAATCAGTAGACATTTTATAAGACGCAATGCTAGCACGACTTTCCTTCTTTCTGACCTATGTATGTCTCCTTGTTTTTAATGAGTTATTTTCTGAAATTCTCCATTATGGGCTGAGTTCTTATGAATGACTCCATTTACACCAGTCATGACAGAAGTATTAAATAATGTGACGCTCACAATATTTACTGTCTCAATAAATGTTTTTTTCCATGAATATATTAATCATGTTTTTTTGCAAGTGTAGAACATATTCATGTAAACATAAATATTAGTGTTCTGAGCTAGAGGACATTGTCACCAGTGATTGTTAGGGGGTTTATGAACACAGTTATTACCGTCGTGACGCACACATTACCTGATATACAACAACATTTGCACCACCGTCATTAGTAGGTTGGTGTATTAGGTTTAAAGTCTATTGACTACGCGAGGATCATTAAGGCTTTGTGTCGCTTTTTGCCCACCAGTCGAAGATGCTGTAATCCCTAAAATAAGGATTAAAGTGAACTCATCGGCTAGTAACAACACTCATCGGCTAGTAACAACAGCCTGGTAGATCAGGTCATCCACCGGAGGCCTGGTCTAGGAGGGGGCCGCAAGGGTGTTGACCCTGGGAACACACTCCATGTAGAGATACATGCCTTTCAGCGTATACACAACCCGAACCACTGTTTTCGACCCATGATCCTTATCGACCCAAACAACCATAACACACCGTCCACTATCAAACAGTTGGTTAATTGCTCCTCGTCGTGCAGAAAGAAGCATCAGCAGTCACCCGCTCCTGTTAGGATTCAAGAAATTATGCAGTAGTTAGGTAGCGTGTCTGTCTCGCATTTAGCGGACGGGGGATCGAGCCTTCTCCACTCCTTATGCTGAATAAATCAGAAGGGTTTAGCACTTCGCATACATTACAAGATTTCGCCTCGAGGGGCGAGAGATTATTGGGCTGCGCCACTTATGATGTGAATGAATATAATACTGATATTAAAAGGAATACTTTACAGGTCAAGTAGTTGACCATTGGCGATGTCATTTCCATCCATGGCTTTCAGATACACATGTCACAACTTTCACAATTAAGACATTGTATATCCACAAGAATCACTACATTTTCAAATTGCCATTATCTAATCGCAGTCAATCCTACATATTTTTCTTTTAAAAATGCTACTAACCATTTTTACAATGTTGTTACATTCTTCAGACGTGTTTGGAAGTACTGGATTTTGTAATCTTATATTCTGTGATATAGTGCCGGAGAGTTTATCGTCCTCACCAAACACTTTACATTTTTTTTTTTTTACTCTGTTGGAGTTCGTACCACAACTTGTCACATAAACTTTTGTTAAAATAATCAAATGTGTCATGTAGTGCAACTTAACAGTACTGATGTACAGATTACTACTGACTAATACATTCTCTTATTGACCTCACCCTCTAGATTCTTCTGAATTTTCCTTTTAATTTGCTGCAGCGTTTATTTAAAGCTCAAGTTTATATTTTCTTGTTTTCCTGTCTCTGTCCATTCATCATTTCTTTCATTCCTTGTGATGTTAACACAAGATGGTATCCACACAAACTCTGCTAATATTTTCTTCTTCTTTCCTTTATAATATTGTTAGTGGTATTTCTGAAATGAACGAGACTGACACTGAATCCGGAAATACAGATGAATTATTGTTTTCAACAGTTTCAATGGACTAAAATTTAAGAGCAACTAATTCAGTCAAGGTTGGATTTTTCAAGATGTCTGACAAACTTTTGGGTGTTAACTACAGTAATGGCTGAGTCAGCAACACTACTCTGAGGATGTACCAATCCATCAGTAAATATTTGGTCGAAAACTTCATTATAATTGATGATATAAAGAATTTGTATTGATAAAACCACTGGATGGCGAAACGTCAACAAATAAAGATACCCATATGTTTCGCATGTGTCTAATTCTTCATGTTGTCGGTATTGTTTACCATTCATGTGCAATTGACGATGAGTTTGATTTTGTCACTTTAGTTATCTTGACCATTAGTATCTCTCTCCTCCGTGGATGAATCCTCTTTACGACTTTCATGCTGTGAGAGTTCATGACTCGCGACACTGTAATTAACTTCCCTCACACTGCTCTTTGTTGTGTATAATTTTAAACTATTAGTTATATAGCTTACGTTACTTTTTAACAGTATGGCAAAAAATAGACTTTAACTGTCGTATTCTGCCATAGACGAACTGTAGCTTTTGTCTTAAATTACCGATTTTAGCAGTTTGAGGGCAGCTTAAAATTATTCTCATAGCTTGCCTTTGAAGTTGCTCAAGTTTCTTTTCTCTCTCTTTTACCAAGAACAAAGAGTATAGGAACAACATAATCAATAGTACTCCTGATGTATGCAGAGTAAATGTTAAGTGGTGCTGGTGTAATGTTCCACTTCCGTAACATAGCATTGCTTTAAGTGATCTTAAGCCATTTTATTTATCGTCTTTACTGTTTTCTTTTCCTACATACATCTCTTCATACTTACGTAAAATACCTAATCAACTTGCTTTCTCTAATTCCTTTTTTCTCTTAACATGCGAGAACGCTTTTGATTTTAATACTAATATTACAAATTTCAATTTTCTGCACGTTTTAGTAAAGTTCAAGTGACAGCACTAGCCTGTGGCATTATGAGGCACAGTAATGTACTTAAGGAGATAGAGGCGCCCTCCCCAGCTGTGCCTCAAGTATTCAACACTGGTATCTTAGCTATTTGAAACTTGAGGAGGGTAATAGGACGTGTAAGTGTGGAGATAGTTCCCTTGCATACACAAAGCAGTTATCATTCCGCCAAGATCACAGTGCTATAAACCTTGCATGGTGAGGAGTAATGTTTCGCCAGATAAGAACTGTCAAAATATTGGTCCGTGTCTAGACTAAATTGGAATGACAGAGGCAGGCATGTAGCCTAGCAATGATAAGCGTTAAGCATGACCTTGAAGTGGAGGGGAAGGAGTGATTTCCTGTATACATTATATATGTTCCACTACTGTCTTCCTTAATGTTTTGGTTATAAATCTTCTCGTATCTCGCTACTGTATGATATATACCTGAGATTATGTACTTATATCAGGTGAAATACACGGAGATTGTATCCATAGACTGTTACATCCTTGTAAAAATTTGGTGCTTAAACAATTTTTTTTATACAAAAATTAGTATCAACTGATATTAATTTCCGTGTAACAGTTGTGGGGTTGGAGACGAAAGTGAGGTGAACACTGGTTTATGGTGCTGGCGCAACCCAAGGTTGTTCTCTCTGGCCTTTCCCGCACACGCCCAAGACAACCCTCTTAACGAAGAACACTCACAAAGAACAAAAAGGCACAATATTGTGCCTGGAATGATGCACAAATAACTCTCACATAGAACAAGGAAAAGCTTATGACGACGTTTCAGTCTGACTTGGACTTGCGTCCAAGTCAGACCGAAACGTCGTCATAAGGTTCTCTACACTCACACCTACTGAGTAATATCAACATGCTTTATCATAAAAATTTTACTACGTGATGAAAGTAAAGCAATGAAATTACTAATATCCAAAAGTTGTAATGGTTCATCTAGTGGGGTTTGACAAAGACCCATTGTGATCCTTGTATTATTTTTTTCGTCACGGGCCACAGAATGAGCATGAGTTGTGCAGTAAACCAGACAATAAAATTAAAAAAAAAAGTTTTTAATATTTAAGTGTTGAAAAACTCACTTGTGTAATCGTTATGTATCTCTCAAACTTTTAATATTTGCATTTTGTATATTATGCTAATTACCTCCTTATAACACCAATGTATGCAGAGGCTTGCTGCATATATTGGTGGTTTTGTGTAAACTTGTGTTCCATTTTGCATATTAAAATATGTATGTATGTATGTATATATATATTATATATATATATATTATATATATATATATATATATATATATATATGTGTGTGTGTGTGTGTGTGTGTGTGTGTGTGTGTGTGTGTGTGTGTGTGTGTTTGTGTGTGTGTGTGTATGTGTGTGTGTGTGTGTGTGTGTGTGTGTGTGTGTGTGTGTGTGTTTGTGTGTGGTATGTGTGTGTGTGTGTGTGTGTGTGTGTGTGTGTGTTGTATGTATGTATGTATGTCGTGCCATATAGGTAAAACTGGTCAGTTAACAAGAATTCGTTTAAAATTAAGTCCTTTCTAAAATTTCTCTTATACGTTTAAAGATATATATTTTTTTTTTCATTTTTGTTAATGTAAAAATTAATAATTTTGTACCAAAAGAATCTTAGAAAACCTAACCTTATTATAATAGCAAGCGCAAATTAATTTTGCCTAATCTAACTAAATATTTTTTATATAAGTACAGAACAACCACGAGGGAGCTGAATGATAACTTTAGGCCTTTCGTATTGTAATCAAGAATCATCGGGAGCTTGCAATGTTGCAGAAATAAGTAGAAAGTTCAGGTAGACATGTTCGGGGAACGACTCTAGCTACATTGAGATGGCATCAAACAGACTAGTGGAAATTATATATATATATATATATATATAAAAATATATATATATATATATATATATATATATATATATATATATATATATATATATAATATATATATATATATAATATTAAATATGGTACAAAAGATATTAAGAGATACATTGTTGATATGAATATATGTTTGTGTGTGTGTGTGTGTGTACTCATCTAATTGTACTCGCCTAATTGTACTCACCTAATTGTGGTTGCAGCGGTCGAGACTCAGCTCCTGGCCCCGCCTCTTCACTGATCGTTACTAGGTCCTCTCTCTCTCTACTTCCTGAGCTTTGTCATACCTCGTCTTAAAGCTGTGTATGGTTCCTGCCTCCACTACATCACTTGCCAGGCTATTCCACTTCCTGGCGACTCTATGACTGAAGAAATATTTCCTAACATCTCTCTGACTCGTCTGAGTCTTCAGCTTCCAATTGTGACCCCTTGTTTCTGTGTCCCCTCTCTGGAACAACCTGTCTCTGTCCACCTTATCTATTCCACGCAGTATTTTGTATGTCGTTATCTTGTCTCTCCTGACCCTCCTATCCTCCAGTGTCGTCAGTCCGATTTCCCTCAACCTTTCTTCGTAGGATATACCCCTGAGCTCCGTGTGTGTGTGGTGTGTGTGTATGTGTGGTGTGTGTGTGTGTGTGTGTGTACTCACCTAGTTGAGGTTGCGGGGGTCGATTCCGAGCTCCTGGCCCTGTGTGTGTGTGTGTGTGTGTGTGTGTGTGTGTGTGTGTGTGTGTGTGTGTGTGTGTAAATCAGGCAGTCTCCAGGAGAAATCTCAGTATTTTTCCTTGAAATTAGCTTGCGACTCATACGCCATGGGTTCAAACCCCACCCGTTTTGTGGTTTGTAAGCTGGCTTATATTTACTTCTAGGCTATGCGTCCCCATAATTGTACCTAGAGGAGGACCCCCATCGTTCAGTACTACAGAATAATTCAATAAATTCACAAGATATATTTTTAGTAGCAAAATTTGGCTAATTTGGATTAAAATCTTGTCATCTGCATGGAGGTCAGAAAGACTGTAATTCACATTATCATATGATATTATTGATGGTATACAATGCTAACAAGTTGATGAATAAAACACATGCAACACTTGGGTATCTTTATTGCAGTAAAGATACCCAAGAGTTGTATTCGTTTTATTCATCAACTGCAGTTCACATTTTCGCTAATATCGATATCCTCAAAATAGGGCTAAGAGTAAATTCTGTATATACATAGGAAGGTATAAACCACAGTGTATATAACCTGTCTTCAGTGGGTGAAGATAACCCTCTACAAATATTGTGTTGTAAGAGTGATAAACGTACCCGTATCTCTCACTGGTCGTCAGTATTTCGTCATGCTGAAGAGCTGACTCTCCCTGCAGCTCATTGTCTTGTTTGCTAAAGCGACACTTGAGAAAGCGAATCCTTGTGGGAACGGGTGTGTAGCCTTGCAGCTAGAAGGAGCAACGTGAGCAGTCACTCGTTTACCTATTGTAGAAACTTGTACTCAGCAGTAAGACAATGTGCTCTTGCTGGTGTTGTGGAGCCTAGTTCCTTGCACCATATTGTGTGACGCCTCAACCTGGGTCTAGTAAGAACATTTCTCCTTGTTTAAGTACCAGCAGGTTTTTATGAAGGCAACTGTGCATTGTTGCGTGTGAGAATGTTTCACACTCAAGCTTCTCCAAGTTATGTTTGTTTTTACTCACAGTTTTGACCTCTTAACAATGAAACTGTTAAAAAATCCTGAAATGCATTCATTAATGTAATGTGGTCAGTATAAGAGTACTAGGCACGTCGTTATATATATATATATATATATATATATATATATATATATATATATATATATATATATATATATATATATATATATATATATATATATATATATATATATCGTTCCTTCGTCCATAATTGGACGAATCATTAGTGTGGACGGAGCAGATGTGATGCTGACCTACCTTATTTCTGTATTTATTCGTCTGCTTTATTATGCAATCCGTCCTCCAAATAGTAAGTTGGTTTTCCAACTTTCTATATTACTTCAGTTTCTGCAAGATGTAAACCGAGACTAAAATTAATTATCAGCCTTTTCTGCGTGAGATGCATTTACTTTTATATCAGTAAATCACTACTGACGTAATTTACATGAAAGGGAGGATAACGTCTGGCAGTGGGGGATGCCTGTCATCTCTTTAAAATGTGTAAACCACACGCTAATTATTTATGAATCGTGTTTTTCAAGTATATCTGTTGAAACCTTAAGACATGAAGTTTCTTTAGTTGGTCAGTTCCCAGTTATAACTGGTTTTGGTACTCTGCTCTAAAATGTTTGTGTCTGTTTCGTATGTGAGAACTGTGTGATGGTAGAGAGAAAGAGAGATGAGCAGATAAAAGGGGGAAGTCAGTCTGCCCACCCAGACAGGTCCTGCTCACTCACATGCAACCCCGTGCCCTCACTCCTTCACTATGGTACTGTACTGATAACTCTTGCCCGGAAGTAGCTGCGTTCTCCCGTATCGATTGATCTCGACTCACCGTAGCTGCCTTGAACAAAGGTGTGTCTGCTGCTGTCTCCTGTTATTACACCGTCAGTGGCCTCCCATTGGCTGTGCTCATGCGTGATGCTGGTGTGAACGTGGTGTCAGTGTAATGGTTGAGGAGGAGAGGAGAGGAGCAAGTGGAAATCAGAGGCCGTAGTGGTACACTGGCGTGCTGGAGTGTCACGCATGTCACCTGTATCCCCCACCACTCCGATAATTCCCCCTGCTAGTGGGAGACGTTTACTCACCCTCTCCCACTACTACAACATTTTTGTTTTCTTTATAAACCCCTAGCTGTAATTTTTTTTAGCTGTCTTAGTTTGTCTCAACAAGGATATTTGCTTTACAAATCCTCTGGAAACGATATAAATCAAAGCTAATTTTGATTTCATCAGACTGCCTGAATTATGAGAGGTGCAGGCCGGGAGCGTCGGCTCTCCACAGTAATGAGATGTCACTTGTTCTCTCACACAACAAAGAAGTCAAGGCACAAACTTTCGTTTACTTTCTGTTCCCAGTTTGGTGGAGAGTTCGTAAGAGGTTCAGCAAATCTTGGCGGCTCTCGTCTCTTACCCTCCTTAAGCTTCTTTAAATACGTCATTATTGTAAAACAATCATGTCCACTCCCATATTTTAAATGAATAATTCCACAGGCTCCTTTTTTAAACCTTAGTTTATACCTCTATTAAAATGTTTAGTAATTGCATAAAATGGTTTAGTAAGTGTGATGGTGGCGAGAGTTGGCATGGGAGCGGCACATCTGTGCCCAGCATCAAGTGCATCAGTCGTGCTGCTGCTGTGCGCCGGGAAGGTTGCGTTAACCTAACCCTCATACCGCTCCTTGTTCACATTCAGATTTCATTCAGGGAATCAATCAAAAATAATTATAAATGAGTGATATGATTAATGTATTCGTCCGTCTTTTTCGTGAGTAAGTGTTGATAATTTGAATAGGCGGGATTTTGTATGTGACTGATATTAAAGGGAAGGTGTGATCAGCTGTCCGTGGTGGGTTACCTAGGCCGTCGTCTGCAAGGTTGACCTGCCCATCCTGTCTTGTCAACCACATCATAATCATCGCTACTCTTCACGTCTTATAGGTAAGTTCGCAAAAGGATTAGCTCTTTATGTTAGACTATCATACTGAACAGCAGTTCAAAATTTTCCCAGATTCATTCCAGGTACCTTGCCTGTGGTCTGTGCTGACACATGTCACTAGGGATTTTAAGCTGTCGTGATATCATTAATGGCGGAGGGGTGAGTGTGACTGAGTGTGACACATGATGGGGGTGAAGGAGGCGGCACATTTTATCTCCTGCAGATCTGGGGGAAGGGCTAGGGGGAAAAAAGGACAGGTGGGTGTGAGGTGGTGGACAGGCTATGATTGCGGACATCAGCAGGGTATGAACGCAGCAATGTGAGGCGGTGTGTGGGGAAAACTGTTGAGGCGGGCGGGGCCTGCGACAGCCTAGTAGAGACCTCTGGTAGGAACATGCTAGTGTACTGCACCACGCCCACACCCACGTGCGCACCCTCCGCCCCCCCATCGTCGTTGGAGAGTACAGGTGGACGCTTTACTCCAGCAGCACCAGGTCACTGGGGTGGATGCTGGGGGAGCAGCCCACTGTTCCCAGGTCACAGACAAGCCTGGGTCACCAGTCTCCCGCGCTCCTCTCCACCACCATTGGACACCTAACCTTCGTTAAATGGGTTCCTGTTTTCCTGTACTAGACTATATTTTATATCTGTTATCTGTTAGTGGTCTGGGGATAATCACTCCTGCGGCGGGGTTTCACACCAGGTGTTTTACATAATTTACACACTTGGAGGTGTCTCTTCGCATAGTATATTCGATGAGAATTTACTTTAGTCCCAGTTTTAGGGATTAAAGTTTTGTAGACTCGCGGTGTACAGGTTACATGCAGCCTTGAAGACCCTTGTGTAGCCAAGTAGACTTTAAACCCAATTAATCAGCCAACCAACCCACCGAAACCACTCGTTTTGAAAAAGTCTTGGCAAACGGTGAACACTAAGAATGCGATGAGTGTCAGAGATCCCCGGCTTTTCAACGCTTTCTCTTATGCATCAAGGGAATACCGACAAACCTCTGGCTGTCTTCAAGAGATAGCTTGACAAGTTCCTCAAATCAATTCCTGTCCAGCCGGATTGTGGTTCGTATATTGAAGTGCATGCAGCCAGTACTAGCAGTTTTCATCCACCAGGAGGCCTAGTTTAGGACCGGGCCTCGAGGGCATTAACCCCCGTAAGCGTCCTTAAGGTAAGTGTTAATGTACACACATTATTAAACTTATTGAATGGGTCCTAAGAAGTAAATTGCCAATCACACGGAATCGCAATAATTGAACAATCTCGGGCAGCATGGGTTTAGAGCAGGCAGTTTCTGCTTATCACAATTCTTAGACCATTACTACATGGTCTTGGATACACTCGAAGACAAGCTAAATGCTGATGTGGTTTACACTGATTTTGCAAAAACCTTTGATAAGTGCGACTGTGGTGTAACAATGCACAAACTAACTGCAAGCAAAAGGAATAACTGGAAAAGTAGGCAGGTGGATATTAACTTCTTTACAAATAGAATCTAGAGAGAAGTAGTAGTAGTAGTATAGTAAAGAGTGAAGTCGGATATAAATAGAAACCAGAGAATAGTAGTAAATAAAGATTGAAGTCGGAGGCTGCCACAGAGAAAAGCTCTTTTCCTCAAGTCTCGGTACTCTTTCCATTCCTGTTTTTCATTCTTGTATCCGACGTATACAAGGACATAATTCATAACATAACATTCTTTGTTGACAACAGAATCTCCGAGAGTGGTATCCATCGAAGACACGACAAACCTTCAAGTAGATATATATCAAGTCTTCCAGTGGGCATCAGACAACAATATGATGTCCAGTGAGCTCTGTTATGGAAGAATGGAGGAAATAGGCTGAAACAGAGTACAAGACAATCTCGAATCTTTCAGTAGAGCAAAAGTTCCATGTGCAAGACTTGGAAGTGATGTTAGATTTCACATACAATGATCACAACAGTGTTGCTATTGCTACTGCATGAATAATGGTAGACTGGATAATTACAACTTTAAGTTAATACAAAGTGATGCTGGGCCGATTATACTCTTCAGGTCACTTGTTCTTTCTCGGTTGGAATACTGCTGTATGCTAACGGTATCATTGAAGGCAGCCGAGATTGCTGAACGAGAAAACATAAGGAGCCTAGGAGAGAGATACATGATAATATATACTTGGTCCCAAATCTGCACTGTCATAACAAACTGAAGTGAGAGATATGGAAGTGCAAAATAAACCCAGCGAAGAGCAGGGGTGCGGTGGGAACAATAAGGGAACACTGTATCACATTCGTGGCCCTAGATTATTCAGCGTCTTACCAGAAGATATCAGAAACACTGCTGGAAGGAGTGAAGTCTTCAAGAGAAAACTGGGCAAATATCTTCACCAGGTGCCAGATTAACCAGGCTGTGGTGGATATGTGGGGCAGTGGGCCTCCAGCAGCAACAGCCTGGTTGACCAGGCAAGCATCAGACTAGCCTGGCCCATGGCCTGGCTCGAAGAGTAGTAAGACTCGCGAAATTCATCAAAGGTAAAATTTTCACTGCCCATGTACAGTAAAATATCTGATCCATTGGGAAGACTTGAAAGTCCCTTGAGCTGCGTTTGTACAAACATAGGTATTGCAACCACAGTTACTGTTAAAATACCTGTTGTACCAGCCTGTGAAGGAATAATACCAGCGAGGGTGCAATCAACAGAGTAGTCAAGATTAAAGTATACACCAGATGTCTTGGTTAACTCTAGTTGTCTTTAAAAGGGAACTCAAGAAGTTCCTCAAGTTAGTTCCTGACCAGCTGGGCTGTAGTACCTGTGTTGGACTGCGTGTGGCTAGCGCCAACAGCCTGGTTGAGTAGGACATCAACCTGCACTGGGACCAGGCTCTGGGCGTAGTGACTCCCTCAGCCTTACCTTCATGTATGGTATCAGACATTCTCTCTGCTTGAATGATAGTATACTGGGATGGTGCAAGATCCCTCTTCACATACAGTAGGGCACTTTCCACCAGTTACACTTCGCTGCATCAGCACACCAATTCTGGGAACTTTATACTGGGAAAAATTATTTAAAAATATGTGAGGAAATGCAATTATTTATTAAGCTTATACTGGTGAAGTATAACACTATGTGGAGGAGTTATTACAATGATCTTTTACAGAACTATGAGAAATGAAGGTACAACTGGTCCAGGGCCGGGCCGCCAGCAAGGGAAAACTCCGAAATCTTGTCACAGGTAAATCACAGGTTGAAGAATGGATTTTGTTACAGAGGCCTCTGATTTTCCTTTGTTGACTAATATTTTGTTTTAGGCCTGAAGTCTTTTGCAGAGTCTGTGTGTACTAGGTCAACATTTTGCATGTGTCCAAAAGCATGCCGTAATGATCTAGAATTGTGAAAGGCAGGAATATCCTGCTTTAAACCCCTGTTGAGGAAATGTAAATATCTGTCCATTTAAATGATATACTATTCGCCTTATCAGTTTTGTTTTAAGCTGTGCTCAGGAATTTTTAGTCTAACATTATCTTGTTGCAGTAAATCCACCATTTTTTGTGTGTAGAATTTGGGTTGCTACATCATCCAGCTACATACAACGTAGCCTGTGCTAATCTTGGTTTCAAGGCTATGCTTGACAACGTCCTGATCAGCCAGGCTCTGGTGTTTACTTAGGTGTTCATGCAGCTCAACTCATCTTTCCTGAAGCAAACTGACCGTGGACAATTTTTTTTAATCAAATTTATTGATTAATGTTATTTAGGGTAAGTGTGGCCAAGCTAGTTTGTTTATTAGGAAAATTTAATCATTTAGCATTTAATGAGTTATCTTAGTGTACTTATGGCATCCCTTTACCTTTACTGTTTGTGATGGGTTTTGAGAGTTTTCCTGCTCCTGCAGCCCGGCCTTGGGCCAGGCTCTTCTGGTGCCTACCTAGTCAGCCTTTCCCACATATCCATCACAGCCTGGTTGATCTGGCACCTGGCGGAGTTTCTTCTTGAAGACTAATACACTTATTCGTGTAGTGTTTCTGATATCTTCTGGCAAGATGTTAAAATGTCTGGGAACATGGATCTTGATACATTTTTACTCTTACTGTGCCTGCGGCGTCCCTGCCTTTCACTGGGTTTATTGAACACTTTTTGGTATATCTCACTCTCACTTTCGTAGGGAGTAATTTCTGTATGCAGGATTTTCAAGGTGTAAATTATGACCCATCTTTCTCGCTACGTTCCAAGAGGTGCAGTTCCAGGTACTTCAAACATTCCTAGTAATTTAGGTGCTTGAATTGAATTTATAAGAATAGTGAAAGTTTTCTGTACATTTTTCTAGATTTGCAATTTCTCCTGTCGTAAAACTAAAAGGAGATGTAAGAGTATAGCAACGCTGTAGTATAGAGGGCGCTGTCTGCTTAAAGAGAACCACCATTGGCTTGGCATCTCGTTTGTAAGGTTATAGTTATCCAACCTCACATTTTCCTCGTGGTTGTGAATATTACAGTTTCGTGATCCTTGTAACACAGGTCTTCTGACATTATCATTTCTTAAGAAATCTGTGTCCTGTAGATTTTCTTGCTCTGATACCTCTCTTGCCTTGGAAGAAGCTGTGAACACAGAATAATCTTCCAGTCGTGAGACCACGAAGACCTAGATTCATACCACCATTGACGTGATTTTTCTTGTTTTGATGTTGTTAATGTGGGTTCCATTAATGATATTGTCCTCTGACATTATTATCTCTACTTTCACATGTCTCCATTTTATGAAAATATTGGTCGCCGTTATGTATATTGCTTCTCTTCAGTTTTATGTTCTTTTTATATGTAAGAAGTTGGAATTTGTTATGGTTTTGTGTTGGTGGCGACGGTGGCTGTGGTGGAGTACTGTTAGAAAGGGAATAGTGGTAGTAATAATTAGTAGTACCAAAATAATAGTAGGAAGAGAAGTAGCTGTATTAGTAATAGTAGCAACATTAGTGGATGGAGTAGTGGTAGTAGATATAGTACGGAATAGGACGTGTAGTAGTAGTAGTAGTAGAAGGGAGGGAGTTAGTTGTGTTAGATGTAGTATTAATAGTAGGTGTAGCTGAGTAGAACGCATGTGCAATACTTAAGAAAATAGCAAAAGAAAGAAGGAATACTGCAGCAGGCCTATTAGCCCATGCGAAGCAGGTCCAAGTTTCCTATCGGCTTAAGCCAATGACTTAACCTAGTCAGGTCAGGTCACATTCACTTAAGGAAGGAGCACGGTATCAGACCTAGTAGCACAAGCTAGTCAGGTCCAACTCACACCCACCTACACCCACTCATGTATTTATCTAACGTATTTTTAAAAATACACAACGTTTTAGCTTCTATGACGGTACTCGGGAATTTGTTCCACTCATCCACAGCTCTGTTGCCAAACCAGTGCTTTCCTGTATCCGTCCTGATTCTGAATTTTTCCAACTTAAAACCATTACTGGGAGTCCTGTCTTGGCTAGATATTTTTAGCAGGCTATTTACATCCCCTTTATTTGGATATCTTTATTGCGCAGCAGTTCAGCAGTTTCTTCTGTCGAATACGTGCGAATATAACACTGGAGACAGTAGAAATAATTATGATATGTAATGGTCAGTCTCTCTGTCCGAGAGACTTATCACATTCAAATTACTTTTGTCTTCTCCAGTGTTATATTAGCCCCTATTTACTAGTAAGACGAAGAATCACTAGTAAGACGAACTCACTAGTAAGACGAAGAATGAGGGAAGACATGATCGAAGTTTATGAGTGGAAGATAGGTATTAATAAAGGGGATATAAATAAAGTCTTAAGGATCTCCCTTCAAGAGAGAACCCGCAATAATGGATTCAAATTAGATAAGTTTACATTTAGAAAGGATATAGGAAAGTATTGGTTTGGAAATAGGGTAGTTGATGAGTGGAACAGTCTGCCTAGTAGGGTTATTGAGGCTAAAATCTTGGGTAGTTTCAAGTCGCCTGACTCCTGCCGCTGTGTGTGCGCGTTTTCTTGATTTTCTCTTTGTTGGGACTAAGGAAGCCACTCGTGGTAGGGCGTTTCCTTTGATAAATGTCCTGAACTGTACAAAAGTGTCTTTTTCCACATCTTGTCGGTATCACTATACCATCACCTCATTGAGAGGTGACCTGTACTTAGCTCAGTGAGGACGTGTCGAGTGTGCTCTCTATGGACTGAACCAAGATGCCCTCCATCGAGCAGCTTTACCAACAGCTTAAGGAAGAATTGAGGATGGCAAAGATGGAGATTCGGTGACTGACCGAGGAAAACAAGAAGATTCGTAGTAGTCCTCCTGTTTTGAGTCCTCAGGTCAAGAAGGGAAACTGTTCAGTGGCTGGACAGCATGGAACGAAGTTGACGATCAAGAAGACGAATGGAAAGGTAGAAACGATGAAGAAAGAGACTGCTGTGGAACTGTGGAAACATCTAATGCATTCTCCGTGCTACCCGACGAATGTGAGTCGAGTACTGGGAACGTCATGACGAACGACACCAAGGAAGGTAAAAATATTGTTGTTGTTGTTGGGGATAGCCAAGTTCGGTACATGGATAGGGCGTTCTGCTTGAAGGACAGGAGTAGGAGACGAGAGTTTGCTTTCCTGGGGCTGGGATGTAGGATATTGTTAGCTATCTGGATGACATTGTGGGAGGTAATGGGAGCAATCCTATTATCTGTCTCAGTGCTGGAGGCAATGATGTTGGCAGACGTAGGAGTGAAGACCTGATTAGCAGGTATAGGTCAGCAATAGAAATAATTAGGAGGAAGGGTGGGAATCTTGTCATATGTGGTATTTTGCCAAGGGAAGGAGTTGGAAATGAATGGTTGTCCAGGGCAATTGGTGTCAATTGCTGGCTGGACAAATACTGTAAGGAAAATGCGGTAACATTCATTGACAACTGGGACCTCTTCTATGGCAGAAATGACATGTATGCCAGGGATGGGGTTCACTTATCTAGGTCTGGGGTGGGAGCACTGGCCAACGCAGTGGAGGGAGCTGTTAGAACTTTAAACTAGGAATAGTTAGTGGTATGGGTTTTGGCAGGAAAACAGTGAAGTCCCAGTGTAGTAATATTATGAGTTCTAGGGAAACTAGTAATAAGCAGAATGAGGTAGATATTGAAAAGCCAGTGACACTAGGTGATAAGGACAGTAATAGGTTTAGTAGAAAAACAGAAATGAGCAGGAAGGGTAAAGAGAAAGGAGAGTCTTTCAATGTATATTATGCTAATAGCCGTAGTGCTAGGAATAAGATGGACGAGTTGAGATTAGTTGCTAGTGCAGGTAACATTGATGTATTTGCTATAACTGAGACGTGGTTTAATTCAAAAAGTCGGGACATGCCTGCGGAATGTCACATTCAGGGTTTTAAATTGTTCCAAGTAGATAGAAGTATCGGGAAGGGGGGTGGGGTGGCATTGTATGTCCGAGATCGCTTGAACTGTTGCATAAAAACGGATATTAAGTCTGAAGTAACACATACAGAGTCTGGATAGAATTTTCAGAGGGACATGAAAAATTGATTTTAGGTGTGATATACCGTCCCCAAACTTAGATAGGGACCAAGGGAGACTATGGGTGGAAATGGTTAAGGCCACAAGGCACGATAATGTAGTAATTCTAGGAGACTTTAACTTTAGTCATATTGATTGGAATTTCTTGACTGGGAATTTAAAATCATACAACTTCTTAGAAGCAGTTCAGGGTTGTTTTTTGAAGCAGTTTGTGACAGAACCTACAAGGGGAAATAACCTGCTTGACTTAGTTCTGGCAAACAATGAATCCCTTGTTAATAATTTAGAAATTTCAGAGGAACTGGGTGCTAGCGACCACAAATCAATTACATTTAGCATTGAATGGAATTATGACATAAGGGATAACTCAGTAACAGTCCCAGATTTTCGCTTAGCAGATTGCAATGGGCTTAGAGAACACTTATCATCTGTTGACTGGGGTAACGAAGAGAGCTGTCAATATGACAGTTTTCTGAACACTATACATGCTGCTCAAAGAACGTTTATCCCGTATAAAGAAATTAGATCAAATAGAAATGACCCAAAATGGATGAATAATAGGCTGAAATATCTACTAGGGCATAAGAAGGGAATTTATAGGCATATCAAAAGAGGTGAGGGTCATCTTATGAATCAGTATATTGACATTAAGAGGGACATTAAAAAGGGGATAAGAAAAGCTAAAAGGGACTATGAAATTAAAGTTGCTAGGGATTCGAAAACTAACCCAAAAAGTTTTTTCCAGGTCTATAGAACAAAAGTTAGAGGTAAGATAGGTCCCCTTAAAAATAACTATGGACATCTTACTGACAAAGAGAATGAAATGTGCTCGATTTTAAATAATTATTTTCTCTCGGTTTTTACACAGGAAGACGCTAACAGTATTCCAGTAATTAATTTTTATAGTGGGCCTGAAGAAGATAAATTATGTAACATCACAGTCACTAGTGAAATGGTTGTGAAGCAGATAGAGACTGAAGCAAAATAAGTCGCCGGGTTCTGATGAGCTTTTTTCAAGGGTTCTTAAGGAATGCAAAATGGAACTCTGTGAACTATTAACTAATATTTTTAATTTATCTCTTCAAACAGGTGTTGTGTCTATGTGGAAGATGGCTAATGTAATTCCTATTTTTAAAGCAGGGGACAAGTCGTTCTGTCAAATTACCGCCCAATAAGCTTGACCTCAATTGTAGGCGAATTACTAGAGTCAATTATAGCTGAGATTATAAGAAGCCATCTCGATAAGCATAGCTTGATTAATGATACTCAGCATGGATTCACGAGAGGCCGTTCTTGTCTAACTAATTAATTAACTTTCTTCAGTAAAGCTTTTGAGGCTGTTGATCACGATAAAGAATTTGATATTATTTACTTAGATTTTAGTAAGGCTTTTGATAGAGTTCCGCACCAAAGACTGTTAAAGAAAGTGGCAGCTCATGGCATTGGGGTAAAACTGCTCTCGTGGATCGAGTCATGGCTCACTGACAGGAAGCAGAGAGTGTCCATAAATGGGGTAAAATCCGAGTGGGGATCTGTAACAAGTGGCGTTCCACAGGGATCAGTCTTGGGCCCGTTGTTGTTTATAATATATATCAATGATCTTGATGAGGGAATTACTAGTGAAATGAGCAAATTCGCCGATGACACAAAGATAGGTAGGATAATTGATTCAAACGTAGATATCAGGGGACTTCAGGAGGATTTAGACAAACTCAATACCTGGTCAGCAAAGTGGCAGATGCAGTTCAATGTAGATAAATGCAAGATTCTGAAGCTCGGGAGTGTCCATAACCCTAGCACTTATACGTTAAATAATGTAGAACTTAGCCATACAGATTGTGAAAAGGACTTGGGGGTTATGATGAGCAGTAACCTTAAACCAAGACAGCAGTGCCTAAGCGTGCGTAATAGGGCAAATAGATTACTGGGATTTATATCAAGAAGTGTAAGCAACAGAAGTCCAGAGGTTATACTGCAGCTTTATACATCATTAGTAAGGCCTCACCTAGATTATGCAGCTCGGTTCTGGTCTCCATATTACAGAATGGACATAAATTCGTTAGAAAACATTCAGCATAGAATGACTAAGTTAATACATAGCATTAGAAATCTTCCTTATGAAGAAAGATTGAAGACTCTTAAATTACATTCACTTGTTAGACGAAGAATGAGGGGAGACATGATCGAAGTGTATAAGTGGAAGATAGGTGGTGGTGACATGTATCTGTGAAGTTCTGTCCAGTGTGTTTTCCGTGAATCTGCACAAGGTGTCCTCTCTTGAGCAACTGTACCAGCAACTGAAAGAGGAGCTTAAGGTTGCTAAGCTTGAGATACGGCGACTGACGGAGGAAAACAAGAGGATTCGAAGTAATTCTCCTGTTGTGAGTCCTCAAGTCAAGAGAGGAACTTGGTCAGTATCCAACCAACGTGGAACAAAGCTGAAAATCAAGAAGTCTGTTGGAGTGGCAGAAACAACGAAGATCCAGAAGATTGCTGTGGAGACTTCCAACCCATTTTCGGTGTTACCAGACGAATGTGGATTGTCTACTGAGAACGTCACAACGAGCACCAAGGGAGCATTGGCAGTCCAGAAGCCCTAGCAATTTCGTCCCAAAGAACGTCTTCCTCTATCGTGATCCAAGCCTGGAGGTCGGTATATTACACCTAGAATTAGTTTTTCTTGACCCTCTACAAACTCTACCCAAACAGATTCTGTTACTCCTCCATCTGTTTTTATACCTGTTTTTATGCAACAATTAATATTTTCTCGAACATATAATGCAACTCCTCCCCCCTTCCCATTATATCTATCCACATTGAACAACTTAAATCCCTGAATATTACACTCAGCAGTCATATCCCGATTCTTTAAATCATACCACGTTTCAGTTAATGCAATGATATCAAAGTTCCCAGCACATGCTACCAAACATAGTTCATTAATTTTATTTCTTGCACTTCGACTGTTAGCATAAAATACCATCATATGTTTTTTCTTCTGCACATTTTCCCTATTGATCTTTGTTTTTACACAATTTCTGAAATTATCATTACCCACAGTTACTCCATGACAGTTACTATTAAGATTTTTAATATCAGAGCATAAGTCAATATATCCATACTCATTATTTATCATTTCTAAACCCATACCTCTAACTAATCCTAGTTTAAAGTCCTAACAACCCCCTCAACTGAGTTAGCAAGAAAACCCACACCTGCCCTGGATAAGCGAACCCCATCCCTGGCATACATGTCATTTCGGCCATAGAAGTTGTCCCAGTTGTCAATGAATGGTACTGCATTATCCTTACAGTGTTTATCCAGCCAACAATTAATACCAATTGCTCTGGACAACCATTCATTACCAACACCTCTTCTTGGCAAAATGCCACATATAACAGGGTGCCCCCCCTTCTTCCTAATTATGTCTATAGCTGTCCTGAACTTTCCAACTAAATCCTCACTTCTATGCTTGCCTACATCATTGCCTCCAGCACTGAGGCAAATAATAGGATTGATCCCATTACCGTTCATGATGTTGTCAAGCTGGCTAACAATGTCCTCCATCCCAGCCCCAGGAAAGCAAACCCTCTGTCTCCTACTCCTGTCCTTCAAGCAGAATACCCTATCCATGTATCTAACCTGGCTATCCCCAACAACAACAATATTCTTACCTTCCTTGTTGTCGTTCGTCGTGACGATCCCAGTAGTCGACTCACATTCGTCGGGTAGCACCGCGAATGCGTTGGAGGTTTCCACAAGAGTTTCCACAGTAGTCTCTTTCTTCTTCATCGTTTCTGGCTTTCCATTCGTCTTCTTGATCGTCAACTTCGTCCCCTGCTGTCCAGCTACTGACCACGATCCCTTCTTGACCTGAGGACTCGAAACAGGAGGACTACTACGAATCCTCTTGTTCTCCTCGGTCAATCGCCGTATCTCCATCTTCGCTACCCTCAATTCTTCCTTAAGCTGCTGGTAGAGTTGCTCGATGGAGGGCATCTTGGTTCAGTCCACGGGAGCACACAAGACACTTCTTCACAGAGTTAAGTACAGATCACCACTGTCTTTCATCACGTGTCTTTCTAAACCAAGTACAGGTCACCACTGAGTTAAGTACAGGTCACCTTATTTCTTGGGGAGCATTGAAAATTGGGTTGGGAAAATGTTTTGTTAGTGGGATGGATTGTAAAGGACCTGCCGAGTATGGGCCAACAGGCCTGCTGCAGTGATCCTCCTTTCTTATGTTCTTATGAACATCAAAATGGTATACAATACCGACAGGTTGGTAGGTAAGACACATAGGCAACAGTTAGGCAACTTTATTCCGAAACGTTTCGCCTACACAGTAGGCTTCTTCAGTCGAATACAGAAAGTAGGCAGGAACAGTAGAGATGTGAAGACGATGTAATCAGTCCATCACCCTTGAAGTCGTAGAAATTTGAGGTTTTCAGTCCTTCATCTTGTCAGACACTGCAACACATGGCCTTTTGGTACAGAAAACGCCTTAGACAACCCTTCCAAGTGAGAACTGTTGGATCTGAGAGGGACCTGACCTCTCAGTGGCTACATTCTCACTACTACTACTACTACTACTCTGCACCTCTCCTTCCGACAGTATTTAAGTCTCCGCACTGTCGCTTGATCTTCAGATAGTTCCTGACTATGGAACTGAACTTCTCCAGGCCGAGGGACTGACAACCTCAAATTTCTACGACTTCAAGGGTGATGGACTGATTACATCGTCTTCACATCTCTACTGTTCCTGCCTACTTTCTGTATTCGACTGAAGAAGCCTACTGTGTAGGCGAAACGTTTCGGAATAAAGTTGCCTAACTGTTGCCTATGTGTCTTACCTTATGTTCTTATGTTCTGTTAGTGGGATGGATTGTGAGGGACCTGTCTAGTATGGGCCAACAGGCTTGCTGCGATGTTCCTCCTTATGAATGAGAGGGGTTGGATTTTAGTGGGACTTGCACATGAGTAAATATATTTGTCAGAGCTTATTGTTAGGGTAGCACTGAAAGTGGGTTTGGCAAATGTTCTGTTAGTGAGTTTTGTAAAGGACCTGCCAAGTATGGGCCAACAGGCCTACTGCAGTGTTCCTCCTTTCTTATGTTCTTAAGATATTAGGTAAAAGGACACAAGTGCACGTGTGACATTTTATTGAGGCAACTTGTCGCTCTCCAGGAGTTTTATCAAGCCGTTACAAACAATACATGGACACAGAGGGTATATACTGAAGAAGCCTGCTGCGCAGGCGAAGCGTTTCGCCATTAAAGATACCTAAGTGTTGCATTTGTTTTATCAACATGTCAGCTTTGCATATCATCAATATGATAACACATGTAGTAGTAGTAGCAGTAATAGTAGTAGCAGTAGCAATAGCAGCAGTAGTAGAAATAGTAATAGCAGCAGCAGCAGTACTAGTAATAGCAGCAGTAGTAGTAGTAGTAATTGTAGTAGCAATAATAGTAATTATAGTAGCAGTAGTAATAGGAGGAGAGGTGTTAGATGAGGCATTCTTCACAGGGGTGAGGCAGCGACGTAGTAGTGTGGTGAGGTAACATGGTGAGTGGTGCTGGCTAGCCCTGAACTTGGGAAGCACCTGAACCACCTCCAGCCTTGTACAACTTTTTATGTCCGTGTACTTAAAATAACTGGTTCATGTGGTAGTGATGTTACAGGTTATGGTGCCACACATAGTGACTGGTTCAAAGCGTGACATTAACACGTTATAGTAACAGTATAACGCAGTGACCGGGTTAGAGAATTCATGTTGGTTATGCTCTAACATGATATATGTCAAGTTAAACCTTTCCCTAAAGAATTAGACACATGTGCAACATCTGGGTATCTTTATTTGTAGTTATTTGTAATCAGTCCCTCAGTCAAGGCTGAGGGACTGATTACTTCATCTTTTGTATATAGTTTTACATTCTTCACATTATGTACTTGTACTGATAAAGCCACTAGATGGCGAAACGTCTACAAATAAAGATACCCAGATGTTGTGATGAATGATGTTGCACATGTGTCTAATTTTTCATCTTGTCGGTATTGCATACCATTTATGTGCAAACGTTTCCCATGTGAGTGATCAGTGTGAGTGTTCACGTTATATTGTCACCTGTGAGTACCCAGTGTTACACCGTCACACCTTGGCCAGGCTGTGAGTACCCAGTGTTACACCGTCACACCTTGGCCAGGCTGTGAGTACCCAGTGTTACACCGTCACACCTTGGCCAGGCTGTGAGTACCCAGTGTTACACCGTCACACCTTGGCCAGGCTGTGAGTACCCAGTGTTACACCGTCACACCTTGGCCAGGCTGTGAGTACCCAGTGTTACACCGTACACACCTTGGCCAGGCTGTGAGTACCCATGTTACACCGTCACACCTTGGCCAGGCTGTGAGTACCCAGTGTTACAAACCCTCACACCTTTCCAGGCTGTGAGTACCCAGTGTTACACCGTCACACCTTGGCCAGGCTGTGAGTACCCAGTGTTACACCGTCACACCTTGGCCAGGCTGTGAGTACCCAGTGTTACACCGTCACACCTTGGCCAGGCTGTGAGTACCCCGTGTTACACCGTCACACCTTGGCCAGGCTGTGATACCCATGTTACACCGTCACACCTTGGCCAGGCTGTGAGTACCCAGTGTTACACCGTCACACCTTGGCCAGGCTCGCGCAAAGCGGCTGGCTAAACAATGTATAAATTCACGTAGACATGAGCTGGGACAATACTGCCGTCCATGGAGCTCTGAGGAAGAATGCAGGCAAACTTAAAGTCTGCAAAGTTATTCATATTAGAGCATAAAACTGAATTTAAAATATGCCTGGACCATAATTGCCACATCCTGAATAGTTTGAAAATTAATCCAGTTTATGTCTCGCTAAAAAAAAAATGACTAGCAAAAAGTTTAGGATATCGTGACGTGCAACAGAGACTCCTTCATTGACGATGATATTAGAACCCTGAATTCAAGGTGTCTTGATGCTGCTGGAAGACTCCTCATTCATGGTGTCCCGTAGCTCGGTTGGTAACGCACTCAGCTCACGTATTGAGTGTCCGTGGTTCGATCTCCGGTAAGGGTGAAAACATTTGGCGTGTTTCCTTAAGACACCTGCTATCCCTGTTCACCTAGCAGCAAAGTAGGTACCTGGGTGTTAGTCCACTGGTGTGGGTCGCATCCTGGGAGACAAAAAAAAAAAACCTAATTGCCCGAAATTGTCTACAAAACCTGGGAATTTCTACATGTCATTGATGTCAGCTATGGTCTGTATAAGTTATATTATGTACTTGTAGAAAGTACTTGTAAAAATAAATATTATTCTTATTTTTATTACATAATTGGAGTCTACTTGGAACCAAACCCGACAGCGCTAAACCTACATGGGACATGTAGATTTAGCGCTTCCTCGTAAATATAATGTATATGATCTTGAAAGCAGAGCAGACCGTGGGAGGGAGGAAGATGAAGTGTGTGTTGAACATTCAACACAAGACAATCAACAACACTGCCGGAACAAGTGTAGAAGTCACAGGATATTGGACGCGTAACTCCGCCAGGTGCCAGATCAACCAGGCTGTGATGGAAATGTGGGCCAGCGGACCGCCAGCAGCAACAGCCTGGCCCATGGCCGAGCTCCAGATGTAGGAAAACTCTCGAAACCTTTCAGGGTGTAAGTGTAAAACAGTCACAGGATATATACACACACAGGTGTATTCCTCTCAGTGTATGTACACTAAGAGTTTACTTTAATCCCTAATTTAGGGATTAAAATTTTCTTGTCTGGTGGTGGAACAGATTGCTTGCAGCCTTAATGACCATAGTGTAGTCGATAGGCTTTAAACCCTATTAACCAGCCAACCGCAGTGCGTTGTGTTTATTCCTGTACGTTCTAAACCAACAACAAAATTAAGTACAAGTATTAAGTTATTAGTTAATTATCTCTAATTATAGTTAACCTTCACTAGTTACAAAGATGGCTTACGTCTGGCAGGGAGGGAAGAGGTAGCGTTAGAAACTAAACGCTCTGTGTTGAAGATAGTTTGATGATTTTATTACCTAGGTGGAGCGCCCCTCGGTCAGACCAACTCAGAGCAGGTTTGTCTAGTCTTACCTGGGCTGTTGTCCAAGGCTTTTGTCTTAATAGACTTTGGTCCTGCGCAGTAATAGTGTCGAGGAAGGTGCACGTGTAGTAGACTTGTGCATGTGTAGAAGAGACTTGTGCACGTGTAGTAGACTTGTGTTCGCGTAGTAGAGTTGTGCATGTGTAGAGACGTGAACGTGTAGTAGACTTGTGCACGTGTAGTAGACCGGTACACATGTAGTAGAGACTTGTGCACATGTAGTGGACTTGTGTACGTGTAGTACGTGTAGAAACTTGTGTACGTGTAGATGGACTTGTGCACGTGTAGTAGACTTGGGTACGTGTAGTAAAGACTTGTGCACGTGTAGCAGAGATTTGTGCACGTGTAGTAGAGATTTATGCAAAACAGTTACCTGGGTGGTGCCCAGGTTGCCTGGGTTAGCTTGCAGGAAACACTACCACCACTCACTGTCTTCCTCAGTACCTTGTATGCTCGAGCATACCTCATTATACTCGCAGCAATGGCCATCATACATACTCGACTGACCTGTCCAAGGATATACAAAACATAATACAAAGTGTGACTTGTATGTTAGTCGTTTGTAGCCATGTTAAGTTGGCAATACGCAACTTGAAGCTGCAGTCACTGCGGGTCATGACCGCCAGGCTCGCTCGCTGGCTTTCTCCGACCTGTGGTCAGACTCTCCTTCTGACTGCCTTATCAACCTGGTTATCGCGCCCGCGGCCTGCATGCCCCCGGCTGATCATGCATCTCATGCAGGAGGATGTTTAGCTTCCTCTTGAAGATTTGTACCTTTGTTCAAGTAATATGATCTTAAATCTGCTGGTAGAAGGCTCAGTGGGCGTGTGTCATGGATGTTGGTTGAAGAGAACCATACTTTCCACCTGGTTTATTCTGTATTTCTTCTCGTATTCACTTAACGAGAGGTACTTTATGAGTGCATTTGAGTCTTCCCTGGACCATTGTTAAGTCAGTAGTGGCTTGAGTATGGTCCAGGAGGGATCGAAACGTCGTCATACGGTTCTCCTGTGTTGGTTTTTGGTGAATTGTTTCAGCCAGCCATGGTATTGTGACTTCATTCTTTCCTCTCGTACCTTTCACTCAGGTATATTATTATGTTAAAATGCAGGTTGTGTACCTGATTTTCGATTATTTTCTTTTGAATTCATTTAACCACCAGTGAGGTTATTATTTCTTTCGTACGAGTATCACGCTTGAGCGATATACACTCGAAGTCTTTTAGAATTTCGGATTCTAACACCTATTTTCTAAACTAAAATATTATTTCAAGTTGGATGTATATCTAAAAGCTTGCAAACTAGTTTTAGAGCTTAAATAAAACTTAAAGTTGAGTCAAGTTGGAAGTGTTGGGAAGAGATCTTGTGGTGAGTCTTTGAGGAACAGAAACTACCATTTTATTAGTGAAAAGTGAGAGAGATTTAATTTTGTTAGTTAGATTTTAACAAGATACGTGTTGACTTTGAGACTATGACTGCCGATGTTTCCTCAGGTAAGCCCGCTACACTACAAAAAATTATAGAAATTTAAAACAGACATGACACGAACATGTCAAGAAGAGAAAAAGAACAACTCACAGATAAGGATCCAGTAGAGGTGAGGGGAAAGTGGAGATAGTTGAAGAATATATGTGGGAGAGGAAAGTACTGCAGATAAAGGAAAAGTGTCGAGGCTAAACCACTCAGCAACGAACATGTCAGTTTTATGTCAACGAAATTTTCATCTGAGAGTGCGTGAGAATAGTGCCGCAAGAAGCATGTTAATTTAATGGTTGCCCTTGTAATGAAGCCTCCCCTTTTCCCTTCTCTCCTCTTGCTGTGGCGCCCCTCTCTCCCTGTAATGATTCCCCTTCCGCTATAATGTTGCCCCTCTTTCTGTAACATTGCCTCCCCCTCTGTGTTAAGTGTCCCCTTCCCATGTAATAGCATCCCTTCCTCTTGTTATGGTGCCTCCCTCTCCCTCTGAACCTGTAACCTTTGATTATACTTTTGCAGGGTTTCTAACGTTTTCCTACTGGCTCAGCCCGGCCCTGGGCCAGGCTTGTCTGTCACTCCACACTACTTGATGCTAAGATGGTAAGTCCTTATCTCTTGGATAATAATCAAAACTCTCGTGATTTGTAGAGTATTATTTTTGTCTGGACATTAACTAGTATTTTACGAGATTTGTACTCTGCATGTAACCCGTTTTATGTAATGTTTACTTGCAGATAACCTGTATGTTAGAGATGTTTACTCTGCAGGTATGTGTTGTGCAAATCAACCATTGTTTTGCGCTCAGTATTACCGCTCCGTTCATTTCGCACGCTCGATAATATTTCAGAAAATTATTATTTGTTATCTGTGTAAGTTTAGTATTGTATTAACGTTTATTTACGTAATTAACTTAGAAGTAAATAAAAACGTATCTATGTCTACGTCTGGGCCTCGAGTTGCATTTTTAGTAGTTAGAGCGTGCGTTTGTACTAGAACCATAACGGTGTAACTCTCAGGAGGATATAAGAAACCTACCTTATTTTATAGTGCAACGTTTGTGCACAGTGCCTGCTGTTTTTGCACGCAGTAACGATGTTTTGCCAACAGGCAAATATAAGTCTGCCTGCTATTCCCCCTCTAGAACTCGTCCTACGAGAAGTTTCCTTCGTGTAGTATAGCGTAGGATTTTCCTGTCGTCTACGCTCTGCGTTGCGCCTGAACTCATAATTAATATTATTCATCGAGTTAATCTTGTTAATGGACCGGCGCTGGGGCGTTGACACCGCTGAACCACCTCCAGGTGTTCTATATATATTTTACCTTGCTAAAATAGAGTGCAAGAATTAGCTGAAATTATATACTCTTATTTCGGCAAGGTAGTTTGTGTGAAATCTAATATTTGTCATTCGCGATAGTGACATAACATTCTTGTGATGTGTGGCAGAATGTTTTGTGAAACATTAATTATAAGGTAGTTTGGAAAAGACATCATGTAGAACAAGATGGGCTCCATCAAGATAACTTGATGGGCTCCATCAAGTTATCTTGTCACAGCTCCATCAAGTTATCTTGCTACAGCTCCATCAAGTTATCTTGCTACAGCTCCATCACGTTATCTTGCCACAGCTCCATCACGTTATCTTGATAGAGCGCCAAGTTATCTTGCTACAGCTCCATCAAGTTATCTTGCCACAGCTCCATCACGTTATCTTGCCACAGCTCCATCAAGTTATCTTGCCACAGCTCCATCAAGTTATCTTGCTACAAGCTCCATCAAGTTATCTTGCCACAGCTCCATCAAGTTATCTTGCCACAGCTCCAAGTTATCTTACTACAGCTCCATCAAGTTATCTTGCCACAGCTCCATCACGTTATCTTGCCACAGCTCCATCACGTTATCTTGATAGAGCTGCAAGTTATCTTGCTACAGCTCCATCAAGTTATCTTGATAGAGCTCCAAGTTATCTTGTTACAGCTCCATCACGTTATCTTGCCACAGCTCCATCACGTTATCTTGATAGAGCTCCAAGTTATCTTGCTACAGCTCCATCAAGTTATCTTTCCACAGCTCCATCAAGTTGTCTTGCCACAGCTCCATCACTTTATCTTGATAAAGCTCCAAGTTATCTTGCTACAGCTCCATCAAGTTATCTTTCCACAGCTCCATAAAGTTATCTTGTCACAGCTCCATCAAGTTATGTTGCCACAGCTCCATCAAGTTATCTTGCCACAGCTCCATCAAATTATCTTGCTACAGCTCCATCAAGTTATCTTGCCACAGCTCCATCAAGTTATCTTGCTACAGCTCCATCAAGTTATCTTGCCACAGCTCCATCAAGTTATCTTGCCACAGCTCCATAAAGTTATCTTGTCACAGTTCCATCAAGTTATCTTGCCACAGCTCCATCACGTTATCTTGATAGAGCTCCAAGTTATCTTGCTACAGCTCCATCAAGTTATCTTGCCACAGCTCCATAAAGTTATCTTGTCACAGTTCCATCAAGTTATCTTGCCACAGCTCCATAAAGTTATCTTGTCACAGTTCCATCAAGTTATCTTGCCACAGCTCCATCACGTTATCTTGCTACAGCTCCATCAAGTTATCTTGCCACAGCTCCATCACGTTATCTTGATAGAGCTCCAAGTTATCTTGCTACAGCTCCATCAAGTTATCTTGCCACAGCTCCATAAAGTTATCTTGTCACAGTTCCATCAAGTTATCTTGCCACAGCTCCATTAAGTTATCTTTCCACAGCTCCATCAAGTTATCTTGTCACAGCTCCATCAAGTTATCTTGTCACAGCTCCATCAAGTTATCTTGCCACAGCTCCATCAAGTTATCTTGCTACAAGTTCCATCAAGTTATCTTGCCACAGCTCCATCAAGTTATCTTGCTACACCTCCATCAAGTTATCTTGCCACAGCTCCATCACGTTATCTTGCCACAGCTCCATAAAGTTATCTTGTCACAGCTCCATCAAGTTATCTTTCCACAGCTCCATCAAGTTATCTTGTCACAGCTCCATCAAGTTATCTTGCCACAGCTCCATCAAATTATCTTGCTACAGCTCCATCAAGTTATCTTGCCACAGCTCCATCAAGTTATCTTGCTACAGCTCCATCAAGTTATCTTGCCACAGCTCCATCACGTTATCTTGCCACAGCTCCATCACGTTATCTTGATAGAGCTCCAAGTTATCTTGCTACAGCTCCATCAAGTTATCTTGCCACAGCTCCATCACGTTATCTTGATAGAGCTCCAAGTTATCTTGCTACAGCTCCATCAAGTTATCTTTCCACAGCTCCATCAAGTTATCTTGCCACAGCTCCATAAAGTTATCTTGTCACAGCTCCATCAATTTATCTTTCCACAGCTCCATCAAGTTATCTTGTCACAGCTCCATCAAGTTATCTTGCCACAGCTCCATCAAATTATCTTGCTACAGCTCCATCAAGTTATCTTGCCACAGCTCCATCAAGTTATCTTGCTACAGCTCCATCAAGTTATCTTGCTACAGCTCCATCAAGTTATCTTGCCACAGCTCCACGTTATCTTGATAGAGCTCCAAGTTATCTTGCTACAGCTCCATCAAGTTATCTTGCCACAGCTCCATCACGTTATCTTGCCACAGCTCCATCAAGTTATCTTGCCACAGCTCCATCAAGTTATCTTGCCACATCTCCATCAAGTTATCTTGCTACAGCTCCATCAAGTTATCTTGCCACAGCTCCATCACGTTATCTTGAGAGAGCTCCAAATTATCTTGCTACAGCTCCATCAAGTTATCTTGCCACAGCTCCATCAAGTTATCTTGCCACAGCTCCATCACGTTATCTTGATAGAGCTCCAAGTTATCTTGCTACAGCTCCATCAAGTTATCTTGTCACAGCTCCATCAAGTTATCTTGCCACAGCTCCATCAAGGTATCCTGTCACAGCTCCATCAAGTTATCTTGCCACAGCTCCATTAAGTTATCTTTTCACAGCTCCATCAAGTTATCTTGTCACAGCTCCATCAAGTTATCTTGCTACAGCTCCATCAAGCTATCCTGCCACAGCTCTAAGTTAAGTTGATAGAGCTTCATTACCTTGTCAGACCTCCAAGCTCTACACAGCTTGTTCTAGAGCGTGTCTCCGACATTCACATCCAACACTGAAGCTTCTGTTTGGTTTTTGACTCACTGAGAGAGTGCAACACAAATACACATTTTTTATGTTGACATGAATAATAATTTTAATCCGGTGTGAAGTGAGCCTGGCAGCCTGATGTGCTTGTGTTCTCGGCTGCCAGGTGAGCCTGGCAGCCTGATGTGCTTGTGTTCTCGGCTGCCAGGTGAGCCTGGCAGCCTGATGTGCTTGTGCTCTCAGCTACTAGGTGAGCCTGGCAGCCTGATGTGCTGGTGGTCTCGGCTGCCAGGTGAGCCTGGCAGCCTGATGTGCGTGTGTTCTCGGCTGCCAGGTGAGCCTGGCAGCCTGATGTGCTGGTGGTCTCGGCTGCCAGGTAAGCCTGGCAGCCTGATGTGCTTGTGTTCTCAGCTACCAGGTGAGCCTGGCAGCCTGATGTGCTTGTGTTCTCAGCTACTAGGTGAGCCTGGCAGCCTGATGTGCTTGTGTTCTCGGCTGCCAGGTGAGCCTGGCAGCCTGATGTGCTTGTGTTCTCAGATACTAGGTGAGCCTGGCAGCCTGATGTGCTGGTGGTCTCGGCTGCCAGGTGAGCCTGGCAGCCTGATGTGCGTGTGTTCTCGGCTGCCAGGTGAGCCTGGCAGCCTGATGTGCTGGTGGTCTCGGCTGCCAGGTAAGCCTGGCAGCCTGATGTGCTTGTGTTCTCAGCTACCAGGTGAGCCTGGCAGCCTGATGTGCTTGTGTTCTCGGCTGCCAGGTGAGCCTGGCAGCCTGATGTGCTTGTGTTCTCGGCTGCCAGGTGAGCCTGGCAGCCTGATGTGCTTGTGTTCTTGGCTGCCGGGTGAGTATGGCAGCCTGATGTGCTTGTGTTCTCGGCTGCCAGGTGAGCCTGGCAGCCTGATGTGCTGGTGGTCTCGGCTACCAGGTGAGCCTGGCAGCCTGATGTGCTGGTGGTCTCGGCTGCCAGGTGAGCCTGGCAGCCTGATGTGCGTGTGTTCTCGGCTGCCAGGTGAGCCTGGCAGCCTGATGTGCTGGTGTTCTCGGCTGCCAGGTGAGCCTGGCAGCCTGATGTGCTTGTGTTCTCGGCTGCCAGGTGAGCCTGGCAGCCTGATGTGCTGGTGGTCTCGGCTGCCAGGTGAGCCTGGCAGCCTGATGTGCTTGTGTTCTCGGCTGCCAGTGAGCCTGGCAGCCTGATGTGCTGGTGGTCTCGGCTGCCAGGTGAGCCTGGCAGCCTGATGTGCTTGTGTTCTCGGCTGCCGGGTGAGTATGGCAGCCTGTTGTGCTTGTGTTCTCACCTGCCGGGTGAGTATGACAGCCTGTTGTGCTGGTGTTCTCAGCTGCCGGGTGAGTATGGCAGCCTGGTGTGCTGGTGTTCTCAGCTGCCGGGTGAGTATGGAAGCCTGTTGTGCTGGTGTTCTCACCTGCCGGGTGAGTGTGGCAGCCTGGTGTGCTTGTGTTCCCACCTGCCGGGTGAGTATGGTATCATGTGGGAGTTCGTATACGTGGATTAGGGTAGAAATACTCACGTAGGCTGTTTTACGTATATTGCTGTTATGTGGACAGAGCTCTTGCCAGCCGTACCTATCTCCTTGCTCACTCGTGTAAAACTCGCTCGCCGGTCTGCCCAGTACCCCGTAGTGGGTGTTTTGAAATAGTGTCAACTCAGCACAATATGAAGACCGTGACTCAAGACGGTTGGTCGTGAGTCAACGGACACTGGTTACTGGTAACTGGTTACTACGTTACTACTACTGAGAGCTCGGCGACGCTAACGTATGTCGTCCCGACATACAACTAATACAAACTAGAGATGGTAGGTATACGGCTTGGGCTGATTCTATACAATGTCAAAGTACACAACATGAAACATTATAGATACATAAGTAGAACATTGGAATGAAAGCTTACTTAACGGAAACTGTAATGCACTTATGGTGTACTTAGATGACGTAATCGTCATGTCTAAAGACGTGGATACACACTTGAAAAGACTTGATGTAGTACTTGGTAAGCTTGAAGAAGCCAATTTAAAGATCAAACTGTCAAAATGTCAATTCTTCAGATCAGAAATTAAGTTTCTTGGTCACGTAGTCACTCCTAGAGGGGTTACGACTGACCAAAGTAAAGTAACTGCAGTACTAAATTTTCCAACTCCCAAAACTGCTGATGCCGTAAGATCCTTTGTGGGCTTAGCAGGTTTTTATAGAGCTTTCATTGCCAATTTTTCTTCCATAGCTGCTCCTCTAACTGAGTTGCTTAAGAAAGATGCTCCTTTTGTTTGGAGTGAGTATGGCAGCCTGATGTGCTTGTGTTCTCGGCTGCCGGGTGAGTATGGCAACCTGATGTGCTGGTGTTCTCACCTGACAGGTGAGTATGGCAACCTGGTGTGCTGTTCTCACCTGTCAGGTGAGTATGGCAGCGTGGTGTGCTGGTGTTCTCATCTGCCAGGTGAGTATGGCAACCCGGTGTGCTGGTGTTCTCACCTGCCAGGTGGGTATGGCAACCTGGTGTGCTGGTGTTCTCGCATGCTGGGTATGGCAACCTGGGGTGCTGGTGTTCTCGCCTGCCAAGTGAGTATGGCAACGTGTGCTGGTGTTCTCGGTTGCCAGATGAGTATGGCAACCTGGTGTGCTGGTGTTCTCACCTTCCAGGTGAGTATGGCAACCCGGTGTGCTGGTGTTCTTGCTGGGTGAGTATGGCAACCTGGTGTGCTGATGTTCTCACCTGCCAGGTGAGTATGGCAACCTGGTGTGCTGGTGTTCTCACCTGCCAGGTGAGTATGGCAACCTGGTGTGCTGGTGTTCTCACCTGCCAGGTGAGTATGGCAACCTGGTGTGCTGGTGTTCTCACCTGCCAGGTGAGTATGGCAACCTGGGGTGCTGGTGTTCTCACCTGCCAGGTGAGTATGGCAACCTGGTGTGCTGGTGTTCTCACCTGCCCAATATTTTGTACCACTGCTTCGACTGCTTATTAAAAGCCTCTTTATCAGAGGGTAACAGATGGTGATTACAGGATAACTGTGAGTGTTGTAGGCTTGTCTCGTACTGATGTGTAGGTGAGTGGAACCTGGCCAGGTCCAGGTAACTATCACCTGCCCTCACCCACCACTGTCACCTGCCCTCACCCACCACTGTCACCTGCCCTCACCCACCACTGTCACCTGCCCTCACCCACCACTGTCACCTGCCCTCACCCACCACTGTCACTTGCCCTCACCCACCACTGTCACCTGCCCTCACCCACCACTGTCACCTGCCCTCACCCACCACTGTCACCTGCCCTCACCCACCACTGTCACTTGCCCTCACCCACGCACTGTCACCTGCCCTCACCCACCACTGTCACTTGCCCTCACCCAACCACTGTCACCTGCCCTCACCCACCACTGTCACCTGCCCTCAAACCCCCCACTGTCACCTGCCCTCACCCACCACTGTCACCTGCCCCTCACCCACCACTGTCACTTGCCCTCACCCACCACTGTCACCTGCCCTCACCCACCACTGTCACCTTCCCTCACCCACCACTGTCACCTGCCCTCACCCACCACTGTCACCTCCCCCACCCACCACTGTCACTTGCCCTCACCCACCACTGTCACCTGCCCTCACCCCCACTGTCACCTGCCCTCACCCACCACTGTCACCTGCCCTCACCCACCACTGTCACTTGCCCTCACCCCACCACTGTCACCCTGCCCTCACCCACCACTGTCACCTGCCCTCACCCACCACTGTCACCTGCCCTCACCCACCACTGTCACTTGCCCCTCACCCACCACTGTCACCTGCCCTCACCCACCACTGTCACCTGCCCTCACCCACCACTGTCACCTGCCCCTCACCCACCACTGTCACCTGCCCTCACCCACCACTGTCCCCCTGCCCCACCCCCCCGCCATCACCTGCCCTCCCTCACCCACCGCCATCACTTGTCCTCCCCCACCCACCGCCATCACTTGCCCTCCGTCACCCCCCCGTCATCACTTGCCCTCCCTCACCCATCGCCATCACCTGCCCTCCCTCACCCACCGCCATCACTTGCTCTCCCTCACCCACCGCCCTCACTTGCCCTCCGTCATCCACCGCCATCACTTGCCCTCCCCACCCACAGCCATCACTTGTCCTCCCTTACCCACCGCCATCACTTGCCCTCCCTCACCCACCGCCATCACTTGCCCTCCCTCACCCACCGCCATCACTTGCCCTCCGTCACCCACCGCCATCACTTGCCCTCCTCACCACCGCCATCACCTGCCCTCCCTCACCCACCGCCATCACTTGCCTCCGTCATCCACCGCCATCACTTGTCCTCCCTCACCCACCGCCATCACTTGCCCTCCGTCACCCACCGCCATCACTTGCCCTCCGTCACCCACCGCCATCATCTGCCCTCCCTCACCCACCGCCATCACCTGCCCTCCCTCACCCACCGCCATCACCTGCCCTCCCTCACCCACCGCCATCATGCTCCCCACACCGCCATCACCTGCCCTCCCTCACCCACCGCCATCACCTGCCCTCCCTTACCCACCGCCAACACCTGCCCTCTCTCACCCACCGCCCTTGCCCCACCTGGCACCCTCGACCACCCACTTCTGGCCACCAGACACACCCATTACACCGCTCCGCCACCCTCGGCTTCCACAGGAGCCACACACTGATGACTTTAATATCCGGAGGTTGGAGGAGACGCCAGGCGCCTGAATGAGGCAAACATTCTGCACCAAGTCCTCTCCGAGCGCTGCCAAGCACCCAGATGCTCAAGTTGGGATCCTGTACTCAACCTAAGCTCGTTTACCCCCACTTGTAGTCTTCATCTTTCTTTTTCCACAGGTTTTCCTTCGAGAACTTGCATTTTTACCTTGCAGCTGAGCCAGAGCAGCTGAGCCAGAGCAGTCTGTGAGACGCCTTCCACTTGTCACTACACTTCTCTACTCTTAAGAAAATATTTAGTTTGGACTTAGAGTAGGCGTTATTATGAGGGTGGTGGGACACCTTCTGGCCAAGTTTGGTCCACATCGTCACCACTATATTATCCAGGCTTCACCTAGCTATGATCTGGTCCACATCTTCACATATATACCAGTTCACCTGCTGATCTGTCACATCTTCACCACTATATTATCCAGGCTTCACCTGGCTATGATCTGGTCCACATCTTCACCACTATATTATCCAGGCTTCACCTGGCTATGATCTGGTCCACATCTTCACCACTATATTATCCAGGCTTCACCTAGCTATGATCTGGTCCACATCTTCACCACTATATTATCCAGGCTTCACCTGCTATGATCTGGTCTACATCGTCACCACTATATTTACCAGGCTTCACCTAGCTATGATCTGGTCCACATCTTCACCACTATATTATCCAGGCTTCACCTGGCTATGATCTGGTCTACATCGTCACCACTATATTATCCAGGCTTCACCTAGCTATGATCTGGTCCACATCTTCACACTATATTATCCAGGCTTCACCTAGCTATGATCTGGTCTACATCGTCACCACTATATTATCCAGGCTTCACCTAGCTATGATCTGGTCCACATCTTCACCACTATATTATCCAGGCTTCACCTAGCTATGATCTGGTCTACATCGTCACCACTATATTATCCAGGCTTCACCTAGCTATGATCTGGTCCACATCTTCACCACTATATTATCCAGGCTTCACCTAGCTATGATCTGGTCTAACATCGTCACCACTATATTATCCAGGCTTCACCTAGCTATGATCTGGTCCACATCTTCACCACTATATTATCCAGGCTTCACCTAGCTATGATCTGGTCCAATTTTTTTAGAAAAAATTCCATCTGCTAACTTTTCCATCCATTCATTTTTCACTCACATTACGTACATTTACACCATTATCACACTGGTTGAGGTGTCTGCACAGACATCGTGAAAATTTTACGTAATATTATTGGTATTCGTTGTACTCATGTATAACTTATATGATTCTGTTAATTTTTGTTTAATTGACGTCATAACCTTTTGTAATTGTTTATTTTTATATTGAGTGAGAGTTTGTGCAAATGTGTGTGTGTGTGTGTGTGTGTGTGTGTGTGTGTGTGTGTGTGTGTGTGTGTGTGTACTCGCCTAATTGTAGTTGCAGGGGTCGATTTATAGCTCCTGACCCCGCCTCTTCACTGGTCGCTATTAGGTTCACTCTAACTGCTCCATGAGGTTTATTATACCTATTCTTAAAGCTGTGTATGGATCCTGCCCCCACTGTGTGTCGGGGGGGGGCACATGTACAGTAGACGCGAGTGTGCATATGTAAAGTTATAAGTTGTTTTCCACTTCATAATCACTACACCACTGTTAGTGCTGGTACTTTGCAACTCTCCTCCCTCACCTGTGCCTGCTCAGTACCATGCTCACTATACATATCTATCTTCCTGGTACCATGATACTTTTCTCTACCGTAAGCCTGGTAAACAACGTGACCACTTCAGGTATCACCCCGGTACTCTCCGTGTCCTCCCTCGCCTGAGCCTGGTAAACAACGTGACCACTTCAGGTATCACCCCGGTACTCTCCGTATCCTCCCTCACCTGAGCCTGTAACAACGTGACCACTTCAGGTATCACCCCGGTACTCTCCGTATCCTCCCTCGCCTGAGCCTGGTAAACACCGTGACCACTTCAGGTATCACCCCGGTACTCTCCGTATCCTCCCTCGCCTGAGCCTGGTAAACAACGTGACCACTTCAGGTATCACCCCGGTACTCTCCGTATCCTCCCTCACCTGAGCCTGGTAAACAACGTGACCACTTCAGGTATCACCCCGGTACTCTCCGTATCCTCCCTCGCCTGAGCCTGGTAAACACCGTGACCACTTCAGGTATCACCCCGGTACTCTCCGTATCCTCCCTCGCCTGAGCCTGGTAAACAACGTGACCACTTCAGGTATCACCCCGGTACTCTCCGTATCCTCCCTCACCTGAGCCATGGTAAAACAACGTGACCACTTCAGGTATCACCCCGGTACTCTCCGTATCCTCCCTCACCTGAGCCTGGTAAAACAACGTGACCACTTCAGGTATCCCCCGGTACTCTCCGTATCCTCCCTCGCCTGAGCTGGTAAACACCGTGACCACTTCAGGTATCACCCGGTACTCTCCGTATCCTCCCTCGCCTGAGCCTGGTAAACAACGTGACCACTTCAGGTATCACCCCGGTACTCTCCGTATCCTCCCTCACCTGAGCCTGGTAAACAACGTGACCACTTCAGGTATCACCCCGGTACTCTCCCTATCCTCCCTCGCCTGAGCCTGGTAAACACCGTGACCACTTCAGGTATCACCCGGTACTCTCCGTATCCTCCTCGCCTGAGCCTGGTAAACAAGTGACCACTTCAGGTATCACCCCGGTACTCTCCGTATCCTCCCTCACCTGAGCCTGGTAAACACGTGACCACTTCAGTATCACCCCGGTACTCTCCGTATCCTCCCTCACCTGAGCCTGGTAAACAACGTGACCACTTCAGGTATCACCCCGGTACTCTCCGTATCCTCCCTCACCTGAGCCTGGTAAACACCGTGACCACTTCAGGTATCACCCCGGTACTCTCCGTATCCTCCCTCGCCTGAGCCTGGTAAACAACGTGACCACTTCAGGTATCACCCCGGTTACTCTCCGTATCCTCCCTCACCTGAGCCTGGTAAACAACGTGACCACTTCAGGTATCACCCCGGTACTCTCCGTATCCTCCCTCGCCTGAGCCTGGTAAACAACGTGACCACTTCAGGTATCACCCCGGTACTCTCCGTATCCTCCCTCACCTGAGCCTGGTAAACACCATCTTACCCAGACATTCGCTGAATTATTTAAAACTTTTTTCTGGAACGTTTTCAGTTATGAAGTGAACCAGCAACAAGTTCGTCAGTTTAATGTGACATTTGCAATTCCTGCAGCAATGATGGTATGTTAGTGTGTGTTGTGTGTGTGTGTGTGTGTGTGTGTGTACTCACCTAGTTGTACTCACCTAGTTGAGGTTGCGGGGGTCGAGTCCGAGCTCCTGGCCCCGCCTCTTCACTGATCGCTACTAGGTCACTCTCCCTGAGCCGTGAGCTTTATCATACCTCTGCTTAAAGCTATGTATGGATCCTGCCTCCACTACATCGCTTCCCAAACTATTCCACTTACTGACTACTCTGTGGCTGAAGAAATACTTCCTAACATCCCTGTGATTCATCTGTGTCTTCAGCTTCCAACTGTGTCCCCTTGTTACTGTGTCCAATCTCTGGAACATCCTGTCTTTGTCCACCTTGTCAATTCCTCTCAGTATTTTGTATGTCGTTATCATGTCCCCCTATCTCTCCTGTCCTCCAGTGTCGTCAGGTTGATTTCCCTTAACCTCTCTCGTAGGACATACTCTTAGCTCTGGGACTAGTCTTGTTGCAAACCTTTGCACTTTCTCTAGTTTCTTCACGTGCTTGGCTAGATGTGGGTTCCAAACTGGGGCCTCATACTCCAATATGGGCCTAACGTACACGGTGTACAGGGTCCTGAATGATTCCTTATTAGATGTCGGAATGGTTTTTGGGGTTTTGTAGGCCCCCTATGCTGCGCAGTTTTTTGGTTGATGTGCGTTTCGGAGATGTCCCTGGTGTTATACTCCCCCCAAGATTTTTTTCCTTTTGGGGGGTTTTGTGTCTCTGCCCCCCTGGGGATGTACCCCGTCTGGGCCCTTCTTTGCCCCCCCCCCAAATCTTCATGACTTTGCATTGGGTGGTTTGAATCCGGGGAGCCTTTTGCTGGCCCGGGGTCTGAGCGCCCAGACCCCTTTGTAGTTCTGCTGGTCTTCGATCGAGTGAATTTTCTCTTAAACTTCTGCAAACGGGGGACACTCAGAGTCTTTTCCCCTTCGTCTGGTTCACAAATACCGAAACAGACTGGTTAGGAGGCCCCCTGCGGGACCCCGCTGGTCCGGTCCCCTCTGACCCTCGCCACGTCCCATGCTCGTGCGTCTTTGACAAGTTTTCCCCTGATCCATTGTGTGCCTTCCCTGTTATCCCTGCTTGGTCCCCCAGTTTTTGCCCCATCCTTGTGGGGAAAACTGGTAAACCTTTTGAGTCAAGAAAATGAAATCCCCCCCCCCCTCTCTCTCTTTTTTTTCTGCTGTCACCATGTCATAGAATCCATAGGTTTGTGACACAGGATTTTCCGTCCCTGAAACCATGTTGGCGGGTTTTGATGAGATCGTTCCTTTCTAGGTGTTCACCCTCTTCTCCTGTAATCTTCTCCTGTTTTAATTTTTAAATTTAAAGTGTCCTGGTTGTAGTTTAATGCTTCAGTCTGTCTTTTTTTTAAAGTTGGGTTTAATTTTTTTGTGTTTTCCCATCCCTCAGGCAATTCCCTGTTTCGATAGTGTATTAAATATTTTTTTGTTAGGGGTAACATAGCACCTTGCTCCCTCTTAATACCATGGGGAGATGTTATCCGGCCCTTCCCTTTTGGGTATCTGTCACTCAGAAGCCTCTTCACTTTTTCCCTGGGTTTGTGTGCATGTGCCAGCATTGGGGGTGGTGTGCCCCCCCTCTCCGCTTTTGGAGCCCCTTCTGTCTCCTCTGTGAACTTCTTTGAACTCTTGTTGAGTTTTCACTATTTCACGTGTGTGTGTTTGTGTGTGTGTGTGTGTTTTTGGGTGTGTGTGTGTTTTGTGGGTGTGTGTGTGTGTGTGTGTGTGGGTGTGTGTGTGTTGTGTGTGTGTGTGTGTGTGTTGTGTGTGTTTGTGTGTGTGCGTGTTTGGTGTGTGCGTGTGTGTGTTGTGGTGTGTGTGTTACTCCCCTTTGTTGTGGTTGGGGGGTCGATTCAAGCCCTGGCCCCCCCTCTTAAGGGCCCGGTACTATTCAGTCACTCTTCCGCTCGTGAACTTTATCATACCTCTTTTTAAAAAGTATGTATGGATCCTTCCTATTATCATTCCCTGTTTCCCACTTCTGACAACTTGGACTAAAGAATATTCCAAACATCCTGGGTTTCATTGGTCTTCAACTTAAAATGTGACCCCTTGTTGCTGTGTCCCTTTGTCTTGCCACCTTGTCTTTACCCCTTTAGTATTTTGATGTCGTTATCATATCCCCTCTATTCTCGTTTCCGTGTCGTCAGGGGGTTTCCTTAACCCTCCTCGTAGGACATATCTTGCTCCCCGGTAGTTTGTTGCAAAACCCTTTTCACTTTCTCTGTTTCCCTTTAGATTGGCGGGTGGGGCCCCAAAAAATGGCCTGATATTCCCAAAAGGGCCTGACGTCACAGTGTAAGGGGCCTTTAAAGAGTCCTTTTTTTTTTATGTCGGAAAGCGTTTTTTAGGTTTGTAGGCGCCCCATGCTGCAGCAGTTTTTGGGTTTAGTGGGTAGGAGTGTGCCGGTGTTAAAAACGCACCCAAAATCCTTTTCCTTTAGTGGGGTTTTTAGGCTTTGGCCCCCCAGACTTTACTCGTCTGTGGTCTCTTTGCACTTCTCAAATTTTCATGCTTTGCACTTGGTGGGGTTGATCCAGGGCCAGTTTCTGGACCAGGCCACGTCTCACCAGATCCCCCTGTAATTTTCTGCCCGGCCTGTCCGATTTAATTCTTCTTCAACTTGCATCATTGCAAACAGGGACACTTCGGATTTATTCCCCCGTTTATGGTTCCAAATTCCCCGAAACGCACCCCAAACCCCAGGACCCCGCTATTATAGGCACCCACCCCGACAACGGGCCCGTACCTGACTCGCTCTTTTTTCCCGGCAGGTTTTTCCCCGTCCTTGTGTGCCCTTTCCCGTACCCCGCTTGGTCTCCGCTTTTGCACTAATCTTTGTGTGGAACTGTTCAAAACCTTTTACAGTCCAGAAAAAAATCTACCCCCCCGTTTTTTGTTTCAGCCCTCCCCTGTCATTAAACTCCAGTAGGTTTGTGACACAGGATTTTCCCGTCCCTGAAAACCGTGCTGGTTTGTTTGTAAGTCATTCCCTTTTTAGAGTTCCACCAGTCTTTGATAATTTTCTCCATGAACTTGCATATAACGGTTTAGTGACATGGTTGTAGTTTTTGCTTGTGTCTGTCTACTTTTTTATAATTGGTAGTAAATTTTTGTCTTCCATTCTTCCCGGGAGTTGTTTTTTCGATAGAGTGTTTAAGATAGTTGTTAGTGGTACATAAGGCAACTCTGTTCCTCTCTCAGGGGCCCTGGGAGTGTTATCCGGGCCCCTTGCCTTTGGGGTTCTAGCTGCTTAAGAGCCTTTTCACTTTTTTCCCGGGTTGATTTTGTGTCCAACCTGGTGGTGTCCCCCACCCTCCGTCTTTCGGGAGGCCCTTTGCTCCTCAGAACATTTTTTAAAATCTATGTTGATTCCTCCATATTTCCGTCTTTTTTTTGTGACCTCCCCTCCTTCCTTACTTAGCCTGATTACCTGGTCCTTGACTCTTGTTTTCCTCTTGATGTGGCTATACAACAGCTTTGGGTCAAATTTAGCTTTCGCTGCTATATCATTCTCATATTGCCTTTGGGCCTCCCGTCTTGCCTGAGCATATTGTTTTTTTTAGTGTTTGACAAGGTTAAGGATCCCTAGCTTTATTGACAAGCTCTTTACAGGTTAAGGATTCCTAACTTTATTGACAAGCTAAGAGCTGTTATCTACATCAGCTCAATTGAAAGCATTTTTATTGTTATGAAACATACATATAGGGAACAGGATGCAGTTGGAGCCATCTGTGGGTCAGCATTTTCATTTGATCAACTGACTTGATCTCGTTGACATCATTATGCTGTACGAATGTGCTCCATACTCGAGTCATCCTGGGTATATATGATCTCAGATGGAGTGATGTTCTGGAGAAGGGTACAGCCAGAGTGAAGTTGCTGCTTTCTGCCCGTCTTGGGGCATAAAAGCTTGTTTCACGCTGTCCTCGAAGTGGATCCAAGTGTGGTACTTTGACAATATTGGCCTTGTACATAACAATAAGGCCACCCACATCCCTCCTGTGTTGAAGGCTCTGCAGAAATGACAGATCTATCCATGATGGGTCCAGGCGAGAGATGAGACGTCTTGCTCTGTTCTCTACTCTGTCAAGCAGTCGCAGATGAGAGGGGGGGTGGGCAGGCAAACCAAGAAAGCGGAGCATACTCAAGGTATGAGCGTACTTGTGCCTCGTACAGAATCTTGCAACCCCTACTGTCAAGCAGATGCGAGATACGGCGAAGTGCTATAAGCTTTCTGGCTCTACGACTGCTCTCCTTATTCTCCTGGGTCCTTTGCCTTCTATACTTTTTCCATTCCCTAGCACACTTGGTTTTGGCCTCCGTGCACCTTTGGGTGAATCACGGGTTCATCCTGGTATTTTCGTTATTCCTGTTACACTTGTGTACAAACCTCTCCTCAGCTTCCTTGCATATTGTTGCCATATATTCCATCATCTCGTGTACTGACTTCCCTGCCAGTTCTCTGTCCCACTGAACCCCGTTCAGGAAGTTCTTCATGCCTGCGTGGACCCATTTCTTGTAGATTTTCTTGGCTCGTCTGGCCCTCCCTGCTTCCCCCTCCACTTACAACTCTGCTCTGTGTGTGTGTGTGTGTGTGTGTGTGTGTGTGTGTGTGTGTGTGTGTGTGTGTGTGTGTGTGGGTGGTGTGTGTGTGTATACCTATTTGTACTCATATTTGGGGTTGCGGGGGTCGGTCCTAGCTCCGGGCCCCCCTCTTACCGGTTGTAAGCCCCTTCTCTCCCCGCTAGAGCTTTTAAACCTGTCTTAAAAGTGTAGGGTTTCCCGTCCATACGTCTTTTTTAGGCTTTCCAATCCCTTACAACTCATAGGGAAAAAATATTTCCCCTATATTTTGCTCATTTTGTTTCAATTAAAATTTGGCCTCTTGTTTCTGTGTCCCCCCGGGAAACCTGCCTTGCCCCCTTTTTTTCCCAGCGTATTTTATATGTCGTTATCTGTCCCCCTGCCCCCCTTGCCCTCCATGTCGTCAGGCCGTTTCCCCCTTAATCTTTTTCATAGGACTTTTCCCTTAGCTCTGGAACTAACCTTTTTGAAAAACCTTTGACTTTCTCTATTTTCTTGACGTGTTTTATGTGGGGGTTCCAAACAGGTGCGCAACCCAGTATGGGCCGAAACACGGTGTACAGGTCTTTTAATGATTCCTTACTAAGGTGTCGAATGCTGTTCTCGGTTTTGCCAGGGCCCATACTGCGCAGTTATTGATTGATGTGTGCCCCGGGGCATGCTCGGGGTTTTTACCCCCCCAAAATCTTTCTCCTTGAGTGAGGTTTTCAGTCTTTGGCCACCTGCCTATATCTGTTGTGGTCTTTTTTGTGCCCTTTCCCCCATCTTTAGACTTTGCATTTTGGCAGGATTTAAATTTGAGAAACATTTTTGGGGCCGGTGTCCCCGTTTCCAGGGCTCTTTGAAATCCCCGCCCGGTCCTATAGATTTAATTTCCCCATTAATTCACTCGTCTGCAAACAGGGAACTTTTTGAGTTAACCTTCCGCATGGGGTTTACTATACCAAAAAAAGCACTGGTCCAGGGCCGACCCCCGTGGGACCCCCCTCGTAAGGTGCCCACTGTGATACTATTACGTACCATGATCGTTGTTGCCTCCCTTCAGGTTTTTCTCTACCATTGAGTGCCCTTTTTTATTTGCGCCGAGCTTGTTCTGCACTAATCCTTGTGAGGAAATGTGTCAAAGGCCTTCTTGCGTCCAAGAAAGGCAATCAACCCACCCCCCCTCTCCTTGTCTTCTGTTATTTTTTCATAAAACTCCAGAAGGTTTTGAACAGGATTTGCTTTTCCGTGAATGTGCTGGTTGGCATTTATACTCCTTTCCCCTTCCAGGTGCCCCCACTCTTCCTGAAAACTTCTCCATAATTTTTATACTTAACGTCAATGAACGGTTATAGTTTAGTGCCTCTTTTTCGTCTCCTTTTTTGAAAATGGGAACTACATTTGCCGTCTTCCATACCTCAGGTATTGCCCAGTTTCCAGGATGTGTTGAAGATTGTGGTAAGGGGTACGCACAACATATCTGCTCCCTCTCTAAGGCCCATGGAGAATGTTGTCCGGTCCCATTGCCTTTGAGGTATCGATGTCCCTTAGCAGTTTCTTCACCTCCTCATCTGTATGTATGTCGTCCAACACTTGTTGGGGTATTCCTTGTGGGGTCCCCATCTGGTCTGTTCCCTCAGAGTGTGTGTTTTGTGTGTGTGTGTGTGTGTGTATGTAAAAATGTGTGTGTGGTGCGTGTGTGTATGTGGGGTGTGCGTGCGTGTGTGTGTGTGTGTGTTGTGTGTGTGTGTATGTGCGTGTTTGTGTGTGCGTGTGTGTGTGCGTGTGTGTGTGTTGTGTGTGTGGTGTTGTTTTGTG
>NC_069410.1:5215432-5227932 GCF_026875155.1 Cherax quadricarinatus | reverse complement strand
AATTGGGCAATGAAAGGATTCTAACTCTCAAATCCGTACAACGTGCTATATGAGAGAATTAAGCAATCCCGCCAGGAGAGGAATCTACTACTGGACACGTGCATCACCATTAGTGTGTGGGACATAAATCCGTGGAAAATTTAGTACTGCAGTCCTTTACACTTTGGTCAGTCATAACCCCTCTAGGACGTGACTCACGTGACCAAGAAACTTAATTTCCTGATGCTGTAAAAATTGACAATTTAGACAGATTTGATCTTTTTAAATTGGCTTCTTTTCAAGCTACCCAAGTACTACTCAAGTTGCTTCAAGTGTTGTATCCACGTCTTTAGACATGACGATTAGCACACACACGTAGACACGCATGAAGTGGAAGCATGATAGACCTATGAGACCTCTAAAGAGAGATAGGAGGGGGTTAGGGGGTGATGCCATAGCCTTGTGAGAACGTGATAGTGGAGGAGCGTAATCCAAACGCCATACGGAGGAATGATAAGACATGTAGGAGTGAGGAGCGAATACGTAGCTCGTGGCTGTCCTCGTGAAGAGGAGGACTTGCCAAAACCCATGTAACTAGTCCACAGAGGTTGAACAAGACTATGTTATCTCCCAATGTTACGTACAAGATCACCCAGTATTCAAGGAAGTGGGTAACGATCTGGGATAGTTTTCTGCATTAACTTTTCCTAAAGTCAATCAGCTGGCGCCAAGTACCATCCTTCTTAGTACTAGGAGATCAAGTGCAGTTCCAAGGTGAATTCTAGATGGCAATATCTCCATCATCAAGCATTTTGATTGTTCAATCTCTTTCTGCGACAGCAACTTGTGAAATGAGCATTCTGTATCGCAGGTATATAGATAAGGGTCTAGTACCGAATGATGGTCAAGTGGTAAATAACAATGGACAATAAGTTCGTTATACCCATCTTCTCACCGGTAAGGGCCAATGCTTACGGACGTTTGGGTTCAACAGAGTCAACAAACTCGCTTTTGACTTCATCTGGAAGTCCGTGGGATCTGTCTTTTCTCCTCACTGGGAACAGATTGATCCAGTAAGTGTGATGAGGTCTCCCCGGTGTTGTCCAGGTGTGACAACTTCCATCCTCTACCTGAACAGGGTAAGGATAGTGAACAAAGTCAACCAAGATTGGTATTTGCTCTGATAACGAACACTGTGACCAGAAGTGATAGCGGGAGGGGGAGGAAAGAAATGGGATCTTACTATCTCTACAACAGGTAAGATAGGGGTTCAACAAATAGATCATTTCTTTTGCAGGAATCACTGTCCACTAGGAAGTTATCACCATCGTGAACACTAGGAAACAAACAATCAGACACCACTAGTGAGGGCACTACTGCGACAGAAACGTCATTTTTTTTGCGACGAGCAAGTGAACAATCAACAGAGGATGGTCATTACTGTCCTCAAGTAATAGTTTTCCCGACAAGGCGTCCCCTGTGGAGAAACTACTACTGTGAACAGCAGACATGCAGGATAGGCTCAGCACTCAAGGTAGTCAGAGCGTCCTCGGACACTTGAGAGTAAATTGACACTATCTTTGCAAGTCACTGAAGTTGCAGTAACACAGACAATTAGATGACAGGAACATCAGTGCCCTACTCGCTTTGGGTACGCTACTGGAAAATGCACTGGCCTGTACGGACTTAAATTCGAATGTCGTACGCTGCGGCAGTATGCAGATCTGGGATCCAAGCTGGTAACACGTTCCCACATGGTACGATCAAGTCCATCATTTGGGCATGCCATCGATAAGGGTGCGAGCACAAACACTGAGAGCGTAAGTCTCGCATGGAAGCCAACTCCAGTAGAAGGTCCACCAGGAAAGGTAATCTGTCGACAACAAGAAGGAATCATGAAGTCCTACCTTGGATAGAAAAAAGTCGAGGGAAGACCGACCTCGGATAACACCGTCAGGGAGGAGAAGAACCATCACTCCACTAAGTAGGACACATGAGTCGGTTTCTAAAGAGGACATGTCGTAAATCATGCTTATCCCTAAACAAACTAGACCTGATAATAAAACTTCGACACCAGAGACCCATGATTCAAATGAACGGTGAGCATTATGAACAGAGATGCTTGCACTATAGTGATCCTATGGTTGCAGTGGAAGTGATGGCAAACAAAAGGGTGGATTGTCATCAGAAAAACAGAATTTGTTCCACTTCATCCCCAAAATCTTCTATGTCAGAGACATGTTGAAAGCAACCATCATCAGTCAGGATTGTCATGTTCTCGCGAACTGCTTAAGACTTCAAAGGAATATGTGAGAACGGGGATGGTGTAGAGCTCATTAATCATCCTTACTCTGTCACCAAATTGGTACGGTTCTGACTGGGGCCGCTCGAAATCCGGCCGAAGTTGGAAGTATGAGCCCTGGGTTCTGGTTATTTTGCGAGAACCACGAAGTCCTATTCCTCTACGGGTTTCCTGCGGTTTGGTAACGGCCCACGGAAAGACCTAGAGTACTGAAGGGTTTGTAGAGAGCATTGCACTCCAGATGTGTCACAGAGTGTCCTATGTACTCTATGAAATAAGTATCATGTAGGGAAGACTCTGACTGGTACTTCATCATCAGCACGACCCTCTTTAGGTGAGCTATCAGGACAATTATTGGCATATTGGCCACGGTAACCCAGTTTGTAACAAGTCCTCAGACTATAGGGTTACTTGAATGTACTATGAGAATACTACAGTTTATAATTTTACTCTGTACACATGGTCCCTTGGTGATCGGGCTGAGATGGTTGACGAGACCACGATTTGGTCGCTGTGTGCGCAAACAGAGGTGGTGCAGACTGGGGCATTTAGTGTGGAAAATTACTTTTGAGAACATGGGAAGAGTACCCTGGGGGCACCAGGACGTAACATGATTTAGGGCTGTTATCTTAGTGGTTTCCTATCGTCACAGTTGGAGGATTACCTCATAAGCACACACGGAAGGCAGGCGTCATTAGTTCTTTGATTGCTCCAAAAGCTGCTCTTTTTACAACACAACGATGCTGTGGATGGTTTATCCTCGTCAGTGGAACAGAAAGCTGAGGACTGGACCAGCATTGATAAATGATGTAAAAGTCTTGTCTTAATCTAACAGCAAATGCACTTCTCAACGATTCATTAGTCATGGTGTAGCATTCACTCAGTTCCCTAAGAACGGACATATGATCAGCTGTTTTTACTAGTACGAGGAACATGAACGAATCAACACATCCAGAAATTGTTACTACCAGACCACACGAACATTTACTACACAGCACCACACGAACATGGGGGTTACTCACGCACCACCGAAATTGTTACTACACAGCACCACACGAACATGTGTTACTAACAGCACCACAGAACATTGTTACTACCAGCCCCACACGACTTGTGTTACTCACAAGCACCAAAACAAAAGTGTTACAACAGCACCACAAGTCACATGTGTTCAACACACCACACAACAGGGGGTTTGGCCTACACAACACCACACGAACATGGGGTTACTACCAGCACACACAACATTGTTAACACAGCACCACACGAACTTTGTTACTACACAGCACCACAGGGAACACGTGTTACTACACAGCCCCACACGACATGTTTACTACACAAGCACCCACGAACTTGTTTACTAACAGCCCCACACGACCTTGTGTTACTACACAGCACCAACGGAACATGTTTACTACACAGCACCACACGAACATGTTACTAACAGACCACACGAAAGGTGTTACTACATAGCACCACCGAATTGTTACTACACAGCACACACGAACATGTGTTCTACACAGCACCAACGAACATGTTTACTCCCACAGCACCACACGAACTTGTGTTACTACACAGCAACACACGAACACGTGTTACTTACACAGCCACACGAACTTGTTACTACACAGCACCAAAACGAACTTGGGGTTACTACACAGACCAAAAGGGAAATGTGTACTACACACCCCAAACAGAAATTGTTACTACACAGCACCACAAGAACTTGTGTTACTACACAGCACCACACGAACTTGTGTTTCTAACACAGCAACACAACAACATGTGTTACTACACAGCCCACACAACAGTGTACTACAAAACACCACACGAACTTGTGTTACTACACAGTACCAACGAACATGTTTACTAACTCCCACAGAACTTTGTTACTACACAGTACCAACGACATGTGTACACAAGCACCTCACAAACTTGTGTTACTACACACACCACACGAACTTGTGTTACCCACAGTACCACACGAACGTGTTACTACAGCAACCACCGAACTTGTGTTACTACACAGCACCACACAAAACATGTTACTACACAGCACCACACAACGTTGTGTACTACACAGTACCCACACGAAACTTGTGTTACTACACAGTAACCACACGAACATGTTACTACACAGCACCACACGAACTTGTGTTACTACACAGTACCACACGAACTTGTGTTACTACACAGCACCACACGAACTTGTGTTACTACACAGTACCACACGAACTTGTGTTACTAGACAGTACCACACGAACATGTGTTACTACACAGTACCACGCGAACTTGTGTTACTACACAGCACCACACGAACTTGTGTTACTACACAGCACCACACGAACATGTGTTACTACACAGTACCACACGAACTTGTGTTACTACACAGCACCACACGAACTTGTGTTACTACACAGTACCACACGAACATGTGTTACTACACAGCACCACACGAACTTGTGTTACTACACAGTACCACACGAACTTGTGTTGCTACACAGGACCACACGAACTTGTGTTACTACACAGTACCACACGAACATGTGTTACTACACAGCACCACACGAACTTGTGTTACTACACAGCACCACACGAACTTGTGTTACTACACAGTACCACACGAACATGTTACTACACAGTACCACACGAACATGTGTTACTACACAGCACCACACAAACTTGTGTTACTACACAGTACCACACGAACATGTTACTACACAGCACCACACGAACATGTGTTACTACACAGTACCACACGAACATGTTACTACACAGTACCACACGAACATGTGTTACTACACAGCACCACACGAACTTGTGTTACTACACAGCACCACACGAACATGTGTTACTACACAGTACCACACGAACATGTTACTACACAGCACCACACGAACATGTGTTACTAACATACCACACGAACATGTTACTACACAGCTACCACACGAACATGTGTTACTACACAGCACCACACGAACTTGTGTTACTACACAGCACCACACGAACATGTGTTACTACACAGTACCACACGAACATGTACTACCGCATACACACACGAACATGTGTTACTACACAGCACCACACGAACTTGTGTTACTACACAGTACCACACGAACATGTTACTACACAGTACCACACGAACATGTGTTACTACACAGTACCACACGAACATGTTACTACACAGTACCACACGAACATGTGTTACTACACAGCACCACACGAACTTGTGTTACTACACAGTACCACACGAACATGTTACTACACAGTACCACACGAACATGTGTTACTACACAGTACCACACGAACATGTTACTACACAGTACCACACGAACATGTGTTACTACACAGTACCACACGAACATGTGTTACTACACAGCACCACACGAACATGTTACTACACAGTACCACACGAACATGTGTTACTACACAGTACCACCACGAACTGTGTTACTACACAGCACCACGCGAACTTGTGTTACTACACAGCACCACACGAACTTGTGTTACTACACAGTACCACACGAACATGTGTTACTACACAGCACCACACGAACTTGTGTTACTACACAGCACCACACGAACTTGTGTTACTACACAGTACCACACGAACATGTTACTACACAGCACCACACGAACATACCCAGGCTACAATATTCATTGTAGAGACGGAAACTGGTATTTTTATTGTTATCTAATTAAACTAGTTGTGCTGGTTAAAATACCTAGAGACATTGATCATTAATTAATCAAGCTGGTAGGTTAAACTGTTAGAGTGGCAGTAATAAAAGGTAGTGTACTGTTTGAACTGCTAAATGTTATGGCATTGCTCAAAATGGTAGACAGAACGTGTTACTGCAGTATTCATGGTATCCCGAACTTGTTACTGCAGTATTTATGGTAGACAGAACGTGTTACTGCAGTATTCATGGTATCCAGAACGTGTTACTGCAGTATTCATGGTATCCAGAACGTGTTACTGAAGTATTCAAGGTAGACAGGACATGTTACTTCGGTAACAGGTCCTATAGACAGGACATACTACTGAAGTAGTCAGGATAGACAAGACCTACTACTAATATTCAGTGTAGACAGGACCTACTACTGCAATATTCAGTGTAGACAGCGTCTATTACTGCAGTATTGTATAGACAGGGCCAGTTACTGCAGAATTCAAGATAGTACCTCTTATTGCATTAATCGCCCCCTTCTCCTCACGACGACGACCACCACCCACTCACCCCTTTCTTACCACCACCACCCTCTCACCCCTCTCTCCTGACCTCTAACACCCCCCCCCCCCCTCCGTATCTCCCCCGTCACGCTTGGTCTATTAACTCCCCTTTCGTCCTTTTTTTTACCATCTCTCCTCGCTTCCCTTCCCAGTCTTTCCCTCATGTTCCTCTTTCACTTCCCCACCCCTCTTCTCTCCTCTCCTCTACTGTACCATGACACCTCGGCGTCTCTTTCCTTTCCTCCACCACACCACCTCTACCACTCCTCTCCTCTTCCTCACCACCAGACACCTCTTCCCTCTTCCTCTTCACCAGACACCTCTCTACCGGACACCTCTTCACCGGACACCTCTCCGCCATACACCTCTCTACCGGACACCTATCCTCTCCACCAAACACCTCTCCTCCACCTCTACACTACAATACCTTACGTCATGAATATTGTTCAGTGGCCATAACATCCTTCAGGGCAGGAGAGTCAACAAAAGATGAACATATACAGAGATAGTTTTCCGCTTACATAGACTAGAATCTATAGTACAGATTAAACTACTGGGAACGCCTGGAGAAGAGTTGAGCTCCATGGAGCTCAACTCTTCTCCAGGATGAGGGACTGACCACCTCAGAAACTTTTTCTCCAAAGTTGATGGACTGATTACACAATCATCATTTCACTACTACTCCTGCTGCCTTTGTATTTGACTGAAGAAACCTAAAGTATAGGCGAAACGTTTCAACAGTAACGATACCTAACTTTTGCACATGTCTTAATCATCAACTTGTCAATATTCTCTACCATTTTCATCATACTGGAAAATACTTAAAGGTTAAGTCCCCAATCTACTCACTGCCACAACTTAGTGAAGCGAGAGATGCCAGAGGTGTAGAACAAACCCAGTAAAAATCACGGGTGCCATAAACAATGTTGGAGAATGTCGTCATCATCCGTGATACCTCTTCCCCCTCACCCGTCAGCCTTTTATCATTACTCGCATAAATTCTGTGGATAAGTTATCTTTAGAGATTACTCAGTAAGCATAAAGTGTCACGGCTTGTTAACACCTTCCCTTCAAATGTAAATAAAATACCAGCATTTCCATAACTTTCTTTTAATACATCCGCACCTAGTATGAGTCTACCTCAGGGGTGATGATCTGACTCATCATCAGGTAGACTACTTTCTCTTCTAGTGTGAGACTACTTCAGGGGAGTTGATCTTCTGACTCATTATTTACACTTAGAATGAAAACAAAAGTATTTCTTAGGTATCATCTTTGTGGCTCGTTTGGATATTTTTCTGTCATGTTTGTTGCCAGGCTCCCAGTCCTCCCATCTTAGTCTCTCTCCACTCCCTGAGTATAAATTTGGTCCTCCTCTCTTTTAAGGCTGTTAGTCCGGGTTCTTAAGTCTTTCCCCTGGTTGTCCATCCCCATAATTCAGCTAGTAGTAAGGCTGGCTGGAACTAATGTACGGTATTGTATTTTTTTAGTTTTTCGTACTTGTCAGAAATGCCGTACTTAAAAAAATCAGCCATGCCATACTTAAAAAATAAGCCGTTTCATACTTAATTCCGTACCGTGCCGTACCGTTCTACCAGCCTTGGCATACAATCTTGTCGCTAACTGTTGCATCTTCCCGAGTTTTTATACCGTTCCTCCTTAATCAGACGAAGACTCAGAACCTGCCCTGCCTTGTCGGAGCTCCGCCTTTAGAACTGTTTATTCAGCTTCCTGCAAGTAGTTCTCAGCTAGTTTTATTTTTTTAGACACATGCAGCATCATGGAATCTTGGTTCAGAGGACATCTCCACAACCTTCTTCACAACTACTAATCCGTCCCTCGGGTATGACCTACTTCCACTGGGCAATTCCACCCACCAGTGACAATGCCTTCGTCTGCTACTCGTCCCTTTCCACCTAATGCCAGTATATAAGCGCCAGCATTCTTTCCTGTGCTCCAGATTCGTCACGGCTACGGTGCTCTTCACACCGACTTCAAGGCTGAGGGGGAAATTGAGATACATGTGCAACATCTGGGCATCTTTATTGTAGACGTTTCGCCATCCAGTGGCTTTATCAGTACAGATTCTCGGACATAATTTGAAGACACTAGAACTATATACAAAAGATGAGGTAATCATTATTCAGTTTCTGAAGAATTCAAATTAACTAATATTACTGTCACGAGGGACATGGTTATCAAACAGATAGATAAACTGACACAAAATATGTCCCCGGGACCCGACGAGTTGTTTTCCAGGGTACTTAAAGAATGCAAGTTGGAACTTAGTCATTAAGGAGCGTGTTGAATGCGTCCATCCTAACTGGTGTTGTGCCAGAGAAGTGGAAGATGACTAATGTAATTCCTATATTCAAATCAGGGGATAAGTCCATTCCATCAAATTACCGTCCAATACGCCTGACGTCTATAGTAGACAAATTATTAGACTTAGTTATAGCTGATATTATTAGAAGTCACCTTGAAGAGCAGAATTTGATTAATGAATCTCAGCATGGGTTCACGAGAGGTCGTTCCTGCCTGACAAATTTACTGACGTTCTTCAATAAAACATTTGAGGAGGTAGACAGCGATAAAGAATATGATATTGTTTATTTGGATTTTAGTAAGGCCTTCGATAGAGTACCTTACAAAAGATTCTTTAAGAAAAGTGGCAGCTCATGGTATAGGAGGTAAAGTTCTAGCATGGTTAGAGGCATGGCTTACCAATAGAAAGCAGAGTTTCCATTAATGGGGTCAAATCTGAATGGGGACCAGTCACTAGTGGCGTTCCACAAGGATCAGTTTTAGGCCCATTGTTGTTCATAATTTACATTAATGACCTTAATGAAGGAATTACAAGTGACGAGCAAATTTGCTGATGATACGAAAATAGGCCTTATGATTCATTCTGAGGAGGATACCAGTGAACTCTAGGAGAATTTGAACAAATTAATGTTTTCCAATGGGCAACGGTAAACAATATGATGTTCAATGAGGACAAATTCCAACTACTCCGTTATGGAAAACTAGAGGAGATAATAACTAGAACAGAGTATACTACAGACTCTGGCCATACAATAGAGCGGAAAAATAATGTAAGGGACCTGGGAGTAGTAAGGTCTGAGGATCTCACTTTCAAGGATCACAACAGTGCCGCCACGATCGCACGTGCAAAGAAAATGATAGGATGGATAATGAGAACGTTCAAAACGAGAGATGCCAAGCCAATGATGATCCTTTTCAAATCACTTGTTCTCTCTAGGCTGGAATACTGCTGTACATTAACATCTCCATTCAAAGTAGGTGAAATCGCAGATCTAGAGAGTGTACAGAGATCCTTTACTGCACGTATAAGTTCTGTCAAGCACCTTAACTACTGGGAATGCTTGGAAGCACTTGACTTGTACTCGTTGGAACGCTGGAGAGAGATATATCATAATCTACACTTGGAAAATCCTGGAAGGAATGGTCCCAAATCTGCACACAGAAATCACTCCCTACGAAAGTAAAAGACTGGGCATGCGATGCAAAATACCCCCAATTAAAAGTAGGGGCGCCATTGGTACACTAAGGGAAAACACCATAAGTGTCCGGGGCCCAAGACTATTCAACAGCCTCCTATCAAGCATTAGGGGAATTGCCAATAAACCCCTGGCTGCCTTCATGAGAGAGCTGGACAGATACCTAAAGTCAGTGCCGGATCAGCCGGGCTGTGGCTCGTACATTGGATTGCGTGCGGCCAGCAGTAACAGCCTAGTTGATCAGACCCTGATCCATCGGGAGGACTGGTCATGGACCGTGCCGCGGGGGCGTTGATCCCCGGAATAACCTCCAGGTAACCTCCAGGTTGGTCTGAAAAGTGGCAGATGAAGTTCATTGTGGACAAGTGTAAAATCGTAGTCCTTGAGAACGAAACTTGCCTTCGAAGTTATAAACTAGGTGAAGTAGAGCTTGATCATACAGAATGTGAAAAAGACTTGGGAGTCATTGTAAGCAGAAATCTAAAGCCAAGACAACAGTGCCTAAGTGTGCGCAATAAGGCTAACAGATTACTAGGATTTATTTCAAGAAGTATAAGTAACAGAAGTCCAAAAGTTATTTTACAGGTCTATACATCACTAGTGAGGCCTCATTTAGATTATGCTGCTCAGTTTTGGTCCCCTTACTACAGGATGGATGTAGACTCACTGGAGAACATACAGAGAAGAATGACTAAAATGATTTACCATATGAGAAATCTCCCGTATGAAAATGGACTTAGAGCTTTAAATGTTCAGTCTGGAGAGACGTAGAATGAGGGAAGATATCATCGAAGTGTGTAAGTGGATGATGGGCATAAACAAATGTGATATTAAAGTATTGAGGATGTCGAACCAGGTAAGAACCAGAAATAATGAACCTAAGTTAGATAATTTTAGGTTTAGAAAAGACATAGGTAAGTACTGGTTGTCGAACAGAGTTGTGGATGCGTGGAACAATCTTCCGAGTCGGGTAATCGAGGCTAGGACCCTGGGTAGCTTGAAAATGAGATTGGACATATATATGAGTGGGAGGGGCTGTGTTTGATTGGTATCATGGTACGGGAATAAATTCTTGAGTAGTTTTGGGTAAAGGTAAGGACTGCAGTGTTCCTCCATTCTTATGTTCTTATTTTCAGCTGCAAGATTGTTTTCATGAAATTAACTTTAAATAATCTGTAGATAAAGTAAAGTACCTAATTTACTGGGAATGCCTGAAGTAACTTGAATTGTACTCCTTGGGACGTAGGCGAAAATGATACATAATAACTTAACGTGAAGATGGAGGAACATTGTAGCAGGTCCATCCAAGGTAAGACCTGAAAAACCAGCCATTTCCACCCACCTATTTATTTAAACTTTTCCCAAAGCTACCCAAGAATTTGCTTCAATGCCTAATTTACAAGAAAATTTTGGAGAGATTGATCCCAAACCTGCACACCGAAATTACTCCTTACGAGAATAAAAGACTGAAGAAAGCTAGATGTTTATTAGAAACTCCCTTTGTGTATGAAGGAAAAATGTTGAAAGTCTTGGTCGCTCTGCATTTTACTGAGCTCTCTTAGTGTACTCATGTCATCCTTGTTTTTCTTCGGTAATATTTTGCACGGTCTGTCGAGCCTCCTGCTCTCGTAGGGAGTGATTTCCTTGTTTCTGTATATATTAGTAACTACTTGTAGTGACTAATACATGCACTACGTGTCACTATTGTAGTTCGTATATTGGTCAGGGAAAGCTCACCTGACGTGTGACTCCCTCCCTCCTACCCCAGCCTCAATGATGGTGCTCATCCTTCGTCAGGACAGTGGTAAAATGCAACAGTTTTTTGCAGTGTTGCAGTCGGTGTTCTTGGCAATGTCTTTCTTATCTGCAAACCCACTACGTTAAAGTTTCTATATTTAACTCTTGTACCTTATAAGTAGGCAGTATGTATGTAAGTAATGTATGTATATACATGCATTGTGTATGTATGTATGTGAGTGGTAAATCAATAATTAAATGTTCACTGCTATAAAATCCTCGTATCATACTTGCATTCACCAAAAACTTCACTATCACAACTTACATTTCATTAAGATAAGACAAATCAATGAGCAGATTTTAGTCTTTTATTACAGAAATGTAGCTGGGGAGATACCTGGGGAATGACTCTCCACCTCAACTTGAAACCGACATTACTGAAGTATTTTTTTTTATGCAGACTTTTTGTGTTGGAACTGAACTGTTTGGTCTTCTGGTGGTCATTGTGGTAGTCAAGTGTCAAGTTGTCAGGTCCTAGACCAGGTCTCCTGGTTGTATGGCCTGACGAGACAGGTTGTTGGGGCTAGCAGCACGCAGACCAACGTAAATCCCACAGTCTGGAGTATTTGCAAAGGAAAAGAGGTGTAGCCAAGTGAGTGGACACAGCCTGAGGCGAGGTGTCCTGCATCATCTCTCACAGTTAATGACACAACATGTCCTCACAGTC